>VDFB02047230.1:300516804-301059198 GCA_007258455.2 Sequoia sempervirens
ATGGAATAGCCTAACTAATGAGCTAAAGCAATCTGAGCCCCACTCTATACAGAACTATGTTGTAGCACTTAAAAGAATTGATGGATATATACAGATTGGAAGGATAAAAGGATGATTATGGCTTCCACTAACTTTTCAGCCACCCATCCTGATGTGGCCTGTACAAAATTATAGGTTTTACAACTATGATATTGTTGCAGAGAGACAAAGATGGAACCGATTGGACAAACAACAAGGGTTCTATTGGGATCTCGATTCACACACAACAAACACTAATGTGGGACAATTGGTGGTTGCAAATTTTAGGGCATTGACTAAGTAGAAGAACAACCCTTCCCCTGTTGGAGGACCAACAAAACCTTAGGTTGGGGGGGATGATGAGTCTAGTTTATGGTTTAATTTTGGTAGAATTTATGATCTATTTGTTGAATTTTTCATTGACCTTGATGTTTGAATGCCGATATTTCCTCAAAACCATAGACATTGGGCCTAATTTTATCTCTGCAAATCTTTCATGACATTGACATGTTATATGGACTATCTATGTTAATTCTACATGTGGATTAATGAATTTTCTTTAAGATAGTTACAAATATGTGATTATTGTGCATACTAATATTTCCATGTAGATATGATTCAAGGCCACTAAATCAAGAAGATTCTGCCAGCTGGTCATTCACCATAAAGGTTAACAAAGTGGTCATGCAAAGGTCAATGAAGGGAAGACTCTCAATGGCGGGAGATTCCTCATGCAAACCGAGTTGTAACTACCTTGTAAATGATCTTTATTGCTATTGAGCGAATATAGGCATTATTGTTGTGCTAAATCTATGTTGAGGCAAGCACGTCTGACCAGATTTCATGCATGCATAACTGCCTCTCCACTTTCTCTGCTTTCCCTAAAATGGCATCCTCTCAATTCATGGATTTGACCGCCTTGTTTAGTTAGTAGCTTCTTTTCATATAAATAAGAGTTGGATGCTCCTTCTCAGAAGGTTGCACGATCTGATGATGTACTTGCATTCTTATTTTTTAGCAATATAGTTACACTGCTCTATTGTACTCATTTTTTTCCAATGAATAAGATGAAGTTATAAGTTTGTGCATTTGATTTTACATTAGTTTTAGAGGATACTCATCTAAGGGGGCCCACTTGGTCAACATTTTGTCCTTAGTTTAGTTTAGCTTAGTTATTACTTTATGTTCAGTAATTAGTTAAGAATCTAGCACTGACTGTTCTTGCAGCCGCTAGAATTCCATTTTGTGACTGTTCCTGCAACCAAAGCAGACAGAGTAGTTTCCTATTTGTTTGCTCAGATTTTTGTTTTTGTCATGCATTTCAGCTTAGCATAGTTGTTGGTTGATGTTCAACACTTATGTTATTTCTTTCCAAGCAATTTACCTTCAGCATTATGTTTTTCGTAGTTGTAGAATGAGTATGGCTACTTTGGATCCTTAGTGCACATATTGTGCTAACCCATTTACAGTTCGCGTCCCTGGGTTGACAAGTTAAATGCACCTTCATGATGATTGAATGGCTATTTAGTTTAGACGTCCAATCTCTGAGTCACAGCTGTAAGGGCTTAGTTGTTAGATCATTGTAGGAGGCCAATAGTAGTCAGTCTTTCATTAATACAAATATTTGCATTATCCTTTTCATGGTTAGAATATCAAATTCAATAACCTTTCATTATAGATTCCCATTCCATTAACATCAAATTAAATAAACATTCATTCATTCTTGATAAGCAAAGTGCAATCACATATATATATAACCAATCAAAATTCCAAATGCATTCACACATGCAATAATTACCCTAACATAGTAATAGTAAATAGGTAAACGCACAATGGGGTGTGGAAATATAGAGGGAGAGGGGGGGAGAGAGATAATCATAGAGAGAGATATAGAGAGATGGAGAGGGATAGGGAGAGAGATAGAGAGATAGGGAGATAAAGGTAGAGAAAGATATGGATAGAAAGGGATAGAGAGAGAATGAATAAGAGAGAGAGGTAGAGATAATGAGATATAGATAAAGATAAAGAGAGAAATATGGAGATATAGATAGAGGGAAAAAGAGAGAGAGGAAGGAGGCAATAGAGACAAGTAATAGAGAGAGATATGGAGAGAGAGGTATAGACAGAGAGATAGAGATAGGGAGGGAGAAATAGGGTGTGTGTGTGTATGAGTGAGAGAGATATGGATATAAATTGATGAAGGTGGAGATTATATAATAGATAGAGGGGGAGAGAGAGGGAGGGATAGAGAGAGAGGGGGGGAGTGATACAGATAGGAGATGGGGAGAGATATCTAGAGAGAGAGAGAGAGGGAGAGATGTGTAGAGATATATAACTTGGGAAAATAGAGGGGAAGAGAAAGGGAGAGAGCTATGTAGAGAGGGAGAGAGAGGAGAGATATTGATAAAGGTAGAGTAAGGGAAAGGGAAGAGATAGGTAGAGAGGGAAAATGAAGGAGAGGAGAAGAGAGGGAGAGATAGGTAAATAGATAGAGGGAGAGAGGGGGAGAGATGTTTTCTCCTAGTTAAACTTGGGCAAAGGTGTGAATAGGATCAAAGATAACAAGGAGGCCTTCTATGATGACTTTTGAAATTTTTTTACTCTCCTTAGTACAAAAATCTGAATGTTTCATTATTTATTACTTCCTTAATTTTTCAAGTCATTTAGGATGATAATTGCAAAAAAAACATGAAAAAAAGATTTTCTATGCAAGAATTATGAGCATTTAAAATTTAAAATATTAAGGGGCAACTTAAAATGATTTAAATTTTTTTTTGTGTGCATAATCGATCAAAATTATATTATATATTGTGTAGATCTCTTAATCACCTTTCCAATGCCTATAAAAATTCAAAATTTTGATAAGTAACACAAAAGTTATGCCCATTTTACCAAAGTGTGCTTTTTGGGATTTATAAAATGGATATCCATTTTGAAAATATAAAATTAATTAAAATACTTATAAAAAATGGATATCTATTTTTCTTTTCAAAATGGCTATCCATTTTGAAAATATAAAATTAATTAAAATATGAAAATGGATATTTATTTTTATTTTGAAAATGGATATCCATTTTTCTTTTTAAGATGGATATCCTTTTCTTTTTTTTTTGATACGCACGATAGAAGTATTATATTAAAAAGGAAAAAAGCTTACAAGCATCTGCAACGCAGGAAAACCATCCACCATCACCAGTGGGCTAGAAGACAGCCCATCCACCCATTCAAAACCAAGAACCCCGAGCCCGAGCATGCAACAGTCCAAAAAACTTAAACAGAGACGGGGATTAACAGACCGAACCACCCCCCATATGAACAAGCAACCAAAAAACCAAAAATTACAGAAATGGTCGACAGAGATTTAGAACACGAATCCCCCTTACAAGAAACCATTGACCTCCGCAAAGCTAATAAAGCCCTCCAACCAGTCCAAACCCTCCGACGGCACCAACATTAATTTGCGCTTCAGGAACTCCACCGCCACGTCCGCGAGCTTCCGGTGGCGAGACAAAGCTGGCCCTTTAAGATCAAGGAGGAAGGGATACACCTTGACCGCTTCCTCCGAATGCCATAAGAGAGGCAAATCAGCCGGGCGCGGAATACCTTTGCCCAGAAGGGCCGCCTTCAAAGTATCTTCCAAGCCACCGAGTAAATCCGCACGGAACAAACGCTCCATTAGTTCCCGCGCCACCTTCTTCGGGATTTCCAGGTCCAATAAGACTGCTAAAAAATGCGAGGAAATGTGAGCATTGTCTCTGGCATATTCCTTTCGATGCAAGTGTTCATTACCCAAGACCATTTTAACTGCAACCAGTAAAATAGGGTCATCCTCAATTAGAATTCGTTTCAGCCTTTGGTCTGAGATCTCCCTAAAAGCTATTTGACGCTCCGTAGCGACCAAAGAAACCGGCGTGTCCACACCGAAGCATTCCAGACCATCCAAGGAGATATGAATGGTGAACTTCAATTTTTTTGACCCCTCCATGGAAGCGGCTACACCCTGCAACACAGAAAAACAAAACCAAAATGCGAAAGACAAGCACCAGAATGAATATAAAGGATCCAAATTTAGGCCTGTGAGAATCCGCTTGGCCATCGTACATATGCCAAAATTATGGTAGGACGGACTTCACATCCTCGCAATGAAGGAGTGCTACGGCCGCAGTCCAAGCACCATTAACAATAATCACTTCAGGTGAAGTGAGTCGCCACCCGGCTACACTGAAGTCTTGTCGAGGGTTTCCGTATACGACGTGTCGCCAAATGACAGACTTAAATCAAAGCCCAACTAGCCAACTGACAAACATAAATGCTCTGCTTCGTATGAGCCGCCCTCATTAAGGTGGCCAACATTCCTTCTGCGAACTCAAACCCGAGAATGACATGGATATGTCACCTCAGCATCCTCTCCCTCCATCGCAAAGCCATCTCACACCCTCGGGTTTAGGTGTCAAAGGAGAGGCTGGGGAGGGGCCCACCCATCCGCCCACAAGATGGATATCCTTTTTTAATACATTAAATTGAAGAAAAATAATTTTGGGAATACTAACGGATATCCATTTTGGTTTGATATTACCAAATCAAAACCAAATTTACCCAACCCATACAAAAGTCAACTTTGTGTTTCACGATTTTGGTGATGTAAAAACATATTTTTTTGTTATTACCACTTTTTGGCCCATCATGATCCTACACATGCCCCTAACTCCCATCCCATTATGAACATCGTATTGCCTCATCATACATGACATATCTAGAGTGGGAAACCTTATTCCTTTGTGACATAGTCCTTGGAGATTACATTCAAACCATCCATCCATCCAATAATCCCTTCCATCTCCAAATCCTTATCTCCATATCCTCCATCCATGCAATCTCATCCTCCCATCCCATAATCCCTTGTTATTGGTATTTAGCTATATATAGGTTACCCCATGCAATCTAATGTCATCTATCCCCATGCCATCACTCCTACCAGTTTTCCATATCCACCTAATCCATTATCACATCCCATCCAACCAATCATATTGTCATTTGGGTAACATCCCATTTATGAGCTTAATGCATGATTTTATCGACATATCCCAACAATCCTTATACATTGTCGTGATCTTTATACAATAAAACAAGATCCAATAAATCCTACATCCCTTGAAAATAGTGTCATTCCATCCATTCTCATCTAGGTTTATCCTTGTAGGTACTTGTTGCTAAGTACCATCCTTGTGTCTCTTTCCTAGCCAAGCATCCCCTATCAAGCTGGTACTTCAACAAAATGCATTAGCCCCCTTGGGTTTAAGGTATCTTGATCGCCTCTTTTCATGAGCATCCTAGGTATTACCTATCTATCCTTGGTATTTGCAAGATTTATCTTTCCTCACATTAGAATGCATCTACCCCATCCATCATCCTTATGAAAAAAGGTACTTGAGATATTTTGTTATTTTATTGGTATTTTTGGAGTCTTTTTTTATCTTTCTTTTGAGCTTCCTACTTTACCTACTCGAGGTCATCATGATTCATCATATCATGGCATGCTTTGATTGGTAAAAATAGGGGAAATTCTTGGCTTTTGTTTGTTATATTTTCATGGTTTGTCTCGCATTGTACTCACCAAGGTCCTTTGCAACCTTTTCTTATGTTGGGGCATTCCTTAGGTTTGTGGATTTCCAACATCATGCCCACCAAAGTTCCATGTTATTTTGTGAGATGTTGGACCAACCTTCTTGTTTGTTGAGTTAATCAAGTATACATGTGATCTTCGAAGTCACCTTGGTTCCTCATATCTTAGTGCATAGTATCCCATGCTATATCAAATTAAGTGCCCACTACATGGCTATTTCGATTTGACACTCCAAATCCCCCCATCTATTTATCCTATATGTTTCTAATCCATCTATCCTTCATCCCTATCCCCCATTTTCCTATCCTACACATTTTCCTCACCCCACTTAATCCTATATTTTTTGTGCACATGAATCATTATCCATCTTTTCATCTATCCTCTCATTTTTCTCTTGAAACAATCATATGCATCTCATCCATTCTAATTATTTCCTAATCATTTCATTATCCATTCACTCTTTTTAGGAAAATATAGATCTATTAGTTTAAGCATCTTTGCATCCATCCTAATCATTCCATTATCCCTTCATTCCTTTTAGGATAATATGAATTTGTTAGTCTAAGCATATTTTCATCCATCCTAGTCATTTCATTATCCCTTCACTCCATTTAGACTAATATATAGTTTTTAGTCTAAGCGTCTTTCCATCATTTCATTATCACTTAACTCCTCTTAGGCTAATATAGATTTGTTAGGGGTAAACCCACAAAAGTGGTTTACAATTTGAGTGAGGAAGGAAAAGTGGCAAAAAATGACCCCATACCAAACAATTTGGTTTTTGGGGTTCGAATGAACCATTTGGTTCGAATGAACCAAAAAAGGGTTCAAATTAACCCTGGTTCGTGCGAACCAGTTAAATGCAAGGTGGACCCCATCCCGCTAAAAAAATAATGAAAACCCCTTTTGAAAGGGGGTTCAAATGAACCCTGGTTCGTTCAAACCGTTGTGTCTAGCAAACCCTCCTTTTCCCACCTCCCTGCTCTCTAGCACAAAAAAACCAATTTTTTTTCCCTTCAAAGCGCGGGTTGAGGATGAAAATGGAGGATAATTCATGAACCCAACTAGAATCAAGTAGTCCTCAAAATGAGCTATCCAACGAATATAATTTTAATAGTTTTTTGTTTTATTATGTATTTGTTTTTTTAGTTTTATTAAACATAGGTTTTTCATCAAAAATGAAGGTCTTGTTCTACACATGTGGAAAAATAGCATATTATCAAAAACAAAAATTAAAAAATATGAGTGCACTATACATTGAAGTCCTTGATCCAACAAAAAAAGAAAAATTGAATTTTGATATATACAAAAAAAATTACGCATTATATAGTTGCGCTATGTCTGAATTGTAATTGGTTTGAATTTGAAACTTTATTAAAAAAAAAATATTCAATGAAAAACTATCTAACTAAGTGGAAGCACTAGATATTGGAGTTAAAAATCTAAATTCGAAAGAATTAGAATTTTATCCTTCATGAAAAAAAAAGTATTCGTTATACGGTGTGCGTCACTTTTTAAAAATGTTATTTTCTGAAAAAAAACCAATTTTAGTGGGAGATGGAAAAAGAAATGCAATATGATTCCAAAATTTGAAAAAAATATTTTTAGAATCTACAGATAAAATGTAATGAGACTCTAGTTTGCATCATCTTCAAATTCTTCACGGTTTAGCCGCTATAGATGCCCGAATGTGAAGATTTAGTTAAAAAAAATTATTTTAGTGTACAGTTTAGCCAAAAATTGTAAACCACTATTGTGGGATCACCCTTAGTCTAAACATATTTTCATCATCCTAATCATTTTATCATCTTGTTACTCCTTTTAGAATAATATAGATTTGTTAGTCTAAGCATATTGTCCTCCTTTGCTCCTATCTAATCCCATTGCTTCTAGCAATCCTACCATTGCAAGACAATCATAATCCTTACAATCCAGCTATGCAACCAACCAAAATCATCCAATCACATCTTTGGTCTTATTCCTCACCTTGCTAGAAGCCTTAATCCCAATCCAATCATCATCATGATGTATCCTTCCCAATCCTTATGTTGTTTCAAAATATATTGTTCCAACATCAACAACACTTTATCCATCATCAATCAATCTTGGCTTTTCAGCTTGCCCAGAGCAACATCATTTTTGTCCTTCAATCCTCTTGTGTATGCTTGCTTGCTTTTCATCTCGTCCTTCCATTAGCTCTTCCTCTTCCCATCATCCCTTCTATTCATCATCATGCATCATCTTCCTCCTACCTATGTTCTCCCAAACCCACATGTCCTCTCAAGGGAGCATCCCTAATCCTCATTTTCACTCCCATCATCTTTCTTCCTAGTCACTCCTTTGAATGATTGGGGCACACAATATTATATCTTTACATATTTATCACATGATGGTATATTTTCTCCTTTCCTCCAATTCTTTGCATTTTTTATATGTAGAAGTGTATATATGTCGATAGCATTATTTTTGTTTTTGATTAAGGAAAAAATAGGTTTTGAAGGGACCCGAAACCCTTTACAAACCCAAAAAAGCAAAGCTGCAAAAAAGACAGCCTATAGCCAGCCAAAAAAACCAGCCCCCAAGCAAGGCCCATCAAGATTTACAATTAGAACTTCTCTTGTGGGAGGAAGAGTCATGTCGAAAGAAGGCCTAGAGAATTTTGCTTTCTTGCCCATAATAGTAATCCAACCTTTTTCCACTTGCGCTGCCTTATCCTACCAAGCCAACACACTTTTTTCCTAAAGATGAATGCCTGCAGCCACTGTCTTAGTGATTTCAACATTATTCTTTCGTGCGGGCACAGACATATCAGAAAAGCCACAAAAAATGATAGTCGAAGCACTATCACCCGAAATGGCAGCTTGAGACCCAATCTCTCGCTCTTTAGGGGTTTCAACAAGATGAATTTATATAGCTTCAGCAGCCCCACCATTTGAGACGTCCGAGGGGGATGCCCCAAGACCCTGTGGTTCTGACGCAACCACATCAGAAAAACTCCTGTGTTGTTCAGTTTTCTTCTCTACCGTATAATGTTGTAGAAAGGCACCTCTCCACCATGTAGCCATCATTGTTTTTTTCTCAAAACTGCATTGAGCAACAACATGACCTGTTTTAAAACATCTTCTACAACGAAACGGAATCCCTTTGTAATCCAAAGATTGGACCCAAGAACCCTTACAAGATTTAAGTAAAATCTCAGCAGGCAATCCTTTTGAAATATCCATTTCAACCAATATGCGAGCAAAGGTGGAATGAATAGCATTATTTTTGTTAATTATGTTTTATAGTGATATATTTAGAGTCATGTGCATGTTTAGAGGAGCTTAATCCATTTTTTCCCTTGTTGGAATCTTACTAGTTTTCCACTTAGCCAAAGCTTTAACATTTTTCAATCAAACATAATCTCTTACCATTATCCTCTTTAATTTTATTATTTTTGAATGTACCTTATTTTGATGCAAGCTATTTTAAATGTGTGAGAAATGCTACACATTGCATATTATTATTTTATTTTATAGGCTTTCAATGAACACTCATCTCAAGGAGAACTTAAGAATGGTCAACTATATTTAATTTTTTTGAGCATATCAATATCATTTGAATGTTTAAAAAATATTCAATTGTCACATTGACTATTTGTTTTTAATTTTAACATCCATCTCACAATAAAAATTTAAATTTACATGAAGTTGGGGGAGAAATTTTAATGATAATAATTACATACCAATACCATTTATCCTTGTGTTTTAGGCCAAACTTCAATTAGAGTGTCTTTTATCAACAACTGACACAGCCTTAAATTAATTCATTAATCTAGAAAAAAAAATGTGATTTATTCCCATATATATAACTTACAGAACCCGGAAAACCCACAACACAATAAATGGTCCATTAATTATTCTAAGATGGCTGACATGTAGAAAAGCGGGCCGCCTTTTCCATTCTGGAGAACCATTTTTCCCCGATAAATTGACGGCCCATCCCACTCCAACCCGCAATATCACAGAGGATGAGAAGATTAAGCTCCTCACCCAAACCTTACCTTCCAGTTTGGTACGAATTCGTGGACATACTCGAAACTGCCATTGACCCACTTCCATAAGATGTCCTCTCTGTTCTCGCTGAAGATGCAACCGAATCCCACTGACTTGCATTGCTGGAAAAAGTAGAGGGCAAACTTGGCAGATGCAGAGGATGACCTGGCCGATCAATGGACTCCAATATGGACAAGACCTGCTGAATCGACGGCCTGCACGCAGACCTCGCGTCAGCGCACCGCAGCGCCAGAAAAACCAGCCGCTCCATCATCTCTTTCGCTTCCCCCTCCTCGCGTATGGTCTCCTCAATCACCTCCTCCACTCGCCCCCCCTGTGCCAGCTCATACGCCCACTCGGATAACACACGGCTTTCCGGGCCGGCCATTTCCAAGGCCCTGCGCCCGCTCACCAGCTCCAGCAACAAAATCCCAAAGCTGTAAACATCGCTCTTGTCTGTCAAATGACCGTACAGAGCGTACTCAGGGGCCACGTACCCCAGCGTTCCCACCGCCCTTGTAGTATAATGCGTCTTACTGGATTCCTCCTCTTTAAACCTGGCCAACCCGAAGTCTGCCACGAGGGCATTCAGATCGGCGTCCAGCAGGACATTCGCAGCTTTCACGTCCCTGTGAATGATCGCCGGCTTGGCGTCGCCGTGCAAATAGGCGAGCCCGCGGGCAACTCCAATGGCGATCCGGTGCCGCTGAGGCCACGTCAGCAAGGGCTTGGATTCGCCACGACGGAAAAGATTATCCGCCAGGCTGCCGTTGGGCATCAAGTCATAGACCAGAAAATGGTGGTGCCCGTGCCCGTGGGAGTTGAAATGGATGCAGTAGCCCCTGAGGGGCAGCAGGTTCCGGTGCTTCACGCTGCTGATGACGTGGACCTCGTGCTTCAGGACGTCGTTGCCTTTTGTCGTCAGGTCGTTAAATCTCTTCACAGCGATCTGTAACCCGTCGGGAAGAGTCCCCCTGAAAACGGTCCCGAATCCGCCTTCGCCTATCACGTTAGCTGCAGCGAAATTTCCCGTCGATTTTCTCAGATCGGAATAGCGGAAAATCTGCACACCCGTCTTGAGGTCGACGCTCTCCCGCAGCAGCTGCGATTCTCTGCGACTCAGCACAAGCCGCTGTAATCCGCCGTCATAATATTTACGCTTCGCGACATACAGACCGATGAGTATTAAAATCCCCGCCGGAAGCAGAACGCCAAGGGCTACTGCTCTTTTCGTCTTGCTGCTACTTGCTTTAATTTCGGAACTCTCCCTGGGAATCGAACCTCCGACCATGAATGCCAACTCCGGCAAATTCTGCGCGCTGAGAAGACAGTAAGCCGCGTCCGGGCCAAGCTCTTCGTAGCCATTGATGGCTCCTCCAACGTATACAATCACAAACAGCTCGCAGTTATTTGTCGCCTTTCCGTCTTTTTCCATCAACTGACGGAGAACTCCCACCATGGCTCGTATGCAGGCGTGACAGAGAAATCGGCCCTTGGAACCGTCGCAGGATCTCTTGATTTCGGAAGTATTGACAGCATTTTCGAAGGCATTTCTGTTCTGAATACGGTGACATTGTGTAGGGCCGTTGACGAAATCGTTCGGCTGAATTTTGCAGCCATCAAACACATTATTCTGTGCGGCTACTCCTTGGGACTCCATTTGCCGCTGTATGGCATTGATGCATACTCTGGAAGTCTGAATGTCCTGTAACAGAAATGAACTGGTTCTGTGCATCCATGAGAAAAGCAGGATGCGCATTATATCATCGATGGCCTCGCAGCAGTGTGTTCCTTCCTTACATTTTTGTACGATCCACGGATGAGAAGACAAGTAACTCACATTTAACGGACAATTTCCCTGTAGGGTTCCCGGCGCCGCAGCCGTTGGCGAGATCTGATACGCCCCAACGGAACCCAACAACAAAATTAGACAACAAATTAAGGAAATCCCACACATGGCTTCCTGTTAATCAGTATGCAACCATTTTAGCACAAAAACTCCTTTTAATTACAGTTTGCTCTTGTTCAGTTGGGAAGTTTCCCAACATTTAGCTAATGCCTTCCAGCAAATCATCCACACAGCGAAAAACCATTTTTTTGGGGAAAAACAAGAAAACTTATTTGGGCATTATTGAAATCAGAATTCACATGGAGACATTCTAAGCTTTACTCACTTCATCGAAAAAAAACATATTTCATAAAATAAATTGTTTACATTCCAAGTTGCACAAGAAAACAGATAAAGTTGAGAATAAAAAATTGAAGTACAGTCAGATAACATTTCATATTTCCCACAAGGTCGACAAGAATAGTCGCACATGTTCGCCATTGGAAAGGCCGAGCCTGAGCACGCAAAACAAAACAAATTACAGTCAGAAGGCATCTGTGACGAAATTGTATGGCATTTGCTTTGGAACAAACAAATATTACACGATAAAGAAGCCCAAGCTACCTAAACCTGCTGACAAAAGTAAAGCTATTAAGAGTACACCATTAACAAGCTTGAATCTATAAATATAAAGAAGATGCTACAATACAAAGGCAACAGATCATCCACTGTATAGTATATACCCAAAACCATCAACATTATATTAACAAGATACCAAATAGAGTAATTATCATGTACGTGATTGCAACTGGCAATGACAATCGTGACGACATTGAAGGACGGTGTCAAGTAGCGATCGATAACAGCTTGAAATGAGGAGGATGATGAACTCTGAAGTAAAGATAAAGGAAAGATCATTATAAAGTCCTACCAAGAGTTTGCTTATATTTAACACAATATCCAACCTAATTTAATGAAAATGAGTGGTTTTTTTCTCAGTACATGAAAAATAATTATACGAGTTTTTGGATTCAATTTTATTGGTAGTTTTTTCATATACATATAATGATCAAGATAAGAAATGAATTCATATATTTAATTAAATTATTTTTATTAAAAGATTGTAATAGCATACATATATTGTAGATTTACAAGATAATAAGAATATCATAATTACATGAAAAAAGGTTGTTAGTAATTAATATCTATTGTTACAATATGATTGAAAATATAGTTGATAGCAATCAGTTAAAGATAGGTAAATATTAATTATTATAATTATCTTGGATAGAAAATGCTACATGGTTGAGAGTAATTAATTAAAGAATTAGCAAATATTATAATTAGAAAAGGTTATTTTTGTTGTGCATTAGAAAATTTGCATTGTGATTGTTCATATAATTTGGCCTCACCTTTTAAGATGTTACCTTTTACATTGCTTGATCGGTTAGTCTCTAGACCATGTGTTTGACTTGACAATATTAGAACACCATTAAACTCTTTATCTATTGTTTTCATGGAACATTATCCAAAATAATTTTATGATGTTGGCACTAAAAAATTATATCACCAAGCAATCAAGGATGTGGATAGTTTATATCTTTTATTTCACCATCATTATGATTCATCAAACTTATGTCATTACCATGATTTTTGATGTGGTAAATTTTAATAGACCTCAAAAAAATGTTTAACAAATAGTTGTACATTACGAACAAAAATTTATGAATTAAGTCATTTTTTTTGGTGTGTCAATATGACATCACATGATTTGTTGTTTTCTAGATCTAATGGACATATTTTCTTTAATTATTAGTATTGTCTTTCAAATATCAAGTCTTCTTTCACAACTACTAGTATCACAACTATCAATACCTAGATAATTATTGTGCCCTCTCCCCTTATCCACATTTTTTTTTTAAACACATTCACAAAAGTGACTAATACATCATTAAAATTAATCTCTAATAAACACATTGTGTATTGAGTATATAATACCATCAATTATTAAAGTAAACTTACTTCTTTTTACAATATTTATTGATTGACAAGTATCAATGATATTAGTGCAGTTGTAACCTTCCTATCTTTCTTCCATACCATTTATATTTTCAACAAGACTTTGTAAAACATAATTGTTTCAAATAAGGGGAGAGGGTTGATAATACTATTAATTGTGAGAGAAGACACAAAAAGTTCGATAGGTACTAGTAGTTGTGATAGTACTTGTATAATTAAAGCTAAATATTTTTCATAGTATAGTACTATTAGTTATGAGAAAGAACTTAATAGTTGAATACACAATACTAATAAACAAATAAAATGTGCCCATTATAGGAGAGGACTCAATAGTTGTGCACCCTAAATTCGAACTTCTCAAAATCCTACTTGGAAATTTCAAATCACTCCAATTTTTTTACAATAGCTTACTTGGCAAGTCCCCTGCTTATAACTTTCGTTTCAGGGCCACATCATCAAATATGATGTCACATCAGCATGTTTTTTGTCAAGGTGTCCAAAAAGACCCAAAACAAACCTGTTACCAATACTTGTGCATTCACATCATGGGTAGTTGAGCGCTGATGTGGCATCACATGATTGGTTGCTTTTTAGATCAAAGGAATACATTTTGTTTAAGTTAAGGTAGTCATGTCACAACTATTGGGCATTATATAAACAACTCCTATCACAACTATTGGGCATTATATAAACAACTACTATCTCAACTATTGAAACACGCTCAACTACTAGATCCTCTCCCCTAGATCTGAAAAGAAAAAAACATGTGATGTTACATTGGCACCCCAACATAACATGACTTAATGCACAACTATTGGTCAAACCTTTTTTCTAAGTATCTTATGATACCTCAACAAAAAGCATGTCTATGACATATGTTTGATAGATTATAATGATAGGGAAATAAACGATTTAAATTGTCCACATCTTTAACTCCTCAGCAATATAATTTTTTAATGTCAATATAGTACATTCACTACCATATGATCCAATAAATTTAAGGTGCCCCACTATTGAGCCCTCTCCATTAAACAACAAATGCATGTCAGAAGTCTCTCTTCATAATCCTATTTTTAACCCAAGCGATGGTCTTCTGAATAAATAAGAGGCTACAGAAGTGCTTAATTGAAGGTGAGTGGCCAGTTCACTGAAAGCAGACATAGATGAAGTGAACATGGTATTTGAAAAAGACCTTAATTAAAGGTACGCAATTTTTCAAAAAGTGGGCTCCTCACACGTTGAAAATTGCGCAAATTTCCTGTCCTAAACATTGTACGGTATGGTGTACATGCATACTTGGAGCTCTATAAGATGAATCTGCACGTTCTATGCAACAAAAGTAGCCTGTGAAAGCTAGCTAGGAAGAGAAAACGGGCCTTGCGTTAACAATAGACATGTTGAATAGTTTTCTGAAACTTTTCAGATATGTGACAATCATCTAGGTAGTATTTGTACATATTGTATAGTGACAGTTCGAGAAGGGCAGATGGAGCATTTTGGGTTCCTTGAGATCTATTTGTTTGTGGGTGTCTCCTTTAGATCAAAGCAAAACTGTGACAGCTATGCTGGCACTCAAACCTGACGTCCCAGTTCATTCCACGTGATGTCGCATTTATCACAATCTTATATCGCCATCTTATCTGTGGACTGTTTTTGAATCGCAGTATGTGAGCAGCTTTTGATGAGTTTTGTTGCCACTGCACATTTCACTTCCAACTTTTTCACAAATGTGTGAGTGCTGTTTCTGAGTTACCATATTGCATGGAGAGATTTTGTTACGTACTATTATTATCTGTTCAACTGTACAGGCGCAAATTTTCAACCGGTCTTGAGAATTACGTTGTTTTACCAGGATCCAATTACGTAGTTGAATCCTGACAAATCAACATAATTTGATACGTCTGGAGAACTTTTAGTAATGTCGTTGTAACCTGAACATGACCCTTGATCGGATGACAGGACCTTGGGCACTGCCTACCCCGGTCTACTCGCACCCCACCGACGGCCCACTGATATTACACCGTTATTTTATTGGTCTTGGCCCGACAAGTAAATCACCGCCCGGCCTCCTAGGCCTGGGACGTCAACCCATCGTTCATGATTGAGAATAGAACAAAGCTCGGCCGTTGGATGTGACAAATATTTAACATAGCGAGCGGTGACAATGTAGACCATGCAATAAATAGTATTTCCTAAATTATTTTGTCCTTTTTTCTGAAATTTAACTAGGCACACCATTCTCCCTATGTAAAGGTAAAGATTTGACTTGATTGATTTGTAAGCTGTATGACATAAGCATCGTTCTCAAATCAAAAGCTTAAATCATTAAATGAAATTGAATCATAAGTCTAATTTAAAGAACCACTTAGGTAAATTTAATCATTAAATGAAATCCAATCATAAGTTTAAAAAGAGAAGCACCTAGTGTAAATTGAGCTTTTTATTCTACCTATTAAGTATTAGGTAGGTATATGAGCTTATAAAGGAATTAGGTGGAAACTACCTAATTTAAAACATGCATGTGGTTTATAGAATTTTAACAATTAAATAAAATCAACAAATTGATTAATTTATTTAGTTATGTGTCAAGATGAGAAATTTTGTATTATAATTATAAAAGGTCATTTTTGATGTGTTAGAAAATGTATATTGTGATTGTTCATATAATTTGATTTTATGTATTAAGATACTACTTTTTCTATTGTTTGATATTATTTTCTAGAATGTAACTTATATTCCTTAACAACACTAAAACATCATGAAATTATTTGACATGTGAGCGAGATACATGTCGTTATGATATTGACCTTGGCTCGATAAGTGAATTATGGTTTTAATGGCCATTCCAAAGCATTACCTTCTTCCAAGTATTCTGGAAGTAATTCTCCTACAAGCAATCACATCAAAGAAAATCAATTTGAGTTACTATAAAAAAAGAAAAAAAAAGGAAAGGGAAAGTGGATTTTGATTCTCACATGCTTGCCTCTAGGAATTTGTGAAGAAACTCTCTTATTTTGAAGATACAACTTATTTTTCCTCATTTTGCATGATATTTTCTTGAGGCTCTTTGGTTCTCACCCTCATGGGATTGTGAAGAACAATAGTCAATTTTTTTGTTTCCTTCCTAGTTTTTCACCATTCTATGTTGATATTTAAAGATTCTTGGTGTTAACATAATGTAACTAAATCATTTTGTATCACAGTCTATTGCATTTTCATTTTGAAACAATCATGCATTACATCTACAAAATAGAAAAAATCTATTTTGAAGAAATCATGCATTATATCTACAAAGCCCATGTTGTCTCCCTATGTGATCTCCCCATCTCCATGTAGAAGTTGATAATCCAACCTCGCATATCACAATGAACACTTGCAAGCAAATAACTTGTCACCAAAGGAGATCAAGAGACACAAGAATGGTGCCCTGCAAACATGAAGCAAAAAATGCATTACCCGAGAAGATTAATAATTACAAAGAGATCAATCCTAAAGGTGAGAACCCTAGGAAGATGATTAAATTAGCATGTGACAAGTGTCAAGATCATAATGAATGAGATGACATGACTAATTTAATAATGCATAAATAAAGATTCCTAAGTTTAGCTTAAGTGAAATAAAGTAAAGGTGACTTGATTAATTAATCAATATGATTAAATTAATCAAGTAAACAACCTATTACTCTAACACCCCCCCTTAAGATGAACTTAGGGAGAAGCTAAGAAACTAAAGACAAAAGCATGAAAGCAAAGATGGGTCCTGACAAACAAGGCCTAATGAGGTACCCATGTACAAATATAAAAGATCTCTCACAACAGGAGAAAAGGAGAAAACCTCGTGGGAAAAACTCCTCTCCAAAAGAGAGAAATACAAGTTAGAAAAAAACATACCAAAAAAAATTATTATATTTTTAAAATATATATATATATAAAACATTAATATTTTTAAAAAAATTATATATATATATAAACTTTGATTTTTTTCAAAAGAAATCATAAAAGAAAGTGGTGGCGGCCTAGGATTTTTGCGCCACCTACGCAAAACCCAAGGGGCCACCATCAGTGGTACCTGGGTACCCCCTCCAGTGGTACCTTGGTACCCCTCCGCAAGGGGGCAGGGCCCAAGGGCCTACCACCCCTGCCACGACAAGGGGGTAGGTACCGCGGGTACTGCCACCCACAAAATTTTAAAAAAAATAATTAATAAAAAACAACCCAAAAAACCTATGCAGCCTTTAAAAGGCTTTTAAATTTTAATTTTGATTTTTTTTTTTAAATCGCAGGTATATATATTTTTTTTATTTTTACCTCATTTTTCGTGTTGGGGAACCCGTATGGCTTCACTGGTAAAATTTTTTTTGCCTCTGATGCTTTTGACTCAAAATTCAACAATTTGATAGGCAATCTTTAGGTTTCTAGCCACTCCAGATGCAACAGTGAGGTCTGTTTGGGCTCAAAACACCCAAAAAATCAAACACCTCCTAGATCTGGCAAAAAAGCCCTTTCTTCAAACCTTCATAGATCTAACAAACAGAATCAAAATCAGGGGAAGCAAAAGCCAAATTTGACTTTCTCAATAGCTATGGATCCAACGTTGAGGTCCTTTTTCACACAAAAATGCTTCAAAAAATTCCCACCTCCAAAATTTGCAAAAAAGGCAAAGGGGGTTCAAATCTGAAGCCTGCAACCCTTGTTGAAGAAGAAAACCTCATAAATCGAGAAGAGTTTTATTGAATCCATGCTCTAATACCATGTAGAAGTTGATAATCCAACCTCACAGATCCCAATGAACACCTACAAGAAAATAGCATGTCACCAAAGGAGATCAAGAGACACAAGAATGGTGCTCTACAAACATGAAGCAAAAATGCATTACCCGAGAAGATTAATAATTACAAAGAGATCAATCCTTAAGAAAGGAGATCAACCCTAAAGGTGAGAACCCTAGGAAGAGGTTTAAATTAGCATGTGAAAAGTGTCATGATCATAATGAACGAGACAACATGACAAATTTAATAATGCATAAATAAAAATTCCTAAGTTTAGTTTAAGTGAAATAAAGTAAAGGTGACTTAATTAATTAATCAAGCAAATAACCTATTACTCTAACACTCCACCCATGCCTATTGTTAGAAAATAATGCATCATACCCACATTCTTAATCTATTTCCTATATAACCCCATGAGAGATAAATATGCATCCTCCATGTGTCCAAGCATGAATCCACACATCTCATGCCATGCTTCACAAATGCACTCCTTAGAAAGACCCAATAATGACATCCCACTCACTTAGCTAACCTTAACCACTAAATATGTATTTTCTTTTTTAAATACAAGCAAGCACACAAATATAACCAAGTGGTAAGATAAAACCATGTACCACAAAACCATGTGAATACAAAACCATTAACCCCTTATTTAATATTAGGTGCTAAGTTTTCAATTTATTAAATATTTCCCAATATTAAATTATTATCTCATGTCTCTCACACATTAAATAACAATACAATGGGTGATCCCACAATAGTGATTTACAATTTTTGGCCAAACTGGACATTGAAATAAAAAAATTTAACTAAATATTCACTTTCAGGCACCTATAATGGCTAAACCGTGAGGAATTTGAAGATGATGCAAACTAAAGTTTCGTGATATTTTATCTGTAGATTCTAAATATATTTTTTTCAAAATTTTTGGAATCAGATTGCACTTCTTTTTTCATCTCCCTCGAAAACTAGTTTTTTTTTCAGAAAACAATATTTTAGAAAAGTGACGCTCACCGTATAACACATAAATTCTTTTCCATGAAGGATAAAATTCTAATTCTTTCAAATTTAGATTTATAACTTTGATATCTAGTGCTTCCACTTCGTTAGATAGTTTTTTATTAAATATTTTTTCTTTAATCAAGTTTCGAAGTCAAACCAATTACAATTTAGACATAGCATGATCGTATAACGCGTAACTTTTTTTGTATGTATCGAAATTATTATTTTTGTTGGATCAAGGACTTCAATATCTGGTGCACTCATGTTTTTCAAAAAAAAAAAATAGATAATCTGATATTTTTCCACATGTGCAGAACAAAGAGCTTGATTTTTGATGAAAAACCTATGTTTAATAAAACTAAAAAACCAAATACATAATAAAACCAAAACATATTAAAATTATATTCATTGGATAGCTCATTCTAAGGACTGCCTAATTCTAGTTGGTTCTATGAAGTCTCTGCCATTTTCATCTTCAACCTGAGCTCCTAAGTGAAAAAAAAAAAAAAAAAATTGTGAACAAGGTCAAAAATTAGGGAAAGGGGGGGTTCACTCAAACCAAGGGGGGTTCGATAAAACTCCTAGGGGTTCATTTGAACCCCCTTCCATAAAGGGGTTTCCATTTAGTTTTTTGGTCGATTGGTCTATACATGCATTAAATGGGTTCATTTGAACCCTGGTTCAAGGGAACCCTCTTTTGGTTTGTTCAAACCAACTAGTTCATTTGAACCCCCAAAATGAAAATTTTTGGCGTGGGGTCAGTTTTTACAAGTTTTCCTTCCTCATTCAAATTGTAAACCACTTTTGTGGGTTTACTCCAATGTTACAATACAACATAAAGTGATCCCCAAATAATTACCTAGTGTGATTATACACACCACCTAGGTGCATCACAACTAAATAATTATTTAATTACAACATTATAATATAACATTTTATGTAATGGTGTACAACACCATATCCCAACACCTATGAAATATCCCTAGGACTTGATAATGACCTCGCCCAGTTGCACTCCTACCTGTGCCATTATACATCCCCTGAGTTCTGGTCAAGTAAATTTGTAAACCATATCAGATTGTCACCACTACATCCTATTCAAACATTAATCCATCTCTTTCAATCATCAAGTTATCTCTCTTTTCTTGGAGAGTATCCCTCTCCACTTGTAATTTATCCATCTCTCCCAACATCATGCTCTCTTAGTATTGTCACAAACCTCTCCTTCAAATCCTCCCAATCTATGTTAGTATATCACCCTATCTCTATGTTGGAGTACTTATATTGTTATTTATTGTTGCACCTCTAGTTGTGCTTGTACAAGCACCTATTGCTCTTTTACCTTTATAACATATCCCCATACCATCTTTGTACCCTCATAATCTTGCCACCCTATCCCTAATGGGGTAGAGTACTATAATGTGCTCCCACACCCAAATCTATAGTTATCAAGTGCTCGCTAATACTTTATGCCATCTCGTGCATCCCCAGATGCATGTCCCTATACAAGTGTGTCAACATATAAGCATCCCATGTAAACCACCACCACTCACAAACCATATTAGCCATGTAGTCTTCCAACCTAATAAAAAATACCTCCCACTCTTTTCAAGCAACAATATGTCACTAAAAAGTCTTACAATCACTAGAGACAATGTTGATACCAACCCCTTGCATCCATATAAATCCAACACAAACCCTTTCCAAGGAAAATACAACCTCCCAAACAACCTAACCATGGTTACATCTAGATCCCTAGCTAATGAGTATACTAGCCTTATGTGGATGGGCACTTGTAATATTTGTCACACATCCTTTGACATCACCATAATCTCCCCTATTGGGAGATAAAGATGTCTCATCTCAAATCACCAACACTTTACTAGCACCATCAACATCACACGTCATGCACTACTGGTGGGTATCCTTGCTACATATAAAAATCCCACTACAATCATCACAGGTCCCAATTTGCATCACTAAACATATCCATCAAGCTCATCACTATTGAGCATCACTCTCAAGTCTCCAATGCCTTTAGGAATACTTAAATTTCATCCAAACCACATGTCAATTACCTTATAAATATTTCCCATGTGTATGCACCACACCACTATTGCACATACAAATTTATACCCCACACATGCACCACAATATTAGCACACACACCATCTTATTTTGTATATGCATTGATTTGTGTAAACACTTCGTTCCTTTGTAGCCACTTGCACATGTGCTTCAAAATTTATGCACACTTTTCATTTTTTCATAGTGCATATGTTGCACCCTATGGAAAATGTTTCAAAGCACTCTACATGCACTGTTGCTCCCTCTAGATGTGCCACAAGTAGTCACACATGTGCTGATTTATATGTTTTTTATGTTTCAACATTTTCCCCTAACATCTCCCTTTTTACTCACATTAAATGTCCTTAAGTACATTAAATGACAAGTTTATTTGTACTTATCACTAACATTATGCTTGGTCAATACTAAACTATCTCACTCACTCTACACGATGCTCCTAAAATGGTACACACTTCATTCTTCTTTAACTACTTTGTTTCTTCTTACTTGCAATCATTATAGGCTAAGATGCAAATAAATTATTTTTAACCCATCTAGTCCTATATATTCACCCCCTACTCCATTTTTCCACCCCCAATCACTATTTTTCCTCTCATTACTTCATTTCTCATCCATGTTTCTCTATTTTTATTCCTTTATCCATTTCATCTTTTACTTGAGCAGCATCCACTCTTTTTCACTTGCTTGACCTCTCGAAGGGGCATCATCCTACCATTATAATTCCTTTTTTTCTAACTAATTGGGGCACTCGATCACCCCCTTCTCATCTAAAAATGCTATGTTTTTTTTTTCTTTGAAATAATGCTATTTTAATGATATATCATAGATGAACAAAATGTATACATGAAGGGTTGAGGAAGAGTTATTTGTAAAAAAAACTCTATGATTCTTATTTTGTTGTTGAATAAAGGAAAGGCTCGGGAGGCTTCATGGAGACTAACTAGGGTGGTTAAGAAAATTCTTGGTTTGGGCGACTAAATTTGACTCAATATCCTTCTTGTATATTCCTAGAGAATGGAATAGAGCTAGTAATTGTCTTTCCAAAAGACTTGAAAGGGAGTATGGGGTTAGAATGTCACCAAATGGGATGATTTGGATTATAAAAATTTGCATCACCTCCTCAAGATTATTCATGATGATCAAAGGGTAGGTGGTTAGATGGTTGAGTTGGGTTTGGATGGGGCATGCTAGAACCTCAATGTCTTCCATTGATATTATCTCTTGGGTTTGTAGGATCCCTTGGTGGATAATCCTTCTCTTAAATATAGTGATGTAAATCATCATTTAGAAATCTAGTTGTAATCTCAACTCTTAAGTATCCTAATTATTAAAAAATTGCTAAAAAATGAACAAAATACATAGAGACTTGAAATTGACACATAGTCACTTTTGGGTGGGAAATAGATGGTCTACTTGCTCTGATATCTTAGAATGGAAAGGATTTGGCCACTAGCCGATTAATTTTGCTTTTGTGGCATTCAATGCTCCTAGGAACCCATCTTTCAAGTTTCAACTTATGTGGTTGTGGGATCTGTCTCTTAAGGACCTCGTGGTTGATTAGTGGCATCAAGGGAAGCCTACTCATGGTAGGGCTATGTATTCCTTTTCCAAAATACTGTAGCATGTGAAGTATAGGCTCAAGAGGTGGAATAAATAATGTTTTGGCAATCTTCACCTCAACAAAATGGAGGCTCAGGATAGTTTAGCAGCTATCACTTGTTGGATCTGAGATCATAGTCTTACTGATAATTTGATTAAGGAAGATTCAATTATAGTCAAGAAGTTGGAGGAATGGAAGATACATGAAGAGATCTTCTAGAAGCAAAAATCTCGAGTTGATTGGCTTCAAGAACAGGATTGTACTATGGATTCTTTTGATAAATCGGTCAAAGCTAGAAGAACTGGTAATCTTATATCTTCTTTGGTGTCATCATAGGGGGTGCAGTTGTCTTCTAAGGCTAAGATTTCCAGGGATGTTGTTCGGTTCTTCTCAACCTTGTTTACAAAGGATTCTCCTCAAGCTGGTTGGGTGGAGAACTCTATTTTAGGATGCATTCCTTCTTTATTTTCTAATGAGATGAATGGGGCCCTCATGTGTCCCATCTTGATGCCTGAGTTGGAGGAAATTGTGTTTCATATGAAAAAGGTAAAGCCCTGGTCCAGATGGCTTTCCTATTGAATTCTTCCAAGAATTTTGGGAAATCATCCACTTGGATCTCCTTGAGGTGGTTTAGGAGTCGCAGCGTAACAAGCAAATGTTGTATGCTATGAATTCTTCCTTTTTGGCTCTTATTCCCAAAAGGGATGGAGCTAACCATATAGATCACTTTAGCCCCATTGCTTTATGTAATGTGGTTTATAAAATTATTACTAAATTGATTGCAGAAAGACTGAAGCCTCATCTCAATTTCTTAATCTCTAAAGAGCAAGGTGGCTTTTTTGTTAGCAGAAAAATTCTTGATGGGATTTTGATTGCTACAGAGGCCATTCATCCCATGGTGACTTTGAAGGAGAAAGCCACATTGTTCATTAAACTTGATATGGCTAAGGCTTATGATAGGGTCAAATAGTCTTTCTTACAAAAATTTATTCAAGCTTTTGGATTTGGAAGGGAGTGGATTGATTGGGTCATGAGTTGTGTTACTTCTTCATTTTATGTTCTTGTTAATGGTGATCCCTCTAAGTTGTTTGGTGCCTCCAAGGGTCTTCGACAGGGGGACTCTCTTTCTCCTTACCTATTCATTATTATGGCTTAGGGTTGGGAAGGTTTATAAAGTTCATGTTAGTCAAGGATTGATTCAGGGTTGGAGTTGGGGAGGTAGGGTGCCTCCTCATTCTCACCTACAATTTGTGGATGATACAACTTTGATGGGTATGGCCAAAATTCAAGAGGTAATGAATTTAAGGAAAATTTTGGATATTTATTTGGTGGCTTCTGGTCAAAATATTAATGGGAAGTCTTCAATATTTTTCTTTAACACTCCACAACTTATTCATAATAGGATTGCTATGATTCTTTGGTTTTAGATTGGTTCCCTTCCCTTTTTCTTACCTTGAGATTTCCATCTCAGTGAGATATCATCATAGAGATCTCTGGAAATGCATGCTAGAGAAGTTTCGTTAGAGGGTTAACCATTGGAGTTGTCGTTGGCTTTCATCAGCTGGGCGCATGACTCTTTTGAAATTTATGGTCCAGGCTCTTTTGATTTATAGATGTTGTGCAGGTTTCCCCCTTGAGCTTTGTTGAGGATTTTGATTCCTTTTCCCGACAAATTCTTTGGGCATGGAATCTATCTTCCTCAAAATGGAGCCTTGTTAAGTGGGACTTTGTCTGCAGACCAAAGCATGAGAGTGGTCTTGGGCTCAGGCCTACAGGTTTGAGCAATAAAATATTAGTTTCTAAGTTATTTTGGCATTGGTGTACTTACCAAGATCAAGACTGGGCTAGAATTCTTTCTTTCAAGTATCTTCATGGGGTGAGTTATGTGGATGTGCCTCGGTGTAGCCTTGTTGGGAAGGGTTCCATAATTTGGGATACTCTCAAAAAAGGGGTGAAGCTAATCAAGCAAGGTCTCTTTTGGATATGTAATAGTGGTTTGAATGCCCACTTTTGGCATGATTCATGGGATGGGAATCCCCCTATTTTGACTATGTATTCTCATTGTTACCCCTCTGTAACATTTTTCTTCAAGTTGGATGGAGTAAGATGCAATATTTCAAAGTTGTGTAAGCTTTGGGTCAAGTGGAGGTGGTGTGTTGTAATTTTCTGTAGGAGTGGTCGTTGGAGGGTTCTGAGGAAGTTTGGTAGGAGCTTGCTAGGATTTTAGTTGAGAGAATGTGCAATTCCCTTCCTAGGAGGGATATTCTAGATTGGGGTCCTAATCCAAAGGGGAAATTCTCTATTGCTTTGGGTTACTTGGAATTAGATAGATAGGTGTTTGGAAGGATGGAAGTGCCTTGGCGGAAGTAGGTTTGGAACAAATTTTCCTGGCCTAAATGCATTTTTTTCTTATGGTTGGTGGTGCATAATAGATGTCTCACCTAGGAAAATTTATAGAAGAGAGGTTTTCATGGCCCTTCTATCTATCTTCTTTGTAATAATAGTGAGGAAAGTACCTCTCACTTGTTCTTCTAGCGCCCCTTTGTGCGAGGGATTTGGCACTTATGGTGGGGGGTTTGGAATCATGCTTGTGTCCATGCCACTTCTTTGGTTGAGTTTTGGGGTAGTTTGGGTAGACCTACTGCTCAAACTTCTTTTCTTAAGGCAGCTTGGAGCATTGGCCCTTCCTTTATTATCTGGCATTTGTGGCTTGAAAGGAATAGGAGGGGCATTTCAAGATGTGAGAATGGAGGTGGTTCAGTTATGAAAAAATATTCTTAGCAAAGTTCAAGAGACTATTTTTGCTAAATGTGACTTGCTTGATATTGTGGATCCTCAAGATGTTGATATCATAAGAAACTTGAATTTGGGGGCTGGTGGCCATGGTTACTATGGCAGTCATGGCCCTTGACATCCTAGGCAGAAAATTAGGTGGGAGGGTAAGTGTAATCCTCCTCCTCAAGTTATCTTGAAGGTGAATATTGATGGGTCCTCTCGGGGAAATCCGGGTCATGCTAGTATTGGTGGTATTGGTAGAAATAGTGTTGGGGATAGTGTTTTTTTTTCTCTATTTATAAAGGGTAGCAAACCAACAATCTTATGGAGGCTCTTGATATTCTTTATGTTGTTGAAAGAGGTTTCTCTAGGCTAGGTTGGAGAAAGATTATTTGTGAATCCGATTCTTAGATTGTTGTGGATATGCTGAATGATCAAAAATTGGAGGGGGCTAGTTGGCAACTTGCTTTAGTGGTTAAACATATTTTGAGGCTTTGTGATTCATTGGAATATGTAACCTTTTGTCATATTCCTAGAGAGTGGAATAGAGTGGTTGATTGTTTGGCCAAGTGAGCATTGAAGCATGAGGAAAGGTGCCTGATGTGAGTGACTGGAGCCTTTTGCCTTCAGATTATATGTCGGCTTTGGAAAAAGTTATTTTGGAAGATAAAGGCATGTAATTGGGTCCTTTTGTGTTTCCTTTGTGGAATCCCTATCTTTTTGTAGCGATTTTGTACTAGTTCTTGCTTTCCTAATAAAAATTTTACCCCCTTTTTTTAAAAAAATGACACAGTCATTTTAGCTAATCACTCATCATTTCCTCTCTAATTAATCAAACCATTTATATTTGATTAAGTATCCCAATTTTCCTCTCAAAATTAATTAAATAATTTTTTTTATTAATTAATAAAATTACTATTTATCACTATTCACTCAACCCTATTCCTAGCATTAATCATCATAGTATCCCTTCTTCTATAATTCAACCTTAGATAAATAAACATAAAAAATTATTTTTTTAAGCCCATCTCATCCACATTCAATAATTAGATATTTCAATATTTATTTAATTCTCCTATTTTATAAATTTTCATTGGTCAACTAAATCAAATCAATTAACCCTTTTAATCATTTATATATGCATAATAATGATTAATCAAGGCATAATGTGCTCAAGTGCCCAAGTGGTACATATGCCATTCAACATGTATATGTGGAGTACTTGGGAGCATGAAACAAGACCTTCACTTCCTTCCAAAACACTAGTTTTTGATCTCCATCATCCACTTCAAGGAAAATCTTCACCCTTGATTCCCCTTAAATATTTGGAGCTCTTTTAACCATCAATTCAAGCATGCCACTTGAAAGCCTCCAAGCATCTCAAGCAATGAGAGCCCTTGATCTGCTTAATTCATCCTAGCCCTCCATTCATCCTACCAAAAATTTATAAATTAAGGCCTCCACAAGCCATTTGATAACAACACTTGAATGTAATGTTATGCTAACACTTTGAACACTTGACATCGAACTCTCCCAACACCAATCTTTGGATACAACCATTATGTGCATAGTGCATCAAGGAGACTTGGCTGAAGGTGTTTGGTTATATTTTTGTTGTGTTTTCATTTCCTTTGTCTTAACTTGAGTGTTGCATATTTGTGAGTTGAATTACTTAATTTGACACTTTAATTAGTTCTTATATGCTCACATTTATAAGTACATAGTTCATATTCATGAACAATTTTCGATCCACACTCACAAAAATTTACACTCACATAGATGATTCAAAGCAAAAACCTATCATTTTGCAAAATCTAAGATCTTTGTCTAAATCAACTTTAAAATTTCAAAATATTGACAAACCAATTCTTAATATCTATCACTACGCTTCACCATCATCAAATATCAAACTAAATAGGACATTTAATTTATTTATTTACAGATTAACAATTTCGACTATAAAACCAATTGTTTGCTAATTGATTTCATACATTCAATATTTAATTAACGTAGATAATTTCATGTAGAGGCGATTTATACCTCTCGTATTCTCGATTCTAATTCATCAAGGAGGAATTGTGAAGTTGCAGACCCGACAAGCCTGGGAATTAAAAAATAAGCAGAAGACGCGAGATTTTGAAAAAATGGTGGATAATAAATCCGTCAAGTTTCAGACGTTGGAAATCTAAATAACGTACATCGAAATTGGAGATCCGGCGACCACCATTGATGGATGCCATGAGCCCTCTTAAAATCAGGCGACGGCCCCAAATTCAGCGTCATTCTGGCCGACGGAATCAAATGCGAGGCCTTGGACTCCTTCCCAAACGCAGCCATAATCGATTCATTAATCGAATGGCGAGCTGCAATATCATGAATCCTGCCCACACCCATCCCCTGCATTCTCTCCCTGTTCCCGAAGTAACCAACATAGCCGGAACAGATGTCATCAACCGGATTCACATACAGATTGGGAATCCAGTTGCCCAGCGAACTGAAGGCGTCGCGTTCAGAGGTATCGCGTGTTTTGCCTTTGATGGCGACGGCCAAACCAGCCGTCACGAAGCTGTGCGCGACATGCATACCGAATTTCAGTTTCTCGTTTTTAATTCTTTCGAGCGGCGCAGAGGCGAAGGGAGGATTGAACAGATGGCTTTCCAAAACGAGACCTTCGTCTTCACACAGTTTTCGCGCCGCCAGCATGGCAAAGGCGGCGCCCAAAGAATGGCCGGCAACCCAAACGTTCCAGTGCCCGTGCTTTGCAATGGCGGATATGACGGCGCCGAGGGCAAAGTCAAATCTGGGGGTTTTGTGCAGGCCGTTGGTTATGAGAACCAGATCGAGTTTTAAATCCGTGCGCAACGTCTCGGGCTTTAAAATTGATCCTCTGAAGGCCACGATGGCTGTGGGAATGTTGGCCTGGGGTTTCTCGTTTTCCGTTCGTTCAAAGACGGCCCCGATGATCGAACCGTCGACCTTGTCGACCATAATCTCTACGGGATGGTATTTGAAGAAAGTCCACCAGGCGGGAGCCAGGGCATCCTGCGGGCCCTGCCGTTTCTCTTGGCGATCTCTTTCGAGAACGTAAACTGCCTGCACCAGAACGCCCGCAAGGATTCGTCTGTGCGAAGGATCGCTCCTGCCAAACAAAATAATCCAAAATCATGATCTTTTACGCTGGAAATTAAAGGATTTCAGGATTGAAAAAGGCGATTGTTTTAAACAAAGAATTTACCAGTCAAGATGGAGAAGATTACAGGGTCCTGACAGATCGAAATTATCGCGCTCGCTTGCCATTCAGTTGTTCAAATCGTTGAAGGTATTTGTTCACAATGAATTGAATTCGTCCTTGCTATATTTGAGATCTGCACAGTGATTCGTACGACGAAAGAACTGAGATTGTGCTCAGTCCGCGTATAACGCGTTGTTTTGGGGGCAATTTCTCGGAACGCAATAGTCTTCAGCGAAATTTTCTAATTGACTAAGTAGTATTCCTCTTGGAATTTTCCCCGTTAATCCCAATGCAAAGACATGGTCCACTTTGTTCATAATGTCGATGAAGAGTGCATACACCTCCTCATACCAAGGCTTCTCTCAATTTATGACAAATGGTCCAATCAAATTTGGTGGTTCATGTTACACATCTTTTATGACTAAGATTCTAAAAAATGTATGTAGTTATGAAAGGGTTGTAATTCAATTGGTTGGGTGGACATAGGTATGTTCTTTGATCATATTATTGATTACACTATTCGCCAAAGTTCAAATTCTTTGAAGATATAATTGAGTTAGGTTTGACCCCCAAGTGATTTTGATGAATTGAATCACCCTACTCATGCCAACTTCATTGAAGGATGACTTCTAATTTATATGTATACTCATTGACAATGTTGCAATATGCTATATAAAGATAGAGATGCCAATATCTATGTAATCCAAATATTTTCATAAAAATATATATATCCATGAGCTAAACAAATAAATTAGAATGCGTAAGGCCTCCAAATTAAGGCAAATACAAAAAATTATAAGAGCCTTTTTAAAAAGGAAACAAGAAACTATGTCTTGAACAAGCATATATAACTATAGTCAATCAACTTATATTCACCCCTAAACTTTATTGGAGTCTTCCTCACAAAATTTGATGTGTTCAACATTTAACCTCTCTACTTGGCTTGATTATCCGTCTAGCCTATATAATGTTCCAAAACAACCTGGAAGCATTTGAGTCAACTTAAACTCTATATATTGTCATTTCTTTTTTATCATCTAATGTTTTCCTTAAAAACCAATCCAATAAAGCCCAAGAAGTTGAGAACCTCAAAGATGAATTCTTTAACCACAACCTCAAAGTCCTAGTAGTTAATGATGGCCTATTTAACTATATAGTGACTCACAACTTTCCACCTTCTTGGACCTCCCCTATCATCCATCCCACCCATATATATGGAGACCAAAATGACCCAAGTAAATGCTACACTATTATGGTTGGTCACACCTTAACTAAGATCTTTGTTGCAAATTTAGTTATCTATATATCTAGATGAGCAAAGACAAAGTAACTAAGGACCAAAGGAAAAGTAGGATTTAGGAGGAGCTATTATACCATAGATGACATCTACGTCTTGAAAACTATCATTGAGGAGGCTAAAGTAAACAAGTGTAGAGTATATTACTATTTTGTGGGTTTTCACAAGGAATTTGACATAATCCCATGACACTTGCTTGTGATCAACTTTAAGGCTTTAAATCTACACCTCTAGAGATTTCATTAGTGATAACACTCTATCAATCTATTGTTGGCAAAGTATGAAGAATGGCTAGCAAAATGTAGGATGTTTAGAGTACCATGGCTCTACATCAACAACCTAGAGAAAATTATATTTAAAAACTACGTGATACAACTAGATTTTTACTCTTTAGAGTCACTATTTCTATTCTTCTACTTATAACTAAAAAATGATTATCTTGGCGTCTCACTCAATGAGGGTGTCCATAGAAAACTTGATATTTTAGCCTTATTTTCTTATAACTATCAACTTCAAGTTAATTTGGGGAAAACAAAAGTTATCTCTCTCAACATTTCCATAAGGAGGCCTATGAACTGATTCTTATTTATGAAGATGAGAAGGTTGAGGTCATTTCTGCATATGCTTAATTGGGGGTCCTCTTCTATAGTCTATGATTTCACTTAACTTCATCTATTGATTTGAGACTAAGGGATATGTTCCTCTTATCATCCTTGAAAATAATTCTTTCAAATTTAACTTCAAGTCATTTTGAAAGATCCACCTTTTTCACTAACTAGTTAAACTCTTTCATGGATTTGAGATTTAGGGCCCATAAATTTAGGTTGTGGATTGAAATCAAATATAGAAATGTATTGGTTGTGATTTTATTTGAACATATTCATGTTAAGAGATAAATTCCTCATACCACCATCTTTAAATCTTTTAGCATAACTTTTCTCATTAATTCAGTTTAATATTAGATGAGATGATTATGAAGCATAATTTTATCTACTAATGGTCACCTCCTAGATTGATCATCTTAGGTATCATTGTCTTGCTCTTATATTTTCTATGATGTTATTTGATTTTACATTTGAGTCTTATTTGTATGGGAAAGCCTCCTCCTTATTTTTCCTCATTAACCTTTATATTACTATACCAATGTTATAGATCCTTTTAGTGAATGCTCTTGATCTCTCGAAGGGGGTCTATACACAATGGTATTATTATATTGAGATTTAAAGTGCCTATCTATAATTCATATGGATTACAACAAGAGAAATGTTATCTTCAAAAATCCAATGCTACTTAGATCTACATATCCAATTTATTCATAGATTTATCTTCACCTTGGGATATACTAGACTTCAACTAGCTTATAAACTAAGTGTTCCTCTTCCACAACTCAAAATTTTCTCCCATTGGTTTCATATTGAGATGGAATATCATGTTTTTAGGAGAAATGTATTTTCCAAATATGCTCCTTATAACCATAGACCAAGGAACATTTTATTGTGAAAAAATTTCCTTATTATGAGATCAAAGGGTGAATTTTTTGTTTCTTTAGACTCACTTGATTCTTTATAGGTTTTCATGGCTTATAAGGAACAATGATGGCATGCTCTCTTCCAATATTTTAGGTGTTTTGAACCTTCATTGATAACTTTCCAAAGGTAGGTCCACTAGAGGGGCTTATACTAGATTGATTACTCACTTTTTGTATCCCCTTAATTCAATAGGAAGAGGTCCCATAGCCAACTTCCAAGTTCATAGAATTGATCTATGAGGCATCACAAACCTATTGATTATGATGGTCTAACCCACATCATGCTAGAGATGATTGTTGAGCCCCACAACTCCTAAAAATCACTTGCAACCAAAAAAAATATCACAAAGAGAGAGAAAAACAACTAATTTTCTATGCAACCTTGAGAATTATATTGATCTAAAAAATAATTTGAAGTATTACAATATACAATAATTAATTATTATAATAAGGAAAAAAGAAAAAATAAACCCTAGGTGTGTTAAAGACTTGGGTTGTTGGCAACATGAGCATGATGATGTATAGATGATGTTAATGTATGGTGTGGGGAGATTGTTGAAGATTGATGAGCATGATAGTGTATGGTGTTGTCATTGATGAGATTTACCTATGTCTTGGTGTATAGTTTTTAGTTTTTAGTGAACTAGTTTTGTGGTCCACATTGCTCCATTATGAAGAATCTAGTCACACAATTTTGAGGTAATTTTGGTGCATATTGAAGGTTTCTAAATCCAAAGTTTCAATCTTTTATATATTTTGGAGTTGAAGATAATGTTGACAAAGAATTGGCTCTATAATGGCAGTATTACTGGTACAAAGTGTATGTTGGAATGCTTTGCATTCCACCACGGATGAATATTTTGCTATGTATTCTTGAGGAAGTGTTTGTGGATGCCAGAGGTTTGTATGCTCCAAGTGGAAAGCAAGCTGGTGGTCTACATGTTGAATTGTGGGTGAATAGTTGGTTCATTTTGTTGTTGCTTCAATAGTAGTGTCGACATAAAGGTTTTGGGGTTGTGTGGAGTTATATGTGTGTATGAATCATGGGAGTAATTATAGGTCATGCCAACCTATTTTGGTTCTTTCCGCAAGATGTATGTGTTGGTGTTTTGGGTTGACAAGTTATGAGGATGTATGGTACATCTAATTAGGTCAATGTAATTGACGTTTTATGTTAGTTATGGTATATATACAAGGTTAATTCCTTGTGTGGAAGTGTGGCATGAGGCAATAGTGTGTGTGCGTGAGATCTAGTGTAGAAAGAAGTGTGAATTATAGTTGTGGTGAAGTATGAAGTGTGTTAAATCAATTTTTTGAGCTTCAGTGGAACTATATCTTCAGGATATGTCAAATGCATAATTGTTGGCAGTTCATCATTGGTAGTGAGCCACCATTTCTTTTATCTCTTTCTATTTTGGGCAGTGATCCATTCTCTTTTTAGATAGTGAATCCATGGTCATTTTGTATCAAACAATGTAATCGGTTATAATATATTGTGAGCTAATCCTCACCATGGTTTTTCCCTTTCAAGGTTTTCCACGTAAATCTAGTGTTCTTGTGTTCTTTGATGTGATGCATGATTTATATGTTCCTTTCATTTACTACAAGTTAAATATGATGCTTTGAATTGACAAAGTTAATTAGTTTCAGTGAATATTGATTCACCCCCCTCTCAGTATTCTAGGTGTTCAACAATTGCTATCAAAGCTTGGTTCCTTTAATTTGCTTGATTGTTCAGATAGATCTTGGAGGTTGAATAGATGGCTAAAAGGAAATATCCTATTCCTTCATAAGAGATTATCCCTGAAGGGTTTACTGAAGAAGATTATGTAGTTGACATGGAAGGAGAACTCAAATCATCCCTTGATGATTTGGATAAAGTAGAAGCTGAGAATAGAGATCTAGAAAAGGATCTTAATGGTGTAGATGAGTGTACCAAAAATTTGAGAGAGAAACTCAAGAAAGCTATAAAAATATTCAAGGAAAAAAATGAGCAGCTCAAGCAATCAAATGAAACAATTGCTAATCTGAAAGTCCAAGTTGAAGAAGGAAAAAGAGCTGAAGAATGCCTAAGGCCAAATTGAAAGATAAATCTATCTAGAATGTTCAAAGCTTGAACAAGAGATCGTGAATTTTAGATTAGATCTGGAGAAAGCAAGATTCAAGATGACAAATTCAAAAAGAGCTCCACCCTGCTTGATGAAATGAAATTGCAAGTCAAAAGGATTCTAAGGACAAAGAAGGTTTAGGGTTTGAAAAAGGAGAAATTTCTAAAGAAAATCAAAATAGTGTTGAAAAGAAGAATGACAAGAGAAATTTCAAATAGGTTTGGAACCAAAAGAAATAATTCAAAAGACCTCCTATCAGACAACCTATTGCACAAAGCTATTCATAAATTTTAATGGTTATTTTTATTCTTGTAATAAGTTTGGACATAGATTTGTAGAATGTAAAGGAAAAATGAATAAGAATATTCAATCATTTCCCAGTCAGTGCTATACATGCAATAGATTTGGTCATAAAGCTAGTGAATGCAAAAGTTAAATGATGAGTAGTTACAATAATGGTATGATGTTCCAATCTTTCAATGGTTACTATCATACATGCAATAGATTTGAGAACAAGGCTTTTGAATGTAGATATAAAATGGAAAGAAGTAATCTTGTTCAAAAAGGTGTCACATGTCACAAGTGCAACAAACTAGGACAAAGACAAGTTTTGTAGAAGCAAGAATGTGAAACTCTCAGTTTCACATAAGAAGGTTGATCTAGTAAAGATTGATCCAGTTAAGATGAAGAAGGAAATGAATAATATATGGAAGAAAAAGGAAGAGAGTGAAGTGAAGAATGATTTTTTTCCAACTCCTAGTGCAGATGTTTCCTCAAGAAACTAGATAGAGAGCTTTGGCTCAGGGGGAGTTTTAGCTAAAAATATTACATCCCCTGCCAAAGATGTAGTGTTGATGCCTTCAAAACATTCGCACATGTGTAGATCAACATGATTGATGTGTTGATAGTATTTCAAGTATGAAATTTCCTATTGTAAATATTTGTGGAGCAATTGAAGGTGCCTATGATAACATAGTGAAGGTTTGTTAGCTTTTTGACCTAACTCTATCAACTACAATCAATGCATTTTTAGGTCATAAAAAATGTGCTTATATGTGATTTCATATATGATTAAATCATTTGTAATCAATCAATTGAAGTGAAGAGTAGAGAAAAGGAAATTTTTAGTGATTTTGAGTTGTGCAAAACCCTACCGGCAAAGAATTCAAAGGTATTTATCATTTCTTACTCAACCCTAGTTTCGAAAGTGATTCAAGACATGTTTACTCCACAAGTAATGGATGTGTTGGAGTGGCCAAGACCTAAGGTTAAGAAACACCCTTATAAGTCCATGGAGATAGACCCTAAAGGAGCATATTTGAGGGTTCCATATAGTGTGATGTACACAAAGGATGTGCAGATTTACATTCACACAAAAATGGAAGAATATGATCACACGAAGATTACAAAATATTGGGTAAATGAATTGACAATAGATGATTTTGAATTGAAACTTGGATATTGAGAGTTTGATAGAGAAGAAGCTAGATGTATGGAATAACTTTCCAATTTTTTGTTATGAGGATGAGTGGGTTAAATACATGTTGTGTTTAATTCATGAGAAATTCATGTGGTTAGATATGTTGCATATGATTACCAAGCAAGCAATCAAGGTGGTTACCGGTTCATGCTCTAAAGGACTCGTTTTGAAAATGAAGGTCATGAAGAATGAAATGGTAATGAAGCTTGAAATGGTGCACAATTTGACAAATGTGCACTAATGGTGAAGGATATTGATGATCCGATAGTGAAGTATACATTGATGATTATTGGATATAAGATATTTTATACAAACATAAATAACTATGTGTTAGCTACCACTATTCACACTACTCACCAGATGGTGAAAGAAGATCTAGATATTGGTTTGTGCAAACTTCTGAGACAATAGTTGATGGAGAATCTTCAAAATACCAAAGAATCTTGGTACCCCTTCTGGTATGGTACCCTAATTGTATGTTTATTTTTATTTTCTTGGAGAATTTGCTAGTACAAAGAATATTGTGTGGTTGGACAATATTCCAGTTGCAATTCAAATTAGAGATCATTTGAGAAGGTTGGGAAACCTAGAAGCCCGTAAAACTATGTTGTGGGGTTTCTTCAAGACTTTTCAGGGAAAAATATAAGAAAGAGAAAGGATACCAGAAAAAATTATTGAGAAATATAAGAATGACATAAATTTCATGGTTAGCAAAGATAACTACATTATGGAAGAATTTGAACCCAAAACAGTTTGGATTCCAGAGCTAGGATATGAAGTTATTAATGCAAAGCTTACTAGTATGGTGAATATTATGCTAAGAAAACCAAGAGATCCATCAATAGATAGGTTTGGAACTTATGTAGAGAAACCAACTGAAGAAAATCTTGAGAAGAGGAAGAAGGACATTGAGAAGAATGTGGAGAAGATGAAAAAAAATTTGGAGATAGTGAACACTCCTAAGGCCTTTGAAAAGAAATCAAAAGCTCCTACTATTGCTCCATAGGGTACTCCTAGGACAAGAAGGTTTGTTAGGACCTCTGCCCCCTCTCCCTCTATTTTGAAGTCCTCTAGAACTATTCTTGCAAAGAGTACAAAGAAGAAAGCTACATCTAGTGCCCCTATGACACAATAGACTCCCAAGAGGAGAAGAAAAGAAAAGGCAACATTGGATAAATACTTCATCTACAAGGATGAAGAGGACATAGAAGAGGAAGGACCCCAATTGGTCTAGAAGAAGAAGATGTCTCAAGCCTCCGTAAAAGAGACCAGTACAAAAAGAGCTAAAGTTGATATTGTTGATATTGAGAGTAAAGAAGAGGTGAAAAAAGAAAAGAAAGCTTTTATTATTAAGAAAAGAGAAAATAAGATAGAAGAAGAAAAATTATCTAAAGGAAAGGGAAAGAAGAAAGAAAAGACCCCTTCAAAGGGAACATAGCCCCTTGAAGTTTGATGCTTTGCTTAATAGTATTTTAGAATTTGGTCTCTTGGAAGAGATAGATAAAATGTATCTAGATTCAAATGATGAGGATAAGGAAACCATTGAAGAATCCATCATCAAGTACATGATAAAATTTGACACTAGCTCAGATAAAATTGAGGATCAATTGCCTAATGACTTGAAAAATGTTCTAACTGCAAGAAGGCAAGAGGCTATTGAAGAAGATTCATTCTTCTCTAACACATGAGGACATACACAAATTGTCTAAACTATACAATAGTAAATTCAAAATAAAACAAAGAGTTAACACTCTAATGAGTAGAGATAAAGAGGACATTGAAAGGATAAAGAATGATACACTACAAAAGGTTGCAAATCTGGAAAAAGGGTTAGGAGTCCCTTTGGATAGTGAAGAAAAAATGCATAATGATTCATCTATCCTAGAAACCAATGAGCTTGATAATGCATAACATGAGCATGTGCTTATGGATGAGAATGTACAAGGATACATGGTTACAGACAATACCCCTCCAATTGTGGAGAATGTTGTTGTTGAATGACAGAATGAAGATATGTAGAATATCCCAAAGAAGGATAAATCACAAGCAAAACAAAATTTTCCCCCTTCAGATATGGAGAAGGATAATTAACAAGAAGAAGAAGAAGTCCTAGAGAAGTCTGAGGCATAAGAAGAAGATTCTCCTCCTCTGGATGATGAGAAGTTTGCACAAGAAGAGGAGAATGCAAAAGATTGCTCTGATAATGAAGGAAAGGAGAAGTGTGATTAGGAAGGTGAGTTTATGCAAAATTTGTTGGTGAATCCTCTAGAAATTTGGAGATTTTCTAAAGGATTTTTTATATATACAGTTGTAGTTTGAACCAATGGTGTTTGCATAGATCCTATAGATACCTATGCAACAAGGACAAGTTGATATGAGCAAGATCTCTCCCTTGCACAAGTTAAACTTGGTGATGTGTTCCATGCCTCTACAAGGAAGTAAATACTGCAAACCCACCAAAAGAGTGCAAAAATGATTGAAGAAGTTGTTAAAGTGTTGCAAGAAGGTATTCCCGATGCAACTATTGATGATCCATTATCTGGTGTATAGAAGTTGAATCTACTGTTAGATTCTTTCAAAGATTATTTTTTCAGTTTGGAAGAGAAATTGAAAAACTAAATGGAAAACAAGGTCAATGATAAGAGATTGACTGAAGTATCTGATAAGTGTAGTGTTGCACATGGAAAGTTGTGAGGCAACTTGAGAGATATTCAAAAATGCTTGGATAAAGCAAAAAATTTGTTCATTTTTTCTTAAAATGGCCTCTCTATAAGGATCATAAAGGACCAAATGGACTCAACATATTCAAAAATTTCTCAAGCCTCTTGTGCATATGATCTGGAAAATGATGCAGATGGTGTGACAAGGAAAACAATAGAGAATTTGCATGGGCAATTCTTCCTACTGCTAAAATAGAAAGAAAAGATCATTATGCAGTATAGTTAGCTTAGAGATTTGGTAAGTGCAAAGCTTACATCTTGGAATGAAGTGATAGCAAGTGTATATAAGATGGCACAAAATAATTAGGTGCCCAGTACCCCAAATGAAGGAGAGGATCTCCTCATTCAGTTTGAGAGCTAGTGCAGTATACTTGCCTTCTCCAAGAAGGATTGGGAGATAGAAAAGAAGGACTGGGAGGCACACCTTGTAAAATTGAATGTGTCTAACAAGGGTATTTTACCCTCTAATAGTTGAATGTGTACATTTCTATTTTGTTTATGTATTTTTTGGTTTCTATGTGCATATGCGGAAGTAGTGGATAAGTGTTGCAATAATTTTTTGGTTATTTTTGATGGATAACATTGTTAGGGGAATCCACTCTAATGTAAATTTTTGGAGAAGTGTGGAGTATTGGAGTGAAGAAGTAAGGGGGAGTTACTCTCATGTGCATATACTTATATCAGTTAAGGGGGATTAGTTTGAAAAGTTTGATATTATGAGCCATTTTTCCTTGATGCCAAAGGGAGAGAAGTTTGAGCAGTTTTAAAGAGTGAGAGTGTGTTGCCATTAATGGAAAAGAGGGGAATTGTTGAAGACTTGGGTTGTTGGAAACATGAGCATGATGATGTATAGATAATTTTGATGTATGGTGTGGGGAGATTATTGAAGATTGATGAGCATGATAATGTATGGTTTTGTTATTGATGGAAACCCATTATAGAGATACAATAGTGTTGGCTTGAAGAAGACCAAATGTTTTGAAAATTTTCCTATGTCTCGGTGTACAGTTTGCAACGTTCAATGAACCATTTTTGTGGTCCGCATTACTTTGCTATGAAGAATATGGTTACATGGTTTTGAGGTGATGTTGGTGCATGTTGAAGGTGTCTAAATCCAAATATTCAATCTTTTATGTCTTTCATAGTCGAATATAATGTTGATAGAGTATTGGCTCTATAATGGTAGTATTACTAGTACAAAGTGTATGTTGGAATGCTCCACATTCCACTATGGATGAATATTTTTCTATGTGGTCTTGAGGAATTATTTGTTGATTCTAGAAGTGTGTATGCTCCAAGTGGCAAGTGAGTTGGTGATTTGCATGTCGAGTTGTGAGTGAACATTTGGTTCATTCTATTGTTGCTTCACCAATAGTGTTGACCTTAAGGTTCTGGGGTTGTGTGGAGTTAAATTGTGTATGCAGTAGAAATATGGGAATAATTATAGGTCATGCTAACCTATTTTGGTGGTGTACACATTTTGGCTCTTTTCACAAGGTGTATGTGTTGGTGTTTTGGGCTGACAAGTTATGAGGATGCATGATACATCTAATTAGGCCGACCCAATTGATGTTTTTGTTGGTTGTGGTATATATACAAGGTTAATTCCTTGTTTGGAAGTGTGGTATGAGGAAATAGTGTGTGTGTGTGTGTGTGTGTGTGTGTGTGTGATCTAGTGCAGAAAGAAGTGTGAATTGTAGTTGTGGTGAAGTATAAAGAATGTTAAAGCAGTTTTCTGAGCTTTAATGGAACTATATCTTTAGTATATTTTAGATGCATTGTTAGTAGTTCATCATAGGTAGTGAGCCACCCTTTCTTCTATCTCTTTCTATTTTGTATAGTGAGCCATCAGTAGTGAGCCATTCTTTTTTTGGACAGTGAGTCCACCATTTTGTATTAAATAGTGTAGCTAATTATAATATATTGTGAGCTAATCCTCATCGTTGTTTTTCCATTTCAAAGGTTTTCCATATAAATTTGGTTTTTCTTGTGTTCTTTGATGTGATGTATTCTTTATATGTTTCTTTCATTTATTGTGAGTTAAATATAATACTTTGAATGGATGTTTGAATTGACAAAGTTAATGAGTTTCAGTGAATATTGATTCACTCAATATTCTGAGTGTTCAATAAGGTGAGGATTAAATTAGATCATGATATGTGTTATCATCCTGTACGAATAAAAAAAAATTGCATAATTTTAGCTAAGTATGATAAATTAAAAATGAGACCTAATTAATTAATTGTGATTTTCCTATTTTACTCTAAAAACCCCTCTTAAGTACAACTTAGGAAGACGCTAAAAATCTAATGATGAATGCACATATTGATGCATGGATGGGCCTTGACTACAAGGCCTGATGAGGTACCCATGTATAAACAAATAAATCTCTCATAACTAGAGAAAAAGAGAAAACCACATGGAAAATAACTTATCTCCAAAAGAGAGAAAACGAAATAAATGCATACTAGTGAAAGAAGGAAAGGGGAACAAAATATGACCTCCTAAGGAATACTTCTATAACATAAGTAAAATGAATTTCCCCCCAATAAGAGAGAGAATATGAGAATATTAATCCCCCATAAAAATTAGCTTGTGTACTAATGATGAAATTCTAAAGATAAAATACAATCCACTACCTACAAACAAAATTTTCCCCCTTAGGAACATATCCAATAGTTATTGGAGAAGTCATTCTCGGGTAAGTGCGCAAAGATGGGAACCAAAAAGGGGCCTTAAGTGGCCACATTTTTAAAATCAAGAAATACTAACCTTGGATCATAAATTGAAGATAGTTCCACTCAAAATTTTAAGATGCAACAAAAACAAGAGTCGTAGTGCTCCAAACCTAATTTCTAAACTACTATTTTTTTTAAATGGTAGATATTAAGGTGTTAAAAAAGGGGGGCTGCACAAATTGGTCCTTTTCAAAAAACATAACCTAGTGTCTAGTGTGGGCCCCCAAAAATGTTTAATTGACACATCCTAAAAAATAGAAATTTGAGCATGCTTCCCCCTAAAATTTTTGAAAACTAATTGAAGACCATATTTTGAATATGTGTAGAATGGAATCTATTTTCTAAAAATGTAATTTATTTGAAATTTCGATGAAAAGTTAAAAATAAAGTAAAAAATACCAAACATTGGTTTTCGACAAAAAAATGGATACACCAACAAAAGAAATTAAAGATGAAAAACCTAACATACTCAAAATGTGAAAAAATACATGGTTAGATAGCTAAGAGAGAGCTTAAAATAATTTCCATGGTGTTCTTTTTTACTTGACCTTGAAACACGTACAAACCTAATGGGGAGCACGTTGGAGATTATGTCAATTTTTTTGGAATCTATAAAAACATGTCTTTGGGTGTTGGAAAGTTAGTCCAAGCCTTTGGGTTGGAAGCCTAAGGCAAATCCAAGCCAAAGGTTTGGAAATTTCTAAAGTAGATCAAAACATGAGGGCATTATAATGTGCTCACATTATATGATTTGACATAATGTGATCTCATTATAATATTCTCTCGTTATGTTTGATTTGATATAACATGAGCGCATTATATGCTCTATTAAAATTAGTTTATATATATATATATGCATGTTTATATATGTATGTATGCATATTTGTTAGTTTGTATGTATGTATGAGGGTTTAGGGTATAAGGTTGAGGGTATAGGTTCGAGGGTATAAGGTATAGGGTTGAGGGTTGAGAGTGTGGGGTTTAGGGTTTAAGTATAGGGTTGAGGGTTGAGGGTATAGGGTTGAAGGATAATGTTTAGGGTTGAGGGTATAAGGTTAAGTGTATAGGGTATAGGGATTAGGGTTTAAGATATTGGGTATAGAATTGAGGGTTTTGGGATTGTAGTTGAGGGTAGAAGGTTTATATTTGGGGTTGATGGTTTAGGGTATAAGGTTGAGAGTATATGTTTTAGGCTTTATAGTTGATGTATGGAGTTTAGGGTAGAAGGTTTTGTGTATAGAATTTAGTTCCTAGGGTTGAGGGTACTAAGATTTAGTGTATATGGTATAAGGCTTAGGGTTGAGGATATATTGGGTATAATTTTGAGGGTATTGGGTTTACAGTTGAGGGTATAAGGTATAGAGATTAGGCTTGAGGCTATAGGTTTTAGGATTTATGGTTGATGTTATTGGGTATAGGGTATAGGGTTGATGGTGTTAGGTATAGGGTATAGGGTTTATGGTTGAGGGTATAAATTATAGGGTTGAGGTCTTAGGGTGTAGAGTTTAGATTTTAAGATATAGGGTTGAGGGTTGAGAGATAGTGATCAAGGTTGAAAGTACAAGGTTAAGTTTATTTGGTATAGGGCTTAGGGTTAAGTATACTAGGTATAGGGTTGAGGGTGTTGGGTTTACGGTTGATTCCATAGAAGGTATCTATTTAGGGTTGCTCAAGGGTTTAGGGTATAGTGTTTAGGGTATAGGGATGAGGTTTTATGGTATAGGGTTGAGGGTTGAGTATGTAGAGTTTAAAGTTAAATATAGGGTATAGGGTTGAGGTATAATATTCAAGGTTGAGGGTATAGGGTTAAGTGCATAGGGTATAAGGATTAGGGTTTAGGATATTAGGTATAGGGTTGAAGGTATGGGGTTTAGGGTTTAGTGTTTAGGGTACAAGGTTGAGGGTTTATGGTGTAGGTTTTATGGTTGAAGGTGTAGAGTTTAGGGGTGAGGGTTGAGGGTATAGGATTAAGTGTATAGGGTATAGGGTTGAGGGTATTGGTTTATGGTTGAGGGTATAAGGTATCTATTTAGGGTTGAGGGTATAGAGTATAGGTTTTAGAGTATTAGGTTAAGGGTATTAGGTATAGGGATGAGGGTTGAGGCTATAGGATTTTGGGTTTAAGGTATAGGGTTCATAGTTGACAAATAGTGTTCAGGGTTGACGGTATAGGGTTAAGTGAATTGGGTATAGGAATAAGGGTTTAGGATAATGGGTATTTGGTTTAGGGTTGAGGGTTTAGGGTTTAGGGTACAAGGTTGAGGGTATAGGGTATAGGTTTGAGGGTTGAGGGTATAGGTCTTAGAGTTTAAGGTGTAGGGATAAGGGTTTAAGGTGTAGGGTTGAGGGTTAAGGGTATAGGGTTGAGGGATAGTGTTTAGGGTTGAGGGTATAGGGTTAATTTTATAGGGTATAGGGTTGAGGGATAATGTTTGGGGTTGAGGGCATAGGGTTAAGATTATAGGGTATAGGGATTAGGTTTCAAATATTGGGTATAATGTTGAGGGTATAAGGTATCTATTTAGGTTTGAGGGCATAGAGTATAGGGTTGAGGGTACAGGGTTAAGTGTATAGGGTATATGGATTAGGGTTTAGGATATTGGGTATAGGGTTGAGGGTATTGGTGTTGATGAGTGTTTTTTCACATTCACAACACAAACAAAGTAGCAAAGTACCCTATCTCTTGAAAGGAAATTTAACTTCAAAAAGAACTTCAGATTTAGATAACACCAAGGCTTTGACTATCAATGGAAACCCACACTATGTTTTCATCCCCTTAATTAATTGGACTTAACCAATCCTTTAATTGGCCGAATTATACATTCACAATCCTAATTAATTTTATTTTCCAAAAGGGAAACCATATTTAATTAATACCTACATTAAACTTAACAAGTAGTGTAAGTAGCCACTGATTACACTTGTTAGTTCACTGTGAGCTAGGTTTGCATAACTATACTGTGAGTTTCATGCATGTAGGTGGGTATCCACTCTATGGTAGCTCTAGTTATGTAGGACACACCACCATGCTCAGGAAGGCTATTATTATGAGGGTTACCAAGCCAATCTATTTGTCAAAGGGAGGGCCATCTTACCAGTTAGGTAGATGTGTGGGGAACCATAGTAAGTTCGTGGTTGGCAGAAAAGTGCTTGAGTGATACTCTCCCTCATACATTTGGCAACCAAAATGTTACACCCAAATTGTGTAATTACCTAATTACTATTACTATGTAGGGTAAATATTGCATGTGTGAATGTACTTTGAATTCTGATTGAGAATATATGTGCTTACACTTTGTTCTCAATGAATTATGAATGAATGTTATTTCATGTAATGACATGTGGTGAAATGCATATATGTGAAATGGATGGTTATTGAAGTGGATGTTCTAACTATGGAGAAATATTATGTGAAAGAATATTTTGTTGAACAGTTGACTACCATGGGAATTTGTTAGTTGGATGTAGGTATATGTTCAATCCTCTCGGTGTGAGGGGAAGTATCACTCAAGAGAATAACTTGGTCGGATAACCAGTAACATAATCTAACCAAGCTTACACACACTCATAGTAGAATGGTTGAGTCAAGTTATTATGTTGGGAATTGGTAAGCCATCCTTAGTATGACGTGTCTGCATTAGTAAGGCTCTTGATTACTGTTGAATGCATTCTTAGATGATGTTTATTTGTTTTAGAGCTTGTGAGTTCTTCCTTATGTTACTATGCTTGAATTGATGAGTTGAACACACATGGAATGTATGCATAAATATATGTATATGCATGTTGACAATAGGCCATACATGTGAAGGAACACATACATGAGAGTACATAGGTAGATGTACCTATGCACACTTATGAATAGGTTGCTTATGAGCATGGTGAACTATCAAATGGACAATACGACATATATGTGTATATGTATATATACATCACACTAATGTTCCTTATCAATAAGATAGTAAAGTGTATGTGCTTGATTGTGCAATCAAATGTGTGTATATATATATAAGATATATACATATATCCATATGTATACATGTGTTGGTAAATACATATGTTTGGAAAATGGAAATGTTCATACGTATATATCATGTATACGTACGTATACATGTACATAGAGGAATATATATACATACTGTAGTGCCCCTACATTCTCACTGTGGATGTGCAAGTAGTTAGCCTTAGAACTCAGAGGTGAAGGAAAAATAATAGGGATAATTAAAGGTATGTGCTAGCAATGTTAAGTAGTTAGTTTGTTTTATGATACAGTATATGATGTTAGATGCATTATTATGATTAGTATGTGATTATTCTATCATGACCATTATGCGATTATCATTTTGATTGCTATGTAGCTAATGGTTTATAAGTTGATGTGGTTACTTGTTTGTTGTGTTTGGGTGAAAGGGATAGTGTCACATTACTCACTTGTGAGTACTTTGCTATGTTGTGAATTCCTTTCATGGTGTGCCTGATTATGTATATGCTCAACAATTTTGTGTGTTGCAGGTTGTAGGTACTTGGCATTGACTCCACCTAAATTGGAAGGTTTGAGCATGCCTTACACCCAATGGAATTGTTGAACGAAGATAGTATTTGGTCCCCTACCCTAGCCATCATCCTTGAAGAGGATGATTATCTAGTCTATCACCTCGTCAATGTCGTTTGATGTCTGTGGTTAGTTGGTCTGCTTTCAACACTGGTTATGGTTTAGGTCATTGTTGTTGATATTTGGTTTGTTTAATTTAAATATGTTTAATAAATGTTATTTTTGATTAATTGATGAATCAAAATAAATTATTAAGTCAAAAGGGCACTTTGATAACTAATATAAAATATTTATTAAAAAATTATGGTTTATGATAAATTAAGATTTTAATGAAATACTATAATAAATTAAATATGAAATGAATATTAAAATAAAAGACTCAAATTGATAATGCAGGTCAGACAGAGAAGGCACAGGCTCTGTTTACTGGGTATGATTTCTTTGCTAAATATTTTCCTCCTCTCGATCATGTTGAAGCACAAGATGAAAATTTAGTTTGTGTAGAGCGTAAGGAGGAATAATGCTAGCCCATGATTTTCTAGATGAACAATGTTGAATTTTGTCGAAAATGAATTTAGGCAAAGATAATTCAATTTTGCAAAAGCCTGATGTGCGCAAACAAGAAAATTATGGCTCCATATTGAATCAATTGTGTAACGGGTATATCAGTCATCTAATTTCTAGGTTGGTGGTACTGTAGTTAGCTAGTTTTTTGAAAATCTGCTTTGGGTCCTTACTTTGGAGAAAATTTGCAATAGTTTGTGGGACAATTTTGTAATATTTTGTAACCAGTTGGGCTATAATCTAAGGTTTTCTTTTTGGTTCTTTCCTATTGGTATGTCCTCTGAACCAGGTCTATGTATAAACTATTTATATATATAATAATATATTACAGTGGCTTGCCACTTTTGTTAAAAAAAATAAAAAAAAGTAAAATATTATAATGGGATGATGCAATTAATAAATAGTAAAAATAATATGATGAATAAATAAATATAATTTTGACTAAGGAAAGTATTGAATGGAATTTCTAATATGGGACTGCACATGGCAATCTAGTGGGCATGCAATTATAGACAGTTATTAAAAAATTAATTATTTTCTAAAAATAAAGCTTGCATGAAATATTCAACAACTTTCCTTTTGAAAATAATTGTACTTTGTGAAGATGGTATTTTTGTTTCCGGAAAGAAAACTTTGTTTGCAAGATAATTTCTTATGTTGTAGATTTTGGTGGGAAAATTGGGGATTTCTTGGAATACTGATTGGGGATTTTGAAGAGGTCATTGTTGCTACAGAGGATTGATTTTGGCATCATATTTTTGTCTCACTCAACTTTGAATCTAGGTTCCATTGGTTCTTTTTGAATTCTATCTCTGTTTAGAAAATGAATGCTTGAATGATTATACTTTCTAGAAACATTTACCTGTTAATTTAATTTCCTAAATCGAAACAATTCGTGAATGTATCCTCTCAATATTTTCAAAGCCATTTTTATGCAATTCATTTTGTGCCTATACTATAAATTTATTGTAGTCATTAAACCCCATTTCTTTTGGGTATCATGTTTAGTTCTTACTTTCTCAATTCGATTTCATTTCAATGAGGAAATACAAGTGCAACAGTTGGAAAAATATTTTATTCTTTATTTTGGTGTAATTCTATGTTTTCTTCCACCTTTTGCATTCAAAATTTTTCTCTCAATCTGTAGCTTATCATATTGCATACCATGTTATTGTTTTACCCCTGCCATTACATTTATGTGAGTTTCATAATCTTCTCATTTTGTGTTCAATCTTCTTAGATGTTCAACCAATAAAATAGTCTGATTGCATCATCCATAACTATTTTTTTACAAACTATGTTGGCAAGAAATTTAAAGGGTTTCTTTTTCTTGATGTCTTCTAATCCCTGTCCAAAAATATTAAACACTAAGATCTTATTTTATGATTTATACTTGAAACACGGGGCTACTGTCAAGTTGCTCCCTCACGGTTGTATTTCATCTCGTTAATAATAAATATAATTTATAAATAAGGTTAAAAGTAAAAGATTGGTTTGTTGGTATGTGAAAGGTTATGTGATAAATGAAGAAATTAAAAATAATGTCAATAAATAAAAAATAATAATTGCATAGAATGGTTAAAATGGTTATCTAATTTGATCCAGATAAATGAATTGAGCATTTAAATAGTCATAGGTAAAGGAACTGGGTAGTTGTTATTTAACTGAGTATTTAACCTATTATAGATAACTAGATTGAGTATTTAATTAAAATAAATTGATAATATGTCATATATAAATAACCTTGGGTTAGTGTTCGTTAAGGAGTTAAATGAATCTTTTGAATAAACAGTTTATTTAAGTTTACATAGTTAATAATTATATTGTTATTGAACTTTGTAAAAGTTAAGAAAGCTTTTCTCAATACTTAGGGAAATTTAGTTGGACCCTTTCCAGCTATTACAAAGTTGAAATTATACTTGACTTAATAATGATAAAGTTAAAGAAGCTAATCAATCCTACATTTAACCTTATAGCTGATCAAGTAACTAGATTTATCTCCATAAAATATTTTAATTGGATAGTTGTTGGTAAAATAAGCATTTAATTATTGTAGACAATGAGTTGTCTACTTAATTAAGTGAATTGGTTTATTTTCTCTATAGATAGGTGAATTGAGTAATTAATTAAGTAAATTGATTTATTTCACATATAGGTAATTGATGGTTAGGAGATTGTAAATATCGAATGAGGGTAAAATACTAGGGATTGATTATGTAATTTAAATGATTAAGGTTATTTGATAAAGTTAATTAGATAAGGTTGGGTGGAAATAATGTAAATATATCTAAATTAATTACTACATCCTTACATTAGGGGATTGACTAGATTTATATCTGTCTCTTGTGATGCTAATTTAAAAGTTAGTTCCGTGAGCATTATTATGATATGGATTATTTGATTGAGTGATTTGTGAATTAATTGATCATGGGGATAAGGGAAAAAGGTTTATCTAAAACTTTGAATAAGAGACAAATGAATTCTAATAGGCAATGTATAAGTGTCTAATCTAAAACACTTAGTGAATGTAAGGGTTCAGATAATTATTGAGTATTTAATTGACTATATAGATTAAAGATTTTTAATTGGATGGTTATTATTAAATGAATAATTAAGTATGATAAGATATTGAATTAAAGTATTTAGAGAAGTATGAGTATAGTAATGATAAGGTTTTATGTACATGACAAAAACAATAACAATAAGGTTTTATGTGTATAAAGAGGAAATTATTTAGATATGTTTATAAGGTATGAGGTTGAGATTTAAAAGTAAGGTGTTAAAATATTTTATTTATCAAAGATAAAATTTAATATTTTAATATTTCCAAATGAGAATAGGGTCTTTGGGTAAATAATTTTAATAATAATTTTAGTTACTCTTGTCATGAATGATATTTTGTAATAATTATTAAATGAGGGAATGTAAATAGGAAGACATATTTAGTTATATAATTGACGAATGTATAAAGATTGATGAAGAATAGAATCTAGTGTATTTTTGTGTTAAGAATTCTAAGTGAGAGGGACTAGTGATCGTATTATGAATAGAATATTACGTTGACCCTATTGAGTCTATTGATGTAGCCCTTCTTGCATCTAAACAATGTTAGGGTAGTAGTGATAAGTATAGATTGACTACGTCCAATGTCTTATATTATTTTTGTAAATATATGTTGATACTAAGTTAGTTGTAAGTTAGATGTGATGAGTTGATTTAATGATTAATTGCAAAATAATAAATTAGAGTTTTATATTAGATATGGTGTAATCACATAATAGATTTATGCCTTGCTTGATCACATGTTCTCATTGATTATCTTTGTGCAAATTTTAGTATGGTATTGTGCAAATGCACTTGACATTTATATTGAGTAAAAGTATAATCAAACCAATGGTGTTAGAGGATGAGTACTAGGTGTATTTGGTTATGTTAAACTGTTTAATCCATAGGGGTGAGAGTTGTGGTGTACTTTCCTAGTTTGTCATTGTCAATTTTTTCCAAGTCATTACATGTAATGCCCCACCGTGCAAACCCCAAAGGACAACAATTAAGACACAATTTTTTTTTTTTTAAGAAAACTATTTTAAAGATTACATAAACAAAATAACCATTAAGTTTCAATGCATGACATTCAATGGTTATATGCATTAACAACCCTACATCCTTTGGGGCATACATGAAGATATTACAATAACTAATCACTATCACTGATATAATTGCATTAACAAGATGCATCACTAGGATGAAAAAAACCATTGTTTCAAAGAGAATTCATTATTACATAATTTGCAAGAGTTAATTTATTAAAATAAGATTGTCTCCAATTCAAAAACCATAACCATATGCTACATTCATGAGAACTCCTAACATGCATATCTCATGACATAAGAAAATAACAATAACTATGATCATTAATCACATAAAGACATCATCATTACACTATGCATTACAATAATTATATTATGTTGTTCAAATACATAAGTTACAACATTTCTTTCTTAGTACCTCAAGAGGACAATACATAAATTACATGGTATGATAGATACAAAGAATATACATCAAGAAATATACTGATCTCTGGAACACTTTGCAACTAGTAACCCGACACTGCATGGACCCTGACAAGGGAACCCAATGGGGTGCATAGCACGTTCCACCCAACCACGTGAGTTTTAGAAAAACCCACCCCCCATGCTAGGAGATGACAAGGAAGAATCCTCAAACAAGAATGTCCAAACAGAAGTGACAAGACTCAACTCCAAACAAAAATGACATGGGAATACATAGACAACAAAACATCTATAGATTCCAAAATCATAACATCAATAGATCACAAAACATAACGTCCATAGACCACTCTCAAAGACTTGCGAAATCAACCAACCACAAAGAGTCACTCTCCTACTAAAAACACTAGGTTCAAATCCACAAATCTATGGGTAGACAAGGCACACAATACTGATAACACATTTCAACCTTAAAACATAAGGTCACACAACCCATTCGTAGTAACCAAGTATCCATACTATATTACATATCTCGTTCATGGTAACTGGGCATTCAAACTGTCTACACCCATATGCACTACCCAATACAAATAAAAAGTTGAACCAACATATATAATAGTCCCACATAGAATGAATTTCTCTAGGAGACTTACAAAATTGAACAACTCAATTGCCCAACAACGCAAACAAAGAAAACTCAACGAATAAGCAATTTCAAACATATAATTAATACGAATAAGCAATTTCAAACATATAATTAATCTAACATCTGGATTCTCTGAATTCAATCAAATCATCAATGCATTACTTGGAATTAATCAACTTAATTTAATTTAATTTACAAGCAATAAAAAAAATTAACACTAATAGTTTAACTCAAATTTTTACAATAACACACACAACAATAAAAATCAATTTCTCTATAAAAATTATTTTATCTTAACTATTTGTGTTTCACATGCACCAAATAATACATAATAGTCATTTATCTTTTAAAATCATTTTATCTTAAAATAACTATTTGTGCATTTTTCGTACACCTAATTAGAATTAATTTTTCTAATAAAATTATTTTATTATCAAATATCTATTTAAATTCAATTTTCTTTTTTAAATTATACATTCTAAAAATAATCTATTTCATGCATTCATATGTAGCTATTGTCAAAATATATTTAAATAAATATATATATTAAAACTTTATATATATATATATATATATATAATTAAATATATATAATACATATAATTATACATATATATAAATATTTATTATTTAATAAATTAAAAAATAATTTACTACATTCAAACAATACTAATCATAAAACTAGTGTGTTGCGACTTGAATAACTTTTGTTTTCGGATCTGGGTTTTTCTAAAATTTTGACTGAAGGTACGCATCAAGTATTTTAAAACATATAAAAAAATAGCTATACCCAGTTCGTAAATTGTGCGTTATGACCAATTTAGTGATCCTATGTCTCTACTATTTTCTACAGGAAAATATTCACTATTTTATCATAGGATTTCATTTTTCCTAATTTATCAGAGGATTTTTGTTTTTCAATCCTACAGAGGTTTTCTAAATTATATGTGAGATTTTCTAAATTATCTATTGTTTTCTTTTTGAATTTCCGACCATTTTAAATTCATTTCCCTACAGAGAATCTAAGATTTTCACAATCCTTTTACAAAGATTTTCCAAAATTTCACAACAAATTAACAGACAATATTTCAAAATATATAAACAAATTATCTAATTTTTTTTTTTAATTTTACAAAACTAAAATAAACATCTACAATTTTGTACAGACAATCTTTTAACAATGCAATTTAAATAAACATTTAAAATAAAGAACCTAGATCCTCAAGCTCGAATTGATGAAGATTGAAGCTGAGCCTTGTATTTCGATTCCCAAGCTTTTCCCAAAGATTTCATCTTCCAAAGATGTGCAAAACCCCTCCCCACCAAGAACTTCCCTGATAGCCTTTTCAATTTTATTTTTTATTTTTTTATTTTAAAAAACCCAAAAATCAGAATAAAATAGCAATTTTCCATTCTCTTAAGTTTTCAAAAAATAAAACAAGCATGCATTCATTCTTTTTATTCTTTTTTTCATTTTTATTTTCTAAATAAAATCTCTAAATTATAAATTTCTATTTTTATTAATTTCAACTTATAGTTGACACATTATTAATTATTTAAATCTTTTATTCTATTATTTATCCTCAACTTACTATTTACATTAAATTATAAAAAATGTCAAATTTTAAAATTATAAATAATGTTATTTACATAATTAATTTATTTATCTTAAATTAGTTACATAACTTTTAGTTTAACACTTTTAAATTTTAATAAAGTTATTCCCAATAACTAACTAATAACACTTATTTTAATTATTTAATTATTTAAATTAAATAATACTATTAATCCACCCAAATACATAACAACACAAATATTAAATAAATAACACAAATACAACTCACAATAGACAACTATCACATAATACCAAAATAATCAAAATCAAGGACACACAATACCACTAGACTCACGATGGGTTGACAGAATTGGGATGAGAAGACTTCCTTGTCATCTTTGTTTCAACATCATACCCGTTGGGATAATTTAATGCTCGCCCTGTCCTGACAAAGCAGGTGGAATCGAGGCTTAGTTCCTACAATCCTGCATACAAACAATGTTGTGCACAATATATCTATTTAAATACAAGCACCTTGTGAGAAGGAATCGCAGTGTAGCAGGGCATTCGCGAATGAGTGATGCTACGCCATCCCATCACCATAACCACATTAGCAACTACAACATTGAATATAAAACAACATCACTAAGATATACAAATCACCTCATATCATCATGAAACAATTACTAATTCATTGCATCACCACCTAATACTGCATCTATATAAAAGCATCACCAATTAAATGCAATCATAATGTAATATCATACTTACAAAAATACCATTAAAAGCTCTTGTCCCATCTTCCTCTTCTGATTCCTTAGCCAAACTACCTACACATCCTAGGTGAGAATGGAGGGGTACTACATTACACAAGTTATAAATTAAGTGTGAGAAGTTTATCTTTGATTATCTTATTTTATTGATTTCTCTTACTAATTTAGTTATTTTGTTGCTAATTATTGAGTGGAAATGATGCCTATTTCTTGGTTGATGTGTAAACTTGCTATGAAATTAGTTATTAGAATAATTGTTGATATAGATAATTATGAATCATTGTGTTAAGTGACCATTAAGTGAAATATGTGGAAATAATGTTTTCATGATTGTATTGCTTGATTTATTACTTGCATTAAATATGGTGTTGATTAGTGAAATAAAGATGATTTTGGGTTATTGTTTAAAGTGGGAGTCATTTGTGTGAAGTTGTTATGGTAGTCTTCCAAAGGTTTGGGAGGGATTATTTTGTATGTATGATTCTTATGATGGTTTTACTTTGGAAATGGTTTGGAAAAGTTTTGTATTTTTTGTTTTATGCAAGATGGCCAATGCCTTGCACTGTGGTTAGATTCTTGTGATTTGAATAAGTGTGCAAGAAGGTCAATGCCTTGCACTATGTATAGAATTCTTGTGATTGTGATATGTGTGTAAGATGGTTCATGCCTTGCACTATTTTTGGATTCATGTGAATTTGATGAGTATTCAAGATGGTAGATACCTTGCTTGTTTGTAGGGTTTACTAGTTGCAAGGAGGGGGAGTGGATCTCAATGGGGGTCGAAACCCAAAGTGGTTGTCCAAGATTACCTATTGGGATTTTCTTAATTGAGTGATATCATTAATAATGAATTAAGGGTTGGGTATTTTTCACATTAAACAAGATAATGGTATGCCTCACTCATGGCTCAAGTGCTCGTTTAGGCTTGAGATGATATGAGAAGGTTTGGAATGACAAGATCAATTGTCTTGTCCTCATGAAAGGTAAGTTGATTCCACATGAGTTTGTATGAGGGTCGAGGATTGGTAGAGGCTTTCAGGATAACCCAAGATGGGGGTCGAGGCCTAGGAAGATTTGCCAAGATAACCCATAAAAAGTTATGTGATGACACTCCTCCCTATTGCAGTCTAGCATTCCCCAGTTGTCTTTTCTTCTCTTATTGTGGGTGTGCCTCTAGAAGTGAAGTCAGTGTTGTAAGTAATGTCTATATTGTATGTGATGCTAATGTTGTTGCAGTGTTGTGTTGGAGTCAAGTGTAGCACTTGTTTATGTTAGCCTTTTGTCTTCCTGACTGTTTGTTTTTAGTGGGACCTTATGTTATCTCCTAGCATAGGGGGTAGACCTTAGGGTTCCACATGGTTGGGAGGTTGGTGCTTTTTCCTCCATTGGGTTTTCCCTTGTTGCTTGTTCCTATACGTGGAGGTTAAACCTTGTGTAGTAGATTCCAGTCCATGTTCCAGTTCGAGGAGATAGTCTTTATGTTTATTCTCTAGACCTGTATATCAAATGTACTATTTATTGTAATATCAATTGATGTATTCTTTCCAATTGTATTCAAAGAAGCAATATTGTAAACAATGTAATGATATACTCTCATGTAATGGAATTTGTATATGTACAAGTGTTAGTTCTATATATATGATCTTTAATGATTATTTATCTGATGACATGTTATGGAGATGTATGTTGATAAATCATTTAATGTGATGGTTTAAAATGAACTCTTGATTGTTAGTTAAATTATGGCTAATGAAAATATTATGGTTCTTGACAATAGATGTGTTAGTAGTGTAGTCATGGAACCTTAGATGACTTAGGTTAGATTATATGTTTAGATATGTTATGTAGTTCACTATTATTTACTATTTTAACAAAAAAAGAAATTGTTTAGTTATTTATTCATGTTTGTGTTGTCCTCTGGGGTTCCTTGGCGGGGCGTTACACATACATACATACATATATATATGGCATCCAGCAAATTCATCATCAGCAATTCATCGAAAGAAAATTCACCGCAATGGAAAAATCACCAATAGAAAATTCACCGCCAAGTAGAATTCACTGCCAGCAATTCACAAATTTTTTGAAATATATATTTTAAAATATTAGTGAATTGCTAGCGGTGAATTTTACTTGGCAGTGAATTTTCCTTCAGTGAATTGTTGGAGATGAATTTTCCTAGAGCCTATATATATATATATTACAGTCAATATGATTATTATGTGAATGTCATTTTGATCATATTAATTTATATATTGAATGTATACATACTTGATTAACATGGGATATATATATATATATATATATATATATTAGTATATATATACATATACATATATATATATATATGTGATATAGCATTAATGCTATTTATTGACATATATATATGTATATGTACATATATAAATTTATATATGCATGGTATTAAACAGAGGCCAAATTGTATATATATATTATTCAAGTATTATAGGCCGAATAATACATATGGTGATATAAGATAAAGGTCAATTTAAATACAAAAGTAATATGCAGCAATAAAGGCTAATATGGAAGTAAACTATAGTCGATGCTATATGGAAATAAATCTTTACTGTTAAGCAGCGATTTATCCCAAACTTAGAAAGCTTATATCTATGATGTAAAGCGATGGAATATAAAGCCAACTTCATAAAGTATTATGAATGCATGATAATAGGAAAGCAAACAACAAGGCATGAATTGGTCAAAGCACCATTTATACGCTATTACTATGAAGCGACTGAATTTTCCTCTGTTGCTCAACAAAGCTATGACCAAGTTGACATAGTATAAGTGTTGCCTATAATAGAAGACTATTTCAAGAGAGTTAAACCATGCCAAAGGGATAGGGAGGATGGATGCAACATGGTGCCAATGTATGAAAGCTCTATTTTTTGTAGAAGTCCTTTTTAGATGCAAGTCGATTGTCCTCTTTGAACATGTGTAGATTTGAATTGGTCTTAAGTTGTTGTCAAGCCATAGAGGTCGATCTGTAGGTTAATATGTTGAGTTTACACTTAGATTGCTGCCACCTTTTTGTTGTATGTTGTGAGTCAACCTGCATGATGAAAGGTTTTGATTGGCATGCCTTTCCTGTAGGTAGCAATATCTCATTTCTCTGTATAAATAGATGGGATAGCTTCCTTATTTGAAACAAATTCTTCTAAAAACTTATTCTGCTACAATTATTTTGAGAGCTATATATTCTAAGAGCTGGGAGTTATTGTGTGAGAGTTGTGAATTTCTTTGAGTGGATATTGTTATCTTGTGAGAGAATTAATAGTGAAGGATTGCTTTGAGAGGACTAAGTGAAGTCAGTAAGCTGATGTTGGAAGGTTGTGCATCAAGTCAGTCAATTGGATTAAGTGTATTACAGGCATGAGGATCTAGTCTTCTCTTATTTGTATTTATTTATGAAAGATTAAGATTTGAATGCTTTATTTGATCTGCTTGAGATTACTTGCATTAGGGAAACATAATATTTTCTTTGGAAAGGGAAAAGTTGTTTTATGCTTTTCTATAAAAGTTCTTGTATTTACTCCATAATAGGAGGGGTTGTTTGTCATAAGTATAAATATACTAGATATGATTAAGCAAGGATAACTTAAGGGTTATTCATAACTAAGCTATTTGATTGAATTAGATAGCTTATAAGTTACACCTAGGGTTTGATTATCCGTTGAAGGGAGAGTACAACTTGAATTTATGCTTTGTGGGTAGAAATACCATTAAGTTGTGGGAAAAGGGAATAGGTTGTCTCGAAGGTTAAAGACTACCCATTGCATGAAAAACCTATGCATAGACTATAATGGCCTTAAGTCAAATTGAGCTTGAGTAGTGTATGTGAGTAGGATGACTATCACTCGAAGTATTGGGTGAGAACACTTTGGCCAAAGTAGTGTGATTGTCTTTGGCTCCACTATCAATTCACCATGATCTATTTCTATGCATGCTAGTCCTAGATTGTGGGTTTACAAGTTCTAGTCATGTAGGACACAACACTAAGCTCAGATTGGTTGTCGTTATGAGGTTAATCTACTAATCTCTTCATCAAAGGGTAGGGCCATTTATCGAATGATAGATGTGTGAGGGACTGCATATGAGTTTGTGATTGGTGGAAAATCTCTTGAGTGATGCTTCTCCTCCTTAGCAGGTGACAAAAGACCAAGATTTGAAAGGAGGTTCTTGGATTATCTATATCTATTACTTTGAAGTTTGGTTGAGCTATGTATGTACTTTGTACAGATTCTTGGAAATATTGTATTATGTGGAATATTATATTGGAATGGAATCAATGCTGATTATTGTTATGACATCTATGTTCATTTTTTCTCCATAAATAAAAGAAAAAATTTATGGCAATGGTTAAGTTACATAGTTTGTTTCCTTGCAAAGTGAAAACTTAGGAAAAATTACTTCAGTGAACGATTGACATGTTACATGTGGTATCAGAGCTACCAGATTTAGCTCCAAAACCTATGAGCTCATCATACTTTTTTTCCAACTTTATCTAATGTTTGGAAATTCATGTTCCAGGTTGGTGCATCTTTGGTAAACTACAAGAAAGTTTGTAATTAGGAATGAGTGCTACTTGAAGGCCAAGAATGAAAGAGAGGCCATTGTTCAAACAATTGAGGGTACCAACTATGACAATGCCATATGGTTAAGTAACACTGAAACCTTCAATCACACACTTTCTTGAATTAGTGATGTAAAGAGAAAGATGAAGATGGAGGCTAAGTACAACTATTTACCTTTTTTCTCACCAAAGAAGCCTAAGTCTTTATCACTTTCAAGTGATATTCCCTCATAAGGGAGTGTCAGTCTAACATTTATCTTTAGGGACCCTAGAGTTCTTCTGATGGAAGAAGTAATTGTAATTTCCTTGAGTAATGAATCAGGGGGTTATGGGTTATGTACCTCACAACTATGTATCGGATGATAAATCTGAAGGTTACTTTCCATTATGGGATAGATATGAACAAATGAGAGGAACAATCTCAATCTATAGGGTATACCCCATTGAGTTACGTGTCTAAGAGTGAATCTAAGGGATCATACTCTCTACTTGACTATCTAAATAGTCACTATATGTAATTAAAAGGATATTGAAATCCTTGTGAATTAATAAAATTGTGTGTTTATCAAAAAGCTTGTGCTTACATCTTATGTGGAATTCCTTATGTGTGACTTAATGCTCACTTAAATGTTTTCCATAAGATAATGATAACGCATTATTAAATCTAATATGGATGAACCTTCTGGGACAATTCATTCTTGCAAAGATGGTGAGAACATGAACCAATCTTTGTGGAAGCCAAGAAGTTGGGCAAGGACTAGTAGGAGTTGAAGCTAGACTAGATCAAATCTTGACAAGGTTGGGAAACCTAGAGCAATAAATAAGGGTAAATGATAGAGTAGAGAAGGAAGTTCCAAACAATGAGAACAAGGGAGAAAACTCTTCTCACGAACATGATCAAACCCATGATTATGAGAGAGAGAAATCACCTTCTCTATCTGAGAAAAGTAATATGAAGCATATGGCTTTTGAACTCTCCAGAGATATGAAGAAAATAACCCTACCTAAGTTTGAAGGAAGCTCCAACAGAGATGAAGTTGAGGCTTGGTTAGTCCAAATGGAGAAATATTTTAAGATTTGAAATTATACTAAGGTCACCAAAGCAGCATGGGGAGCATATCAGTTAGTAGGAGAAGCATCTAACTAGTGGATGAATAAAAAATGGAACTCAATCTTAACTCATTGAAACTAACATGGAACAAATTTGTTGAAATTTTCCATAAAATATGGTTACCCCAACTCTATTTTGACCAAAAACTCACATATTTTCAAAACCTGAGACAAGGTGAGATGATGGTTAATGAATTTTGGGAGAACTTTACCCATCTGCTATGTTATGTTCCTATGTATCAACGCTTTCATATAAGAAAGTTCATCATGGGGCTTAGTAATCAGATCAAGGGATAGGTAGATGTTCACGATCTAGCTACTATGGATATTGTGTATGAGAAAGTGGTTAAACAAGAGTAGAAGCTCAAAGCTATCTCCATCTTCTAGGAAAATAGAAACCATAAGAAGATTGCGGGAGCTCAAGACAAACCAACTCCAAGGAAGGTTGAAGTTGTGCAAAATGTGCCAAAGCAAGGAGAAAAAGGATTTTGTAATAGTGGGAAGGAGTCAAGAAGGGAACGTAGGAGGTATGGTTCCAATGATGGGAATACCAACAATGTTGGTGGAAATATTAATAAATTTGGAGAACCTGCGAGGAAGAAAGGACCAACTACTGGATGTTTCACTTGTGGAGGAGACCACTATGCCATTCAATGTCCTAATAAGGATTTTGGGTCACAATCTTATGGTAATCCACTTCCTACCCAACAAGCAATGTTCTAGCAACAGATTCATGTTGCTGTGGATGATCGCCAAGTGGAGTATCAAGAGGCTCCAATAGAGACTCTAGGTATTTTGTTTGGTTTACCCATTTATATATTTATAGATACTGGGAAAACTAAAAAAATTATTTCACCTAGAGTAGCTTTAAAGCAAATATCTAGAAAAGTTAGTTACATGGAAAATTCTTAAGTTGTAGAATATGCAAACCAGACGAGCAACGATGGAACAATGTTTGTTCAAAGATAGGATAGAGGTACCTTTTTTTTCTATAGAAGTGAACCTATATATTGCACCTTTAGGATCCTATGATGTTACCCTAGGTATGAACTAGTTATGGAGACATAGGGTCAAGGTAGATTGCCATGCCAAAAAAGTAGAATGTTTAGATGATCTTGGTAATCAAGTCATGTTACAAGGGATACATAGGGAGGTCAAGATTTGTTAAATATCTACAATGTACTATTTAAGGGCTAAGAAGAAAGGATGCAAACTCTTTGTTGTCAAGATGGAAAAACTAGAAGAGTATAAGGGATCAAATTACAAGAGAATCTTGATAACTTTGGATCACAAAACTTCCAAGAGATGGAAGATGGTGAAATAGAAGAAACTAGAATATCGGATATGGAGAGGTATCCTATATTGAGAAAGTTTTCGGATGTATTTCTAGATGAATTACCTGGGTTATCACCAAATATAATATTTGATTTCTCAATTGATATAGTTCCAAGATCTAAACCTGTTTCCAAGGTACCTTATAGAATGATGACAACTGAACTAATGGAGCTTAAGGCACAATTGGATGAATAGTTTTCTGAAGGGTTGATAAGACCAAGTGTATCACCTTGGGGAGCACTAGTAATCTTTGTGAAAAATAAGGATGGTACTTTGTGTTTGTGCATAGATTATCGCATGCTTAACAAATCTATAGTAAAGAATAAGTATCAATTGCCTTGCACTGATGATCTATTTGATCAAATGAGGGGAGTTTTTTATTTTCTAAGATTGATTTAAGATCTAGATACAATTAATTAAGAATTAAAGATGAAGATATCTTTAAGACAACATTCAAAATCAAATATGGACATTATGAGTTTACAGTTCTACCCTTTGGGTTAAAAAATGCACCTGCAACATTTATGAACCTTATGAATAATTTATTTAGGGATTGTGTAGATAAATTTTTCTTGGTTTTCCTAGATGATATTTTAATTTACTCAAGGAATGAGGAACATTATATGCATTTAGAGATGGTTCTACAACAACTTAGAGAACATAAGTTGTATGGAAAAATCTCTAAGTGTACCTTCTTTCAAAAGAGAGTACATTATGATCATGGACATGTGATCTTAGTAGAAGGTATTTTAGTTGATCCAACTAAGATTAAGGTAGTGCTAGAATGGCCAGTGCCAAGAATGTATCTGAGGTAAGGATTTTTATGGGTTTGGTGCGATACTATAGAAAGTTTGTTGCAAACTTCTCCAAGATAGCCTTTTCGATTACTTCTATGCAGAAGAAAGGGAAGAAGTTTGAGTGGACATATAAGTGTCAAGTAGCCTTTAAACTACTCAAAGAAAAGTTGACAACTACACTAATTTTGACACCCTATGATCAAAATTATGCATCACATGATTTAGAGTTAGTAGTCATGGTTCACGCATTACAAATGTGGAGGCATTACTTGTTAGGGAAACCCTTTGAGATGAAAATTGGTCATCATAGATTGAAGTGCTTATTTACTCAACCAAATCCAAATGCAAGATAAAGAATGTGGTTGGAGTTAATAGTTAATTATGACTTCAATATCAATTATATTAAAGGGAAAGAAAATCGAGTTGTCGATGCCTTGAGCCAAAGACGTCATATTGCCTCGATAATGACAATTCAAAATGACTTTAAAGGTCAAGTATTGCAAAAATGAAAATAGGATGAGTACTATATGCAAGTTAAGCAAGCACTCACAAGCAATCAACATGATGCTAGTTATGAAGGTTTTCATTTTGAACCTAATGGATTGCTTCGGTATAAGGGGAGAATGTATGTACCTAACTCAGAAGAGTTGAGAAACTTGGTATGGAAAGAAGTTCATGAGGCATCATACTTTGGACACCCTGGAGTGACAAAAAGGTTGGCAGATGTAAAGCCACTATATTTTTGGAAAGGGATGAAAGGAGATGCTGCTAGATTTGTAGCTAGGTGTCTTAAATGTCAAAGGGTGAAAGCAGAGTATCATCATCTGACAGGCTTGTTATACCCACATGATATACCAAAGAAAAAGTGGCAAGTCATAAGTATGAACTTTGTGCAAGGATTTCCTCTATCAAGAAATAAACATAATGTCATTCTTGTAGTTGTGGATAAGCTTACTAAGGTAGCACATTTTATACCCAAGAATCTAACTAATGGAGCTCCTGTTATAGCAAAGAAATGTGTGCAAGAAGTGTTTAGGCTACATGGAATTCCTAAGAAGATAATTTCAAATAGGGATGCACAAGTCACTTCAAGGTTTTGGCAAACCTTATTTTCTACACTAGGGACTCAATTGAATATAAGCTCGACATATCATCTGGAAATGGATGGAAAAATGGAAAGGGTGAATCAAGTATTGGAAGACTTGCTTAGAATGTATTGCATCGATCAGCAATATAAGTGGGAAGACTACTTGCCTTTAGTAGAATTTTCTTATAACAATTCTTACCATTCCACAATAAATATGGCTCCTTGTGAAGCATTATATGGTCAAAAGTTTCAAACTCCTATAAGTTGGGATAGGCTCAAAGATAGAGTGAGTCTTGGACCAGAAATGTTAGATGAAATGGAAGAGAAAGTTAGGATTGTTAAGCAAAGAGTGAGTCTTGGACTAGAAATGTTAGATGAAATGGAAGAGAAAGTGAGGATTGTTAAGCAAAGATTAGTTGAAGCTAACAATAGATAAAAAAGTTACGTTGATGCTAAGAGAGTGACCTGAAGTTTTGCAGTAGGTGACAAGGTGTTGTTGAGAGTGAAACCTCACAAGAGTTCAATAAAAATTGGGAAGTCTTCAAAATTAGCTCCACGATATGTAGGACCTCTTGAGATTCTTAAGGAAGTGAATATGGTAGCTTACTAAATTGCATTACCACCAGCTCTTGATAGGATGCATAACATTTTTCACATGTCATACCTAAAGAAGTATATACCAGGTGAAAATCATGTGATTAATTAGAATGCTTTATAGGTATAGGACCTCAGAGTGGTAACTCTCGAGCCTATCAAGGTGCTCAAAATGCATAAGCTTTGCTTGTGAAACAAAGAAGTTCTACGATGCAAAGTCCAGTGGGACAAGTATGTAGAAGACTCTGCCACTTGGGAAGACTATGTTGAGATACAACAAAAGTTCCCACATGTTTTAAATGCATTTGAAAGTACTTGAAAATAATATGTTGTTTGTTTGATTAGTTTAAGTTGCTACATAAAAATCATCGGGGACGATGATTCACAAGGGGGGATTATTTTACACCCCAATTGTGTAAGGGTGAAACCACAATAGTGGTTTACAATTGAGAAAAGGAAAATCAACTTTTTAAAAATTTCAATAGAAAGGATGGTTCGACCGAACCACTCTATGTGTTCAGTCAAACCATATGGTTTGTCCGAACCTATGGTTCGGCCAAACCACTTAAAGGTCAACAGAAAAATAATATTTTAAATAGGTTCAGTCGAACCCATGTTCGGCTGAACCCTGTTGAATTAGGGTACATTTATAAATCAAACCCTATCACCTTCAAACAAAAAAAAATGGTTGAACATTAGACCTGGAGCTCATGCGCGGTGAACAACGAACATGATTGAAAAGGAACAGTGAAAACTTGCAACAAGACCACCATTTCAACTTGAAATATCAACTTCTTCAACTTGAAATATCGACTTGGACATCCATTAGCAGGTTGGAATTCTTTCACAATGATTTAAAATTCCATTTGCTTGTAAATTTTTAAACTCCAATGGATTCCATGAGACCAAATTTTTCTAGTGAAATGAAAACAAATTGAATGAAAAGAAAATTCCAAACAAAATTTTCATTTAAAACTTGAGGGCACATTATGAGAACAAAATTTATTGTTTATAATGAATATACCTTGTTTGAAGCTCTCATTTTGGCTCACGATTGTGAATTGCATTTGCTTGAAAGTTTCTAAAACCTTTTAAAAACAATACCCATTATTTAAAATTTGGATTTACAGCTACCAATTGCATTTTCTTGAAAGTTTCTAAAGCCTTTTAAACAAACCCAGTTTTCAACCAAATTTGGATCTACAGCTGCCAATTGCATTTGCTTGAAAGTTTCTAAAGCCTTTTAAACAAACTCATTTTGTAAAATTGGGCTTTACAGCTGCCAATTGCATTTGCTTGAAAGTTTTTAATATTCATTTGGCTTTATAGCTGCCAATTGCATTTTCTTGAAATTTTCTAATATTTTCCCCAATAGCAATGCATAAATGCATGATATTATAAAAAAATTGGGACCACTTCAATGCTTCTTTTCTATAAGAACACATACCCCAATTGGGGCCTCAACCTTTGTAAAAACACTACCTTCTATTACTAATTCATTATATCATTTCTTATATACTAGCATTAACCTAACAATGAGATCTTCCTACTAATATTTTTGTTCATCTTTAAACCAAGTTTACTCAAACCTCTAATTAGAATTTAAAACTATTAGAATTATGAAGAAAATAGTCAACATCTATAGCCTGAAGATTTCCCCAAAATGTATAATCAAAATTTAATTTTGTTCCATCTTGAGGATATTTCCAACCTACAAGTATATCCATATTTTAGTTCTCTCTATATCCATTAATAGATTGTGTTGAAGGCATTGCTTAAATTATCAACATGGAGATATTATTTGTGAATATTATTATAGACTTATTTTTCTTGTAAACTTGAATTCAAAATTATACTTGAATGGAACCTTAGAAAAATTAATAGGCTAGATTTATTGCTTCTATATTATTGGTTGCATAACACTATCTTAATTATTCTTTGGATAATTTTTTATCTAAGTGATTGAAATGTTCAAATTGATTTTCAAATTGGTCACTCCATGAGTCTAGTTCTAGAGAATAATTTTAAGAATAAAAATATGTTTTTGTTTAGTGAATGAATAAATTACATCACCTCTTAATTGGATGAATTATTGTAATGGAGTGCAACATTTACCATAGTTTTATATAAATGATATCACCATTTTTGTGGCATTTTTCCAAATAATTTGTGTGGTGTTTATATGCATGCCTATTTTGCATACATTTAAGTAAAACTAGGCATAGTAAAAAATTATACTAAATTGAGCAAATATTATTCAATGAGTGAATAATATTTGTAAGAGGAAGAAATGAAAAAAAAGAAAAGTTTGTATTCTTTTCAAAGAGAAAAGATCAATAAAAGTAACATAACTTACAACATTAAAGAAGAAAACAAATAATATGTAGAAAAACATTGCAAAGTTATATTATGATAAATAATATTCAAGTAAAGAAATTATAATGTGCTTGAAGAATGAATCTAAGTTAAGAATAAAGTAAATCAGAAGAATTTTTTCAAATAGGAAATTTTATTGTAGTCAATAGACATTATATAAAAATTGTATGAAGAATTGTTGTAGTATATATAATGAAATATTATAACATAAGTTAGAAATAGAATGTTAGATATAACTAGAGCATATAATGTTTTAGTGGCCAAGAATAATAATGTAGAATAAATGTAACATGCAACAAAGAGAAACCAAGTGTTGTAGTGTAGGAAAATAAAAATAGATAGTAATTTTGTTTCATGCAAGAGTAGAATGAAGAATGCTCCAATGTAAAGAATATATAGAATATAAGTGTCAAAAAAATACTATTATACTGCATTTGTAGAATTTTAAGGATTAAATGGAGCGTATGAGGGATATATTACACTTCGTGGCCAAGAATAATAATGTAGAATAAATGTAACATGCAACAAAGAGAAACCAAGTGTTGTAGTGTAGGAAAATAAAAATAGATAGTAATTTTGTTTCATGCAAGAGTAGAATGAAGAATGCTCCAATGTAAAGAATATATAGAATATAAGTGTCGAAAAAATACTATTATACTGCATTTGTAGAATTTTAAGGATTAAATGGAGCGTATGAGGGATATATTACACTTTTGCATATAAAAATACATAATGCCTTTCAAATTTGAATTAAGAAATAGAGATTGGTGTTAAAATAGGGAAGAATAGAATGTAATGGGATGAGATAAAGTTTTGGAAAAAATGTGTTAGAAAAATTGGAAAAATAATGAGAAAAAAAAGGAATTTTGTAGATATTTTTTCAATCCTTTCAAAATTAGTTATAAAAAAGGACATTTTTGAGATGTTAAGAATAAAATCTAACATATTATGAAAATAGAGAAAGCTATTATAAGACATTCTATGATTAAAATGAAAATTCTTTGTTTCTGGTATCAAGAATGAACTATTGTAAGTATTTTATAAAATAGTAGCAAGAGGAACATGCATTTCAAAAATATAGTTGTATGACTAGAATGAAGATTCTTTATTTTTCTCCTTGTAAAGATGTCAAGAAAGGACTATTGCAAGTATTTTATAAAATAGGAAGATTTATCATTTTAAAATGGTAGTGAGAGAACATGCATTTTGAAAATACAATAATTTCTATTAAAAAGTAGTTTAAATAAAAAAAAATGATAAGAGGATAATTGTATTTGATTTTTGATAAAATATTTAATTAATTAAAGATAAATTTAATTAAAAATTATTTAAAATGTCTTAGTTAGTTATAATTTTTTATTCAAGTAAGAAGAATGATTTTAAAAAAAAATGTTAGGATATTTTTAGAGTCATGAAGATGTTTATATAATTGTGTATTTAATGTTTGAAAAAATACATAAATAATTAAATGTTAGAAGATGACAAATACATAAAAAATTATGAAATTTAACATAATTAAGTAAGAAAATATGAGATTGCCACTTAGATCTAGGAGAAGGTTAGGAAAGAGGGTTAAATGGGCCCTAAAATTATGCTATGGATATAGATGCTAAAATGTGAGCTTGAAATAGAAATTAATATTGTAGTGTATGCAATTCTTGACATCATATTTTCTTTCACTTTAACGGGTTAATGTCACTATATGATAAAACATGTAATTAAAGTATAAAAAATAAATGCTAAAAGAAAAACATGAAAATAATCAAACATTTTGGATACATAGAATGATATATAGTGTGTTAAATGATCAAGGAGTTGATTCCCTTTCAAACTAAGATATGCAAAACAAGCATGTCAAAAAACACAAAAATCTACAATATATATATATATGTGTGTGTGTGTGTGTGTGTGTGTGTGTTAGAATAATACAACCAATAATGCAAAGTATGCCAACAAATTGTATATAATCCAACATAAACATTGTACATGTATAAAAGGAAAAATGTCAAAATTACAAGGGTTGTGAGAGTATATGCCCCCTTAAATAATTGTATAAAATAAATATATGTAGTTATTTTTAAGGTAACTTGAGGGGAATATAAAAATAAAAGTAGTTCATCACTAATTTTACAATAATACAATAGATCATTATCCAATTCAATCATGAAATTTTTACTTCCATATAAAAAAAATTACAATATTGGTGTTCAATTAGATGGAACAATCCCTATTGCATGAATTGAAGGTTTTCCGTGAAGGAATTTATAATAAGAAATTTATTCCCTATCATAACATGGAATAACAAGTGAAGCGAAATAGGGCTTGATTCTAGATAAGAAAATAATAGTTCCCAAAGGATCTCATCAAATAATAACAAAACCTTTAATAGAAAATTCAGGAAGAGTAAGATTAGAATTATAAACAAAAATACATTTTAGGAATTAATGACTACAAATATTAAGATTAAAAAACCATTTGCAATCAATTTAAACTTAATGCTCATATAGGTTTAGTACCAAAAATGATTAGAAGATAAATAATCTTCTATTAAACCACATTGAAGTGAAGTTTAGATGGAAGAAATGTAATCTCCATAATGTCAGTATATAATACACCCAATTTGAGCAACTATTTCAATAGGCTTAGTAGAAGAGGGAATATGGATTTTTTGTATAGAATTATGAAGAAAATCATGATATTAAGGTGAAGTTTAAATATTATCCCAAAGAGAAATATTATCTACTAAAGTTCTTTTATACTATTATACTCTTTAGTGTTCTTAAAGGAATACAAGAAGTCAACATGAAATAATGGGATTAGCTAAAGGAAGAGGAACAATCGTAGTGTTGGTTTTTTAGTTTCACCAAGTGTTATAGGTATTCATTACTACATAAAATTTAAAAATAAGAGTTTCAAGTATAATCATCAACAAAATAAAGGTTGAAATAAGATGGGTCAACAAGGGATAATTCCTAGGTTCGTTAGGAATACCTACCTAGATCATGAAAACTAAAGAAGACGGTGGGATGAAGTAAAATACCCACACAAAGATTTGGAACATCAAAGATTGATCATTGTGCATCATTAAATAGAAAGCTCTAGTCCATTATATCTAGTTGTAGAATTTGTATAGGCAACTTTTAAATTTTAAAAAATGTAAGAGTTGATTTATTTTACTATAATATCCAAGAAATTTATAAAAATAAGAGTAATAAAATAATTATTAAATATTATCTTTAAATGAGTAAATATAACCATATTTTCACATGGTGGGTTTTATGTTATCTATAAGATTTGAGGTGATAGAAAAAATATGTACAAAGATTAAATCAAGTCATTTTCTCCTATTCTTTCGTTATTTCTTACTTTTTGTACTAGGGTTAAATCTTCATCTAGGTTTGTTGTGTACTTATAAGAAACCTTTGTTCCTTAGTATCATGTTCTTGTACATTGTATGGTAACTTTCATGATAAATATTATGTGCATGTGTCCCTTCCTCCTATCAGATTTTGTTTATAATGGATATGAGGAAGTTTATTTCTAATTTTTTGGTTTCCTCCTTATCAAAATATTGCTTCAATAATTTAGAAATCATATTTACAAGCTTATATCATCTCTCTCATTTTCTTCTCTTATTTGTACCTTCAATAATGACAAAATTGATTTTACATGACCACCAATGTTAAGTAATGATGCTTTCCCTTTATTACTAGTTGTAGGAAATAAATCTTAGATGCAACCTTTATCAATATTTTTTAAGTCTTTAATGGCACATTTTGTACTAGAGTGCACACTTGTAAATTTAAAATTTAGAACTGTTTTAGATTATGTTTTGTGTGCAATATAGTAATTTGAATGTTTTGATTATTAAAAACTAGATAGATGTTGAATATTTTTTTGTTAATGGTATGAAAATATTATTGATGAGTAGATGAATTATTAGAACTGTTTTAGATAAATATATTCTCTATATCTAGATGTATTATTTACCAAGGTCTCATTGCTCCTTTAGGTGTACATACATATATAACATGGAAAATGAAGATGTTCCACCTACAGAAAATTTGTTTGGAAATATCACTAATGAGATTAAAAAATTGAGAGATTCATTAGCACAAGGTGCAAACATGGTGATATATACTGAACCATGCATGTTAATATTGCATAGTTTAGAAAAACTAAAAGATGAACTTGAGAGGACTAGTGCATATTCCCTAGATAGAGTAGCTATTATTCTTTCCCACATGTAGGAAGAAGTACATGGTGACATTCCCCTTAAAAAATAAAGGATAGTGTGATCAAAGAAATGATAAAAGCCACTTGTTTTCCATTTTATCAAAATGTGTGTAAGGTTAGGGGATACCAAGTCACTAGATGTGTCAAGCATGTTATGGCCTCATTGATCTACCCACGATTTCTTGCAGCACATGGTCTATACCCAAACAATGACCAGATTCCATTGTATTTTGTTCAGTAGTTGTATGTTGAGGTCCATTTGGGCCTCAAATTCAATGACTTGGACATTCCACCATATGCTGGTCAGGGGCGTGGCAGGATTGCTGATAGGCCCACCTATCATCGAGTAGATAGACCACCCCCAGTGTTTAGGGTATTGGTTGGTGAGAGGTCTCCTGCTCTCACCCCAGCTCTAGTCCCCATAGTAGATGAGGTTGTCATTGCTTCCCAAAAGGAAGCAATTGACAGTGTAGGTGACATTGCGGTTGCCACCACTAGGATATCTGATGATCATGTAGGTCAGTATTTGATGTCCAAACATTCCTGATCCACGCCATTTTCAGCATAGTGGACCACCATGGATCATTTTATAGCAGTTAGCATCCCTACTCCTACACAGCTTGATGCACTGACAGGAGATATGGCACGCAGGACTCTGCATTGTTTGGCTAAGGACCTGTTGGAGGCATATTCCCACATTGCATCAGACAATGGGATCAGTATAGAGCATATTAGAGATCATTTGAGATGCAGAGGTTGTTCAGTTCCAGGATCCCATCACTCTCAGCCCAGCACTAGTGCACGTCCGGATCCACCTACAGATCATTTAACAGCTGCACAGACTATGGGTTTTACTAACTTGTTGATTGGTTTTGTTTTGTCATCACCAATACCATCTCACCTACATAGTCCTCTTCCTTCATCATTTATGGTACGACATGGGATAGATCAGAGGGATGTAGATGTTGATTTGTCGCTTGACCGTATAGTTGATATGGTGGAGGTGTCTGTTTCAAAGGACTTAGGTCATCCGATATCAAATGATGTGCATGTATGTGTGCATGTGCATGTTTCAATTCCTTCTTAATTATTTTTTAAATTTTAGTTTTAACTTAGAGATATTCATGTACTGATATATGTATATATATTGTAGGTGGACATACCTCATGTCACTCCTAGCCTTGTTCCTCCAGATCATGTACATCGACATGACTCTGTGGATGAATTTGCTGCCAATGGACATGTGAGTTTTAAATTTTTATATATACACATGTATATGTACATGCATATGTATGCACATAGATCTAGATAGATATTTAAAAATATACAAGTACATTCTTAAAAATTTAACTTTCATAAATTTTATTTAATATAAATTATATGTATTTAACACATTTTGTACACATTTTTATTTGTAGGGCTCAGCACATCCATCAGAGCAGGATTGTTCTCATTCAAATGGTCGTTCGACTAGGAGTCGACATTCATATTAGGCCCTGCACTAGATGTATGATCTTTACTACATGTATTTGCTTATATGATGATCTTTAGTATTGAACATTTGATGATCTTTGCTTATAGACATACATTTGGCTCTTTGCTTATATACATACATTTGGCTATTTGCTTATATGATGATTTTTAGTATTCGACATTTGATGATCTTTGCTTATATATAGACATTTGGCTATTTTCTTATATACATACATTTGTCTCTTTGCTTATAACATGTTGCATGTGTATACATTGAATCTATTTACATGTATGTATGTGTTTGCTTATGTTTACATGTTTATATGATATACATTTGATCTCTAGTGGAATTTTAGGAAATGAACATGCCACTTTATAATTAAGTTCATTCATGTTGACCACAATAAATAATTTGCACGCACACCCATTGAATTTTATAGTAAGAAGTCAAAAATTATAAAATAAATGACTCTCAAGCTCAACTAGACTAATGATATTTTATAAACGAGTTATAAAAATATAATTATAAAGAAGAGGTAGGAACATTCCTTTTATAATTATATACCATCCTTCAAACACTTTCCCTCTAAGTTATAAAAAATTTATGTTAAATTATTTCATAAATCTCTTAATCTACACCATTATTAAATTATACAAAAAATTTATTCTTTAAAACATTAAGAAAATTCAATTCAAATTATACCTCTATTGTATTTTTGACAAGTAACAAAATTCTAAAATTACTTTAAGATATATTTTGCATATCTATACATTAAAAAACAACAAATTCCACAATGAAATAACTTGTTTGATTACCACTTGATTCATTTAATGATCTAGGATGTAGTTATTCCATACACTAGAATAATTTTTTCCCCCTATGCATATAGATACAAGCTTTTTTTTCATTATTCCATATCAAATTGCAAGATTAATTCGCATTTATATCAGTTGGAGCTCGTGGATTTTAGAGACATATTTAACTTGAAGAAGAAAATGGGACAACAAAGAAAAAGAAAAAATGTGGCTCAACGAAAATTGTCAAAAGAAGAAGAACAAAAGAGGTATGAACAAAACTTGGAAAATTATCATAGAAAGAAACAAGGTGCACATGCTTGTTTCTTCTCTCTCTCTCTCTCTCTCTCAAGTGTGTGTTTAGGAATTTTATTAACACCTCAATTTGTTTTGCTTATAAATATGCATGCCTTTTATGAAAACCATGTTAGATTTAACTTGGAAACTTTAATACTAAAAAATAGCCATCTTGCATAGACATTACCTAAATTGCTTATCATCTATTTCCAATTGTTTTTGTTCCATGGAATTCTTAAGTTTAAGAATATTTGATTTTATTTGTTTCAACTCCACAAGTAAATAACTCATAGTCTCTCACTTTCTTTGCTTGCATGTAAATTCAAACAAGCAGGAAATTCTCAAGTGGAATTCGAGCCAAATCTAGATATTGGATCAAACAAATCCGATGAAGAACACATGAACCTTGAAGTTAGGGAGGAGACCCAAGTTCAAACAATGCTTGTTGGAGAGGAGTCGGGATCACTTCCTTCTACTGGTATGGATGAGCATATAAAACTAGTTGTTCAAAACTTTTGTCACTTATAGCATCATGTCTTATCACTTTGTTTGCTTGCATACATAAACTTCACTTATATAGAATCATCTCTCACTTTTCTTTGCAAAATGTGACATGTAGAAAGGGCTCAACAAGCAGGAAGTTCTCATGTTGAATTCGAGCCAAATCTAGATATTGGATCAAATGAATCCATTGAAGAACACATGGACCTTGAAGATAGGAAGGAGGCCCAAGTTCAAACAATACATGTTGGAGAGGGGTGAGGGTCACTTCCTTCTATGCTATGCATAAGCATATAAAACTAGCTGAAAAGGTGATGAAACAAATTTCTTATGAAAATTTAGATCATTTACTTGAAAAGGATATGGAGAAGCTGAAATGTTATGCTAACTAGCCTTATAATAAGAGAAAGAGGTCAATGACTAAATTTGTAAATGGAATAATCAATCATCTTGATACACTTGAAAAAACTCAATTGTTATCACGTTTACTTCTTTGTAATGAGTTGAAAGAGTCATTACAATTGTTAGGTGTACATTTGACATCAAATAAGAAGAAACATGTGGGATTACAAAAGGATATTGCTCAAAATGTTAAAAAGGGTTTAGATTCCATTGGGAAAGGATCTCGATCAGTGGATAAAGCCGCTACAAGAAGGGTGATGTTGACATCTATTGTACATAAAGATATAGCAAGAAAAAGAAAATTTTCTGCACTTTCAGCTGAAATTGGTTATAGTAGAACCACATTAATAAAATATGAGAAAAAAAGAAAGTTTTTGGATGAGAGTTCAGAAGGAAATTGGACAATTATGTGTAGAGCTCCCCATTCTGACAGGATTGAAGATGTTGTTAGGAACTTGATCTCAATTTTTTGGCATGATCAGACTCATCCATCATCAAATACTAGAGATGTTATGAGACACAGGATTGGACCTGGTATTTATGAAAATCATATCAAACATTGGCTAGACATAACACAATTTGAGATGTATATGAACTTTTGTAATACATATCCTCATATAAAGATTGGGAAAACAATATTTCAAAGATTAAAGCCATATTATGTTCAGATAAACAAGTTTTTTGAAACTTGTTGTTGTCGTTATCATATTGAATTTGATCTCTACTATTAGGTGTTTCGAAAGATGAGAGAAGAAAGTTGTGGGTTTCAAAATGCACCTCCTAAATAGGCAAGTTTGTTCATAAAGGCTATTTTATGTGATCATGAAAATGGACCTCAAATAAACTACATAAAAGGAATTTGTGAGACATGTGGAAATTTGGCTAAATTTCCTTCAAGAAATGAGGATAATGACCTAACAAAGACAGTAAATTGCAAGAGGTAAGTACTATTTTTAGAGAGTTTATTTTTTTCAATTTGATTAGAATTTTATTTGAATTCTCTAATGTAATGTTTCATTCATTGTGTGGTTTATTAAGTTTATTCACATATTTTACACACACAGGTACAAGTATGTAAAGTTGCAAACAAATTTTGGGAAAGAATCCACAAGGTTGAACTATGTAGAAGAGGAGATTCCTATTGGAAAATTTATGGAAGATTTTTGAAAATTGATACAACCATACATATAGCATGCCTTTTTTGCTAAGTGGCAAGCACGAAAATTCCAAACATTGAGAGATACTTTCCCATTTGGAATAGTTCTATCAGTAGTCGACTTTGCTAAAAATTACTCCTTCATACATCAAAAGGAGATTCAATTAGAGTATTACTTTTCAAAGCAAATCATTATTATGGTTCATGTGTTTTATCGACATGCACAATCAGAATTGGATGGTGTTGAGAGTACAGATGAAGAACGAGCCATAAAGAAAGAATATCACTTTTATATTAGTGATGATAAAGAGCATGACACACTTTTTGTCCAACATTGCTTTACAATTTTTTTTGAGAATTTGTGAAGCAGGGTGGTAAAATTTGAAAATCATTTTGTATGGTTAGATGGATGTGTGGCACAATTCAAATCTTCACGACCATTCTATGCACTTTTTAGATATCATAAAATCTACAAAATACCACATGTTTGGAGTTATTTTGAGAGTGGGCATGAAAAGGGTGAGCATGATGGAGCAGGAGCTTGCATCAAATGAGCTTTAAGAAAACATCAAATGAGTTATCTAGAAGATCGTATAGACAATGCACATGATGTTGTTGAATGGTGCAAGAAACACTTTGCATCAAATGTGGTCAACACATCTTTGAGAACAAACCACCACATTCCACATAGACTATTTTGGGAGATATCGGGTATGTATAAATTACATTTTCAAAAAATTGAATTTATTTAAATTTAAAAATTATATATATATATATACATGTTTTTTCACATAAGTTTGTTGTTGTACATGTATCTAGGTGTGGACAGAAGATCAATGCATGGATGCAAGAGGGTAGAAAAAATAAGATCTTTGCATTGTGTTGGGAGTTTAGATAGTCACCATGGATGGGCATTAAACACAAGGGATTACTCTCTTTTTTGCACTGAGTGCGTTGTAGGAAACTCTGATCATGCATGTAACAACCAAGAACTTGGATATGTTGGTAAATGAAATACAATGCCACTAGTCATTTTAGAAACATATGGTGAAAATGAGGAATAAAGATTTGAAGACATTCCTTTTATTTCAATTGATTATGACCATATATCAGGATTGGTTAGAACAGGTACATGTGTAAGTTTTCAATAATTTTTATATATTATATATATCTAGTTAATGATCTTTAAAGTCTAGAGACATTTCTTATTTTTTTAGAAATTTTTTGTGTAAATTTGGTGTACAGGAGATGTTTTTGTAGTCACAGCAAAGCCTGGAACATCGAAGGTGTTAGCTATTATTTATTGTGTTGCACAAAAGAAAGGAATAAGCTACCAGAACCTGAAACAAGTGATGGAATGTCATTTCCCACAACTGAGTTTGAATTTAAAATTATATATACATTTTGTTCACATGTGCGTGCATGATTGTTATAAACATTAAATATATATTGTACAAACCTTGAGCACGAAAATGATGTACATGTTCATATGTCTTACTAAGAAGGTTCATGTTTACCATGCAGGTTCTGTTGTAGTTCAAGGGACATATCTAAAACAAGTCAAAGTTGTTCAGCATGGGATTCATTTTGTTGACTATCAACCTGATAACAAGGTATATCAATATAGTCACTTGATAATTGCTACCGCCCTACATCTTCACGTAGTTCCACATGCACGTGGCCGAAGAAAATGGAGACTAGATAGTGAAGATCATCAAAAAATTCTACATGTTATTGAAGAGTGGGCTGAACCAAAATCTTTGACTTAGATTATATCCATGATTTTCAAGTTCACTTGTAACCCTATACATGTTCAAGTGAGAAATTATAGTAACTTGTACATAGTTGTAAATCATTTTGTGTAAATTACAATTATATGTACATATTTTTTCCATGGAATTCTTAAGATCAAGAATCTTTGATAGCATCATCTCTCACATTTAATTATATACAACTTATATTTGTTTCATGGAATTCTTAAGTTCAAGAATCTTATATACAATTATATACAAATTATTTGTTCCATCGAATTGTTCCATGGGATATTATGCAATTATATACAACTTATATTTGTTTCATGGAATTCTTAAGTTCAAGAATCTTATATACAATTATATATACAACTTATATTTGTTCCATCAAATTACTCCATGGGCAATTATGTAAATTTTAAAATTAAGTATTATCTAATTATAAAATTATTGCACATATATTTAAAACATAAATCTATATACCCTCAAGCTCCCTCTCTCCCCTCTACCCTTAACCCTTAAACCCTAAACCCTTGTACCCCCTACCCTTTATCTCTCTCCCACTCCCCCTCTCTCTCTTAAGTCTCTCTCTCTCTCCCCTCTACCCTTAACCAGATTAAACCCTAAACCCTTGTACTCTCTACCCTTAAGCCTTAAACCCTTAAACCCTCTCTCTCTCTCACTCACTCACTCACTCCTTTTGTCTCAAGCTCCCCTATAGCCTTAAAAACCCTTAAACCCTCTCTTTATCTCTCACTCACTCACTAATTCTATCTTGAGCTCCCTCTCTCCCCTCTACCCTTAACCCTTGAACCCTAAAACCTTGTACCCCCTACCCTTTATCTCTCTCCCACTCCCCCTCTCTCTCAAGTCTCTCCCTCCTATCCCTTCTCCCTCTCTCGCCTCTACTCTTAACCCTTAAACCCTAAACCCTTGTACCCCTACCCTTTATCTATCTCCCACTCCCCCCTCTCTCTCTCAAGTCTCTCCCTCCACCCCCTCCCCTCTCTCTCCTCTACCCTCTACCCTTAAGCCTTAAACCCTTAAACCCTCTCTCTCTCACTCACTCACTCACTCCTTTTGTCTCGAGCTCCCCTATAGCCTTAAAAACCCTTAAATCCTCTCTCTCTATCTCGAGCTCACTCACTAATTCTATCTTGAGCTCCCTCTCTCCCCTCTACCCTTAACCCTTAAACCCTAAACCCTTGTACCCCTACCCTTTATCTCTCTCCCACTCCCCCCTCTCTCTCTCAAGTCTCTCCCTCCTACCCCCTCTCCCTCTCTCCCCTCTACTTTTTAATTATATACTTTTAATATTATAATAATAATATATAATTAATAATAATTATATATTATTATTATAATATTATTATAAGTATATTATATATTATAATATAAAAATAATAAAATACAACTATTAAAAATTTGGAAAACAAATTGGAAAAAAAAATGGGGAAAACAAAGATCCATGTCAAGGGGTTCGGCCAAACCAGCTTTCCAGGTTCAATCGAACCCCTCTAGTATACATTTTTTTATTTTATTTTAAAGTGGTTTGGCCGAACATATGTTCGACCAAACCTATGATCGACCGAACATATTTTCTTGGTTTGCCCGAACCACCCTTTTTTCACCTTCACCCTCGAGGCACCAAAATTGTCCAGAATTTTGCACTTCGAAGCTCGATTTGAAAATGAAAATAGAGGAGATTTCACAAACCCAACTAGTATTAGGTAGCCCTCAGAACAAGCTATCCAACAAATATAATTTTAATATGTGTTGGTTTTATTATCTATTTGTTTTTAAAGTTTTATTAAATATAGGTTTCTTATCGAAAATGAAGTTCTCTATTCTGCACATCTAGAAAAATAGAAAATTATCAAAAAAAAAAATTAAAATATGAGTGCACTAGATATTGGAGTCCTTCATCCAACAAAAAAAAAATTGATACAATAAAATTTATGCATTATACGGTTGCGCTATATCTAAATTGTAATTGGTTTGACTTTGAAACTTGATTAAAGAAAAAATATTCAATAAAAAACTATCTAACCAAGTGGAAGCACTAGATATCAGAGTTAAAATCTAAGTTTGAAAGAATTAGAATTTTATCCTTCAAGGAAAAAAAGTTATGCTTTATACAGTGTGCATCACTTTTTTAAAAATGTTGTTTTATGAAAAAAAAACCAATTTTCGTGGGAGATGGAAAAATAAGTGCAATCTGATTCCAAAAATTTTGAAAAAAATATTTTTAGAATCTACAAACAAAATTTGGAGAGACTCTAGTTTGTATCATCTTCAAATTCCTCACATTTTATCCGTTATAGGTTCCCTAATGTGAAATTTTAATTAAAAATAATAATTTTAATGTCCAGTTTGGCCAAAAATTGTAAACCACTATTGTGGGATCACCCGTAATTACCTATTTACTATTACTATGTAGGGTAAATATTGCATGTGTGAATGTACTTTGAATTTTGATTGAGAATATATGTGCTTGCACTTTTTTTATCAATTAATTATGAATGAATGTTATTTCATTTAATGATATGTGGCGAAATGCATATATGTGAAATGGATGGTTATTGAATTGGATGTTCTAATTATGGAGAAATATTATGTGAAAGCATATTTTGTTCAACAACTGACTATCATGGGAATGTGTTAGTTAGATGTAGGTATATGTTCAATCCTCCAGGTGCAAGGGGAAGTATCACTCAGGAGAAGAACTTGGTCAAGTAACCGGTAATGTAACCTAACTTAGCTTACACACACACTCACAGTAGAATGGTTGAATCAAGTTATTATGTTGGGAATTGGTAAGTCATCCTTAGTATGAAGTGTCTGCATTAGTAAAGTTCTTTATTACCATTAAATGCATGCTTAGATGATGTTTATTTTTTTAGAGCTTATAAGTTCTTCCTTATGTTACTATGCTTGAATTGATGAGGTGAACACACGTGGAATGTATGTATACGTATGCATATGCATGTCGATGATAGGCCATATGCGTGAAGGAACACATACATGAGAGTACATAGGTAGACACACCTATGCATGCTTATGAATGGGTTGCTTATGAACATGGTGTCATCAAACAGACAATACGACATGTATGTGTATATGTATATATACATCACATTAATGTTCCCTATCAATAAGATAGTAAAGTGTATGTGCTTGATTGTGCAATCGAATGTGTGTATATATATATATGCATATATCCATATGTATACATGTGTCGATACATACGTATGTTTGGAAAATGGAAATATATGTTTGTATATATCAACATATGTATATGTACGTTTACATGTACATAGAGATATATATATATATACACACACACATATATATACACACATATATATAGATATATATATATATGTATATATATATACAGTCGATACAATTATTTGTAAATGTCAAATTGATTATATTCATTTATATATCGAATGTATACATACTTGATTGACATGGGATATATATATTAGTATATATACATATACATTAATATATGTGATATAGCGTTAATGCTATTTATTGACATATATATATATGTGTATATGTACATATATAAATATATATTTATATATGCATGGTATTAAACAGAGGCCGAATTGTATATATATTATGCAAGTATTATAGGCCAAATAATACATATGGTGATATAATATAAAGGCCAATTTATATGCAGCAATAAAGGTCGATATGGAAGTAAACCATAGTTGATGCTATATGGAAATAAATCTTTATTATTAAGCAGCAATTTATCCCAAACTTAGAACGCTTATATCTATGATATAAAATGATGGAATATAAAGCCAACTTCATAAGGTATTACGAATGCATGATAATAGGAAAATAAAATAGTAAGGCACAAATTGGTCAAAGCACCATTTATATGCTATTACTATGAAGCAACACAATTTTCCTCTGTTGCTCAACAAATCTATGACCAAGTCAACATAGTATAAGTGTCACTTACATAATCGAAGACTATTTCAAAAGAGTTAAATCGCACCAAAGGGATAGAGAGGATGGTTGCAACATGGCGCCAATGTATGAGAGCTCTATTTTCTATAGAAGTTATTTTAGATGCAAGTCGATTGTCATCTTTGAACATGTGTAGATTTGAATTGGTCTTGAGCTAATGTCAAGCCATAGAGGTTGATCTATAGGTTAATATGTCGATTTTACACTTAGATTGCTGCCACCTTTTTGTTGTATGAACATTGTGAGTTGACTTGCATGAGGAAAGGTGTCGACTGACACGCCTTTCTTGTAGGAAAAAATATCTCATTTCTCTATATAAATAGATGGGATAGCTTCCTTATTTGAAATGCATTCTTCTACAAACTTATTTTGCTGCAATTATTTTGCGAGCTGAGAGTTATTGTGTGAGAGTTGTGAATTTATTTGAGTGCATATTGTTATCTTGTAAGAGAATTCATAGTGAAGTATTTCTTTTAGAGGACTCAGTGAAGTTAGTAAGTTGTTGTTGGAAGGTTGTGCATCAAGTTAGTCAATTGGATTAAGCCTATTACATGCATGAGGATCTAGTCTTCTGTTATTTGTCTTTATTTATGAAAGATTGAGATTTGAATGCTTTATTTGATCTACATGAGATTAGTTGCATTAGGGAATCATAATATTTTCTTTGGAAAGGGAAAAAAAAAATTATGCTTTCTAATGAAAGTGCTTGTATTTACTCCATAATAGGATGGGTTGTTTTTCATAAGTATAAATATACTAGATATGATTAAGCAAGGATAGCTTAAGGGTTATCCATAGCTAAGTTACTTGATTGAATTAGATAGCTTATAAGTTACAACTAGGGTTTGATTATCCTTTTAAGGGAGGGTAACTTGCATTTATGCTTTGTGGGTAGAAATACCATTAAAATCTGGGAAAAGGGAATAGGTTGTCTCTAGGGTTAAAGACTACCCATTGAAGCAAAAACCTATACACAAATTACAATGGCCTTAAGTAAACATTGAGCTTGAGTAGTGTATGTGAGTAGGATGAATATCACTCGAAGTACTGGATGAGAACACTTGGGCCAAAGCAATGTGATTTCCTTTGGCTCCACTGTCAATTCACTATGATTCATTTATATGCATGCTAGTTCTAGATTATGGGTTTACAAGTTCTATTCATGTAGGACACAACACTAAGCTCGGATTGGTTGTCATTACAAGGTTACTCTACCAATCTCTTCATCAAAGGGTAGGACCATCTATCAAATGATAGATGTGTGAGGGACCGCATATGAGTCTGTGGTGGGAAAAAAAGTGCTTGAGTGATGCTTCTCCTCCTTAGAAGGCGACAAAAGACCAATATTTGAAAGGAGGTTCTTGGATTATCTATATCTATTGCTTCGAAGCTTGGTTGAGCTATGTATGTACTTTGTACGAATTCTTGGAAATATTGTATTATTTGGAATATTATATTGGAATGGAATCAATGTTGATTATTAGTATGACATCTTTGTTCATTTGTTCTCCATAAATAAAATAAAAAAATTATGGCAATGGTTAAGTTACATAGTTTGTTTACTTGCAAAGTGAAAACTTGGGAAAAATTACTCCAATGAATAGTTGACATGTTACATGTGGTATCAGAGCTACCATATTTAGCTCTGGAACCTATGAGCTCACCATTCTTTTCATCCATCATTATCTAATGTTTGGTAATTCTTGTGCGAGGATGGTGCATCTCTGGTTAACTGCAAGAAAGTCAGTAATCAAGAATGAGTGTTATGTGAAGGCCAAGAAGGAAAGAGAGGCCATTGTTCAAAAAATTGAGGGTACCAACTATGAGAATTCCATCTGGTTAAGCGACACTGAAATCTTCAATCATACACTTTCTCAAATTAGTGATGTAAAGAGAAAGATGAAGATGGAGGCTAAGTACAACTATTTACCTTTTGTCTCACCAGAGAAGTCTGAGTCTTTATCACTTTCAAGGAATATACCCTCAGAAGGGAGAGTTAGTCTGACATTTATCTTTAGGGACCCTAGAATTCTTCCATTAGCGGAAGTAATTATAATTTCCTTGAGTAATGAATCAGAGGGTTATGTACCTTGCAACTATGTATTGAATGGTAAATCTAAAGGTTACTTTCCATTCTGGGATAGATATGAACAAATGAAAGATGAACAATATCAATCTGTAGGGTATACCCCATTGAGTTACGTGTCTGAGAGTGAATCTGAGGGATATTGTTCACTTGACTATCTAAATATTCACTCCATGTAATTAAAGGGATATTGAAATCCTTGTGAATTAATAAAATTGTGTGTTTATCAAAAAGCTTGTGCTTACATCTTATGTGGAACTCCTTATGTGCGACTTCATGCTCACTTAAATGTTTTCCATAAGATAATGATAACACATGATTAAATCTAATATGGATGAACCTTTAGGTATAATTCATTCTTGTAAAGATGGTGAGAACACAAACCAATCTTGACAAAAGCCAAGAAGTTGGGCAAGGACCAATAGGAGTTGAAGCTAGACTAGATCAAATATTGACAAGGTTGGGAAATGTAGAGCAAGAAATAAGGGTAAAGGATAGAGTAGACAAGGAAGTTACAAACAATGAAAATGAGAGAGAAAACTCTTCTCACAAACATGATCAAACCCATGATTACGAGGGAGGAATTTGATTGAATTAGATAGCTTATAAGTTACACCTAGGGTTTGATTATCCATTGAAGGGAGGGTAAATTGCATTTATGCTTTGTGGGTAGAAATATCATTAAGTTGTGAGAAAAGGGAATAGGTTGTCTCTAGGGTTAAAGACTACCCATTGAAGGAAAAACCTATGCATAGATTATAATGGCCTTAAGTCAAATCGAGCTTGAGTAGTGTATGTGAGTAGGATGACTATCACTTGAAGTACTAGGTGAGAACACTTTGGCCAAAGTAGTGTGATTGCCTTTGGTTTCATTTTCAATTCACTATGATCCATTTATATGTATGCTAGTACTAGATTTTGGGTTTACAAGTTCTAGTCATGTAGGACACAACACTAAGCTCATATTGGTTGTCGTTATGAGGTTACTCCACCAATCTCTTTGTCGAAGGGTAGGGCCATCTATCAAATGATAGATGTGCGAGGGACTACATATGAGTCTATGGTTAGAGGAAAAGCACCTGAGTGATGCTTCTCCTCCTTAGCAGGAAATAGAATACCAAGATTTGAAAGGAGGTTCCTGGACTATCTATATCTATTGCTTTGAAGCTCGGTTTAGCTATGTGTTGAAAATGAAAACTGAGAGGGGGGTGAATCAATTGTCACAAAATTAAAAGCTTTAACCATATACCGAAACTAGATCCAAATACTACATGAAGGATTCATGAATAAATGAAAAACTAAAAGTCATCACATAAACACAATAACACCAGATTTATGTGGAAAACCCAAAGAGGGAATAACCACGTTGAGGATTAACTCATACTATAGAGAATATCAAAACTAATTACAAAGAGGCTTACTGCCTATGATAAGGCTCACTGCCTGAAATAAGGACTCATTGTCCATAGGGCTATAACACGGAGGGCTCACTGCCATAGAGATACAAAGAAGATGGCTCACTGCCAGAATAAAAAATTTATGGCTTACTACCAAAATTGAATTGATGAATTACACCTTTTTCTTGTGTTGAATTCACTTCCAAATGAAGTTCTCTAAAGATAGTACTACATATCAGAAGTCACTCAATACTTTTGATCTGATCACACACTTTTTGTCTTCACCTGATTCACTTATTCTAATATATTGCATCCACTCACTTTTTTGTCTCTATGTCCTTCTTGCATAACCTATATATATATATATATATATATGTATATATATGTATGTATCTTACACAACAATTAGGTTAGCCAAAATATCCATAAAGTATTGCACACATTAAGTCGGCCAAGATCTTCAAATATTCGACTCATAGTTTTTCACACAGTAGGAACCAGACCTAAAACCAACATATCAGGCCACACATAGCAGTCGTCTTCAATGTGAGATAACTTTTAGTAAATGAGTCATATATGCAGTACAGTGTTAGCATCAATGACAACCATTTGATGTAACCTTCAACCTCCAACACTATGTATGTAATTTGTACACATTCTTGGAAATATTGTATTATGTAGAATATTATATTGGAATGGAATCAATGTTGATTATTGTTATGAAATATATGTTCATTTGTTCTCCATAAATAAAAGAATTTTTTTATGGCAATGGCTAAGTTACATAGTTTATTTACTTGCAAAGTGAAAACTTACGAAAAATTACTTTAGTGAATAGTTGACATGTTACACCAAATTTGAGGATGTATGCCTAGGAAGGGACATTTGGACCATTTGTACTTTGTTTCATTAAGCTCTTGGAAGTTGTGTATGTATTCATGAATCTCTATCTTTATGGAAATTGTATATGAAAAAATATTGTCATTACATGAGATTATGTAATATGAAATTATTACTTGGGATTATGTAATGTTTCTTTATAAATGCAATGGAAATTTTAAATGGGATCATCTTGAATGTGCATCTTGTTATTGGAATAGAAAGGAAAAAAAATATTGTTATAAGTTGGTAAACATAAGTTGTTCACATGTGGGTTAAAACATAGGTAAAATCAAAGGGAAAAACATTGGGCTTGTTACAAGAAGGCCAACTGTTTAACATTAGCATAATTATCAAAGTCTATTATTGAAGCTCATAGGTAGACCTAGAAAAAAGGTCAAGGAATCAATGACATTTCTGGACTAATATGGTATGAATAGCCATGAGGCTTACACATGTTCATGACTTAATTTCACGGCTCCATTATAAAGAATATAATAACACAATGGCTGCAATGTCCATTTGCAATATATGTAAATATACTGACTTAGTGTCACATTTTTCTCATAGATAATGTTATAACATTAATCTATTGACTTATAAGATTTACGTGACATAGGTAAGTTTTATCTGCCTCATGCCCAATGTAGAATAATTATTAAGAAAAATAGTTATTATGGGTCTTCGAGACAAAGGTTGACACATGCAAAACCCTAAATGATTATGAAATGTGCTCTAATATAATATTTAAAATTTAAATAGAAACATTCCATGACTTGGAGAGATTTCCAATAATCCTTCATATACATTTCATAGGAAGTTCATAGTGAAAAAATGCTATTAAGGTTGTGAAGTCAAAGCACAATCTAGAAACTCCACAAACTATTTGTCAATGTTATTTTTAATCCATTGTGACTCCTCCTCCCTTTTTTGTCATTTCCCTTGTGTTTTCTTACTTACTTTCTTTCCCTTAATCCTCCCCATTCCCACCTTTTTCTCCTTATTTTATTGCATGGCCTATACATCTCTACCCTCTCACAAGTTTTCATCTCCATGATACATGCTTTCTTTACTTCCACTTCATAAGAAGTAAAGTCTTCTACCTCCCTTAACTTGCCAGTTCCCATCATTTGACATCTGCATGCCTCTACATTAATTTTTTAGTACTGAACATTAATTACTAATTCCCCAAGCTGGCATTTGATTTCAATTCCTTGTTTACATTATAACCATATATATGTTGATTTAATATATATGTCTAAACACACATACATATGTATGTATTACATTAGTCATAAAAATACTGAGAGGGGGGTGAATCAGTATTTAACACTTTTTAATTTAAACCACCACATTCATAATATAGTGAAAAAATAATCAATTGCAATGCAAGTAATGAACACATCCACACAAGATAACACCGTATTTACATGGAAACCCAAAAGAGAAAAACCATAGTGAGAAAAAATGCTTGGAACTACTACCCAAATCCAACCTCACAAAATAGTATAGAGCTTACAATAATTTTGTAGGCACCAACCCATAGGAATTACAACCCTAAAGGGAGAAACCAATCCCCTCAAAATTTGATTTGCAAGCACCAACCTACAAGAGACACTAATCCCCTCAGATTTAGATTCAACACAACCACTAAGCACCAACTTCGATTAAGAGGTTTTAGCCTCACATTAGAAAAATAATATAGATATTCTTCCAAACAACTCGCTTTGAATTAACAGGAAAACACATACTCTATCCATGTGAATATGATATTTCAATATCACTCAACACACTTAACTTCTCTTCTCATTTCACACACTATCTACTCGCACATTTCATGTACACACTCACATTCATTGTTTTCATGAAATCATCAACAATATATATCCATTCCATCATGTTAACAACATCATGTTGGTCTAGAACCTTTTAATATCATCCTCAATTAGCCATTTTGACCAAGGATAAGCCTTAATTCAAAATGATATAAAACATGTAGTTAGCTCAACCCCAAATCAAATGCATTATCACAGGTGTAAGATGATGCCATGTGCTTCCCACCATGATCTTAACTAGTCTTATTTTACTGTCACATGTTTCCTCCACCTAGTGCATGCTTCCCTTTTCTAGTGTAAGCTTTCAACCATCTTTCATAGTTATTCAATAATTATATTCTTCACTCTATCATTTCTAGATGCTTCATTTGAGACCTAATTATTATGAAACTTGAAACTAAATTATATATTGATTATTTTTACTTGTCTTCCACACCAAAAGCAATAATTATGAACAACAATAGAATATGGTACCAAAAACTATGACAGTTCAATGTAATGCTTATTCTTCTTTTGAGTAGCAAGCCTTAGAACACAACAACAAACTTTTCCATACTTCTGCAAAATTAGTATTCATAAAGGAACCACCAAGTCAATATGTATGGGAAAACTTCCCATATTTCCCTTTTTCAATAATAATGACATTAACATTTACAACATTCGTAAGTGACATTCTATATTAACATATATTTGACATCAATGACAATACTATGTTCAACATGTATATATGCAATCATATATCTTATATATAATTTATATACATATACAATTATATTCATATAATCATATATAAAGACCATCTGCACTTACTATTTTCTTATAAAAGTATTCACAGCTAAGCCATACAAAATTTTGGCATACCCCTGATATGACAGTTACAAAGCAAGTCTCTTGGTAATTTGAACAAATATTTACAATATAAAATACACTTTGAATGGACTTAAGAAATGTAGACTTAAGAAATTGATTCAATACTTAAATTTCAGTAAGACAAAAATGAAACCACATTACAATCACAAAAAACAACTATTAATGCATGTGCGTGTGTGTGTTCTCAAATCCTTGATGACCATGGTTGTTCTTGTTGAATATGCTTCCCTCTCTCTGGTGATATTTTATCTCTCATCCTTGGAGTGGAAAAAACTATCATTTATTCACCTCATTAAACCGAGAGCATAGTTAGTCTAATGTCAAAGGAATTTTATTATATACATATTAACATAAGTCACATAAAACATAAATCTTGATATTCTATTTTCATTACTACAAACATGAAATGCATAATTTCATCATTTCATAATATATCTACTTGATATAAATGATTAATAAACATATCATTAATTAGTCATAATTCATGTTTTCAAATTCAAAATTGAAATGCACAACGAAAATAAAATAGTTTAAAGGGTTATGAAAATTGGGATGTAACACCATATTAATTTTCTCTCCAATCGTCAAGCTTAGGAGCTGTTACCCTCATTTTCAGCATGTCAAATTTTAAAAATTTTGCATCAAATTCTCTTGTTGGGTCTCTCCTAAGCATAAATGCCCCATGTATTTTCACTATCTAGGTCAATTGTCCAATCAAAATTGTCATATAATGACCATTGTTTCAAGTCCTTTGCACTATTTTCTTTATGTGCAATTAGTCTCAACTTCTCTCAATCTTAGTATTCAATTGATTTATATAAACTACTTGTGTCAAATTTTGGATATCTAATACCAACATGAAAGAAATTTTATCATCATTCTAGTTCAAACCTAGGAGAATTCATGCAAATTGAAAAGTGTTATGAAAATAATTACATCTCAAAATACATGAGAGAGGATGAAAAATATGTTTATTAGGATGTTCTTGATGTTATTTTTTTCTAATGTGACAAGTTTTTAGACCAAAACACCTTTCAATTTGTGAGATATTAAAAGTTTGAGTTTTCACAACCAATTTGTGGAAACAATTCAATCAAGGGTTTTATAAATTTTGGAGAAAAATGTCTTAATGAGGATTTTCATGATTGCACTATTGGTGATGTGGCAAGTTTTGGTGAAAACTACCAAGACAATTAAAAGTTACAATAGTTTCCTCTTTTAGTCAGTTTACAAGTTTGAAGGATATGTTTTATAAGTTTTTCCGCATGTGAACTAGATATTTTAATTACGTTGGTACAAACTAAAAATCTCAAAATTTGATTTTACACAAGAGTTCAAAGTTAATACCTAATAATGAAGCTATCAACATATAGCTATGAAAATTTCATACACTATAGTGGAAAGGTTTTAAAATTACTTATTTTTAAAATACAATAACTAGAAATCACACCTTGGTATGCAATGGGTATGACAAGAAGTGTGGAAGGTCAATTAGGAAAAAAATGGTCTATTTTTGCATACATTTACAAAATATGTGAGGTCAATTGGTAGGACATTTATCAAATAATGTTGTTTATGCAACAAAGGTCTCAATGGAGAAGTGATAGTTTCAAATCAAGTATGCATCCACTTATAGGGATCTAGACATGACTAAAATAAAATCTGTAAATCAAGAAGATAATCAAGCTTGAGAGTCATGCTATGTTTGCAATAGGAGAGAGAGAGAGAGGGAGAGATAGGGATATAAAGAGGGAGAGATAGAGGGGGAAGAATGAGAGAGAGAGAGGGGGTAAGGGGATATAGATATAAATAGAGATGGATATGTATATGTATATGTATATGTATATGTATATGGAAAGGAGAGGGGAATTAAGAGAAAGAGAGGGAGAGATAAAGAGAGGAGAGAGGGATATGAAAAGATGGAAGAGATACATATATATAGATGGAGAGAGAGGGAAAGAATGAGAGAGTGAGAGATAGAAAGATAATTATAAAGATAGGAAGTGATATATAGAGAGAAGTAGAGAGAGGGAGAGATATATGGGTAGAAAGAAATAGAGAGATAACAAGATTGATATAGAGGGAGACATGGAAGAATAAATATGAAGAGATAGAGATAGAGAGGAGAGAGATGTATGAATAGAGAGAGGGATACATTCCTATAGATAGAGTGGGAGAAAGGAATATAGAGTTAGATATGAAGATAGAGCGAGAGAGGAAGGATACAAATAAATAGAGAGATAGAGAGAGGTAGAGGGAAAGATAAAGAGAGAGAGAGAGAGATACAAAGAGATAGAGAGGGAGAGATAGTGAGGAAGAGATATAAAGATATAGAGGGAGAGGGAGAGAGATAAAGAAATATATAGATGATACGATATAGTGATAGATATATAAGAAAATATAGAGAGAGGCAGAGAGGGAGAGAGAGATAGAGAAAAAATAGAAAGTAGAGGTAGACAAGTAGATATGGAGAAAGGGAGAGATAAATAGGAGGAGATAGAGAGAGGGAGAGATGGAGATATATGGGAAGATAAAGAGAGAGAGATGGAGATATATGGGAAGAGAAAGAGAGAGAGATGGAGATATATGGGAAGAGAAAGAGAGATAGAGATATATGGGAAGAGAAAGGAAGATAGAGGTAGAGATATAGAGACAGATAGGGGAATCTAGTGGTTGATAGAGGGAAAGATGGGGAGAGAAATAGAGAGAGGAGAGAGAAGTAGAGAGATATAGAAAGAGGGAGTGATAGGTAGAGAGCGAGATAGAGGAAGAGACAAGGATAGGAAGGGAGAGATGGGAAAATAGAGATAGAGGGGGAAAGAGTAAGAGATAAATGATATGTTAGAGACAATTAATAGCAAGAGGGAGTGAGATAGAGATAGGGGGAGAGATAGAGATGGAGACAGGGATGGAGAAATAGGGAGTGTGAGTGTGAGTGAAAGATATAGAGATAGAGATAGGGAGGGGGAACAAGGAGAGTTTGTGTGTGTGTTATTGAGTGAGATATCTATGGAGATACATAGAGATGGAGAGAGATATATATAAATAGATAGAGAGGGAGAGAGAGAGAGAGTGAGAGAAATAGATAGGATAGAGAAGTAGAAAGATAAAAAGAGGAAGTGATAGAGAGAGAGGGATAGATAGGGATAAAAAGATGGAGAGATAGAGAGACACTTATATTGGGAAAGATAGGGGGAAGAGAGAGATGCAAGAAGAGGTAAGGAGATAGAGATAAGGGAGAGAGTTAGAGATGCAGATAGGGATTAGTATATAGAGAGGGAGAGAGGGAGAGATAGAAGGAGAGAAGAAGAGGGAGAGGGAGAAATAGAGATAGAAAGAGGGAGAGACAAAAAGAGAGAATGAGAGAGGGGGAATGGAGGGATATAAAAATAAAAATAGGAAGTGATATAGAGAGAGGTAGAGGGAGATAAAGAGGGAGAGAGAAGGGGAGAGAGAGAGAGGGGGAGAAAAATAGGGATAGAAAAAGAGAGTGAGAGAGAAAGAGAGAGAAATAGAAGGGAAGACAAATATAGAGATAAATAGGGGATAGAGAAGAAGAGAGATAGTGAGATAGTGAGAAACATAGAGATAGAGAGGGAGACAAAGATATAAAGTTTGTTGTTCCTCTTTTTGTACTCATCTCTCTCTTTCTATATATACATATATATAGAACTGATCAAAAGTTAATTTCTCTCGCTCTCGCTCCCTCACTCTAAATTTTAATTTAGATTTTAAGTTCTAAATTTATTTTATTATATAAATTAAAATAAAAAATAAAAATATAATTATTTTACAATAATTAAAATTTTAATAAGTCAATTAATTATAAATTATTTTAAAAATAAAAATAGAGAAATTTATTAGAATTTAAATTTTAATAAAATATAATTCTATTTTTCATTACACTTTTATTAAAAAGAAAATTGTTTGTTTTTAAAACAAAAAGTCTACTTTTAAATTATTAAATCATTTTAAAAATAAAAATAGAAAATGACAGGGATAATACATATGGTTGAGATTAATTGCATTCTCTTGCACCATTTTCCTCAATTATGAACTAGAGATTAAAGTTAGAAATAAGCAATGAATTAAAATAATAAAATAATAATTTTAAAAAAAAGAGTAAAGGTGTGAAAAATAGAAATTCACAAGACTCAAGAAGATTGTTAATTTTATTTTTTATGAATAGGCAACTATCTATATTAAAAATAAAGATAAAGTTACATATTCACAAAAAAGGTCGGGTGGTAAGAAGGAACACCCCGAAAGTCACATGGGAAGAGCCTAGAAAACCAAAAACCAGAGTCACATGGGCCTAGCCCAGAAATCCAAAAACATTACAAACATATAAAAATAAAAATGCAATTAAGTGGCTAGAGCAGTGCCAGCAGATCCAGAAGGGTCTCTGCCATCCACTTTTCCCCCATACATCAACGGGGTCTAGAGTGATGACAGGAGGACCCCAACCATCATCATCTTCTTTTGCTTTATCTTCTTCCTTTTCCTCAGGCCAAGGTGAGATTACAAGTTCCAAATGTGGGAAGCATTTACCAGTGTCTGGCCAACTAAATTCATTGCTAGGAATATTATCAGAGGACGACTCAAAGGTGCCACCGCTGCTCCCTGCTACCCCTCTAGAGGGCCACCCTAGGTCAACCCACAAAGGAGGAAAATGCAAATGCCAAGGAGGGTGTGAGCCATGATGAGGAGGAGCTTAAGAGCGAGGGAAAGAAAAACCACTCTGTTGTCGGCCCCGTGAAGGTGACCATCCGTAGGAGGAGGTGGCGAAGAGGGCACCCAAGCCACAATACACAAGGCATTGCCCCAATGGTCCAGAAGCACCTGGAGATGAGAGACCTCAAGTGCAACTTTATTAGCTTGAACATGAATTTGCAAAAGCACATTAGAGCAAATAATAGCTTTAGAATACAAAGAAACATTTTTATCCATTTGGTTGTGAGAAAATATGCAAGAATTTCTATCTTTCCAGATACTGAAGAGGATTTCCACCCTAAAAGTGTGACAAATTTGGGTATACTTAGTGGGAAGCTTGGGTGAATCACCCAACAAAATCATATGCCAAGAAAATGACTTTGGCTGAAAAGGTCGAAAGAAGTCATGAATCCAATTCCAAAATTGTTGGGCTCTGGTACAAAACTAGAAGATATGCTTAAAAAACTCTGCTTTCCCATGAAACGGGCACTGAGGGTCCTGGACCCCCAAGTGAACAAGTCGAGACCCCACTGGTAAGCCTTGGAAAATAATACACCAAGAAAAGTGGGCGAGCTTAGGCTTAACAATTGCAAACCAAGTGGCAAAGAATCTTTTTCACCAAACAGACACAAAAGACTAAAGATTCCACTATTGCTTCAGACTTTCAATCATAGAAAAGTGTGGCAAAAGCCACATATAACCAAGCCTAGGCTTAAATTTTTTGAAAGGGGTGTCTTGGTACTATTTCTAGTCCTTCCACCAAGGCTTGGTACCACAAATTCCCACCTTATGAAGCATATATGTTGGAATAGCATTCACCAGACCATCATAAGTATCATGGTCCTAGTTTTGAAGTTTGTAATGAGCACAAAAATATTCCCATAGCATAATACGCATCATGGGTCTATGAAACACATGTTGCAAGGTTTGAATACCTTTCTTATGGAATCTTAAAGCCTTAATCCAAGGTGATTTGGCCAACGACTAACCATTACTAGAAAAAAGAGGTGACCACCACACATTTTGTTGATTAAGTGAAAGCCCATCACAAAAACCAGAGCCAACCTAGCGGAGCCAAGGCTTAATTGCTTTCCAGGCTCTCCAAATACTTTTGGCCATGAAATTTCCCACAATCTGGATTGGTTCCTTCATAACTAGAAGGGTTTGAAATCCAATCCCCTTCCAGGCTGGTCTATGAACAGGAAAGTCAAACTAAATGCAATGCTTGAGGAGAAAATTCTAGGCTTCATCACCAATAAGAGCTCTAATTATCCATTTCACTCATAAGTTAGTCTCTTGTCATTGAGTTGCGAGTAGGCCAAGCCCTCCAAAATCTCTAGGAAAGTAGCAAAATTCCTAGGCTACGCAATGAAATCCTTAATGGTTCTCAGAAGAGGCCCAAAGAAAGTCGCTCAACAATTTTTCAAGATTGGCATAAGCAACTTTTGAAGGAGCCCAACAAGAAGAATAATAGACATGTGTAGCAGCCAAGATTTTAGAATAGACCTGAAATTTCCTAGTGAGAGAGAGGCTTGGTAATCGAGTAGGCCAACTTTTCTCAATATTGGAGAGAACAGCTTGCCACAACTCAATTGAGGAAGCCTAAAAGGCAAAGGGAATGCCTAGAAATCGACAGATTTCCCCTGGTTCAATCCACTTCCATCCATATTGTTGAAACTAGTGTGGAGTGGGTAGAATAGATTACCTATAGTACAAGTTTTTATGCCATTAAATGGTAAAGCCAAAATCAAGGAATTTCAAGACACTCCAGAGCCGCCTTTATGTTGTGTTCATCCTCCAGAAGAGTGAGGAATGAGTCATCAATAAAATGGTCATTAACAAGTCGAGCCTATGAGTTGGGAAAAGAAATGATCCTAACCCACTATTGGGAAACCACATTAGCAATTAAATAACCAAACCCTTGAGCAACAAGCACATAGAGAGAGAGAGAGGGAAAGTGGGAAACCCTACTTGATGGAGCGAAACAAGCGAAAGGAAAGGGATTGGCGGCCATTAATGGTGATGCAAGTAAAGGAATCTCATAAAATCATTTAGACAGCCTGAATGAAGTTAGGCTCAAACCCCAAGGCATCCAACATGGCAAGAATAAAAGGCCATTCAATGCGGTCATAAGCTTTAGCAAATTCTATTTTGAGGAAAATGGTTTTTTGGTTAGAGCACCTATCCCACTCCATTCCTTCCCACATGATAGTGATATTCTCCAGAATAAATATGGATTTAATGAAACCAATTTGCTCCGAGCACACAATCTGAGGCAGAAGATGGTGGATTTTCAAAGCAAGGGATTTTGCAATAATTTTGTATGAAACATTGAGGAGTGTGATAGGCCGCCAGTTGCAGATATCCTCAAGATCATCGGTTTTAGGTATAAATTTAATATTCCATTTATTACTTATATTTCCAAGGGATTTAGAATGAAAGGCTTCAATATAGACTTTGTGTAAAACATGGGAAGCCATCGATGCTTGGGGCTTTATCATCCGCCATGGTGTGTGCAACCTCCTTCAGGTCCTCAACTATGAGCAGTTGCTCACAAAATGATTTCTAGGCTAAAGATAGCTTGTTTGGAACAACTTCAAGGAAATCCTGAAGAGATTGTTGTCACTTCAGTGTATACTCCTGAGTAGTGAAAACTTTTTCATAATGGGGTGTTGCCACAATAGTGGTTTACACTTTCTAGGAGATCCTATTTTTTGTTGAAAACACATTTTTAGAAAATATAATGATTTAAGCCTTGAAATTTTCAATTTAAAGAATTCCAATTGAAGACGGTTTGATCAAACCACCTTAGACCAAGCCCCCTTGGATAGAACCCCGCTAGTTTTAAACCATACCTATAATGGGGTCTCCTTTACACCTATCAAAATGCTAATAAAAAACAAATTTTGATTTACCTTTTGGGGGATCAAATGAATTCATTTAAAATTTATTTTTTGTAAATATGTAGTCCTTATATAAGCTTCCAAAAAAGTATAATTTTAATTAAATTTAATTTGATTATTATATTTATTTTTTATTTCTTGTGAATGTAGGTTTTTCACCGAAAATCAAGCTCTTTGTTCTACACATTGAAAAATAGAAGACTATCAAAAAAAATTAAAAAATACGAGTGCACCAAATATTTAAGTCCTTGATCCAACAAAAAAAAATTGAATTTCAATACATAGAAAAAAAATTATGTGTTATACGGTCTGCCTATGTCTGAATTGTAATTGGTTTGACTTCAAACCTTGATCAAGGAAAAAATATTCAATAAAACACTATGAAACCAATTGGAAGCACTAGATATCATAGTTACAAAATCTAAATTCAAAAAAAATAAAATATTATCCTTCATGGAAAAAAAAATTGTGTTATATGGTGAGTGTCACTCCTTAAAAATGGTGTTTACTGAAAAAAAATAGTTTTCGAAGGAGATGGAAAAAGAACTGCAATCTGATTCCAAATTTTTTGAAAAGAATATATTTAGAATCTATAGACAAAATGTCACAAATCACTAGTTTGCATCATCTTCAAATTCCTCATGGTTTAGCCACTATAGGTGTTTGTAAGTGAAGATTTAATTAGAAAAAATTAGTTCAGTGTCCAGTTTGGCCAAAAATTGTAAACCAGTATTGTGGGATTACCCAATGCCTAACAAAATCCTATAGAATGTTAGGTAGCTTAGAAAGCACCTAAGTGCCTTCTTTGATTTTTTTAATACCAAGAGATAAGTTCCCAGCATGAAGGGCTAAAAACAACTCCTTAGAGGCACAGTCGTCAATTTTTAACTAGTGCAATTTGGCCTTGATTTATGCACCTCTAGCAGCATAATTATTTGCAACTTGCTTTTTCTGTCTTAATTTTGTCACCCTGTCTTGTAATGATGGGGAGAAAGGGCTAGCCACCAGAGCCTTAGTAGTCGAGCAGAAATAATTCATGGTCGCCTCATAAGATCTATGGCAAAAGATGGCCAGCTGACACCCATAAATGCAAAGAAATATTGTCGTGCAAGTGATGGCATCATTCCACCAAGCAATCCAGCTTGTATTGTGAAGTGGTATACTCCAAATTCCAAACCATATGAATGTGGCCTAGCATGGGTTGATGACGTAGCAAAGATGTGTTCAGGAAAATTTGGTTCTTGTAAGCTCGAGGTTTTCTTAACTCCCATTCAATGTGAAAAGAGATGGGGAAATGGTCTGACAAAGTCACATCCACTAATGGCTTAACTAAAAGTGAAGAGTTGTCAAAGGAGAAAAAATATTGAGCCAAGATCATGGCACTATCAAGGCACTTAAATATCCTATTAGAACTAGCCCGAAAAGTACACCAAGTGTGCCAAAAAGAATGAGAATGGTGACAACCAATATTGGGATCAAAAAGGCCCAATTTATTATGCATGTAAAACCATGCCTCTCTTTCATCGGCTAGCCATATGATTGGCAGAGTACCATCTTTGTTGTACGCCATCTCAACCATATTGAAATCCCCACACAAAATTCAAGTAGCAACTATCAGTGAATCAACAATCCAGTGCCAGAGCAGAGATCTTTCAACAACATCATTCAAGGAATAGACATTAATAATCGAAAAGAATGATTATCAAAGTTAAGTAGAATCCATACTAGCCAATGTGTGGGGTCAGACCCATGATCAACCATAGAAGCATGCCACTGGGGGGAAAAGGGTGACTACTCCACCACATCCAGCCTCATGATTAGTACAAAACATTTTACTGGTTGGCCAAATAGACCGACAAGCTGATGCAAGCAAAAACTAGTGATTTTCGCTTCTTGGAGATGAAGCACTTCAATACTAGTATACTTCTATAGAGTATCCCTAACAGAATACTTCGTAGAGAGGTCTATTAGACCTTGAACATTCCATGAGAGGAAATTCATAAGTGAAACTCCTCCATATTGTCAAAGTTCATCTCCTCAACCAAAGTAGAGAAGTGATTTTGCAAAAATTCTAGAGAATTGAACCAATTTGAATGTTTGGAGAAGAAAATATCATTTCTCTTGCACATATTCCCCCTCTTCCAGGGGAAAAGAAGGGTTGCAGGATAGCCTTTGAGCTCTTGACATGTGAGGAGATTCAGTCGGTTGTGCTATCATGACGACAATAGGCTGAGGTGTAGCCTTAGGCCTTGGTTGTGCTAAAGTATTGACATACCCAACCTGGGCCTCTTTCCCCTTCACTGAAGGGTTTGAAACTTCTTTAGTTGGCTCAGGGACTTTGGAAACCATCCCAGAGCCACTAGAATTATTTTTACAATTCATAATTTTTGTCCATTTCTCCTCAAATTTGGTAGCAGAAGTCTCCACCTGATGGGGCTTTTCAAAATCCTGTGGCGAGGAAGGAGTACGAGGAACTACCAAAGGGAAATCCTTAATCTTATGGTCTGTGGACTGACATCTATAACACGTGTTCAGAAAATTAAAATAAGTGACTTTTTGGGTATGACGAGAGCTCCAATTTGAATATCAATGGACTCCTTCAAATCCTGTGAAAGGTCCACTTCGACACAAACTTGTTTCTGAGGTCGAGCCTGAAAGAACCTATCTAGCTCAATACAAATGACTTTCCCTAGAGAGGACGCAATATGGTTCAAAAAAGGCACACAAGGCAAAGGAAAACCCAAAAACTCAATCTAGATCAGGATCCACAACTTGGTATCATCCAAGATAGTGAAGTCTTGGGTCCATGACTAGAAAATCAACAAAGATGACCAGACATACTAGGGACCATGATTCAAGATTGCCTAAACATGATTGACCTCTGCAAAGTGGAAAAGAAAAAAAACCCTTGGTTAAATTTTGGACCATGTCAAGGCAGACCCCATGAGGGACCCAAGCCTTGTGGACCCATTCTTTAAGCACACTTTTAGGGGGAGTCCTCCCAAAAAAATAACCAATAGGAGTATGTTGCTCAAGCCATTGACATGCAGAATCAAAATTTGGCAAGGGTAAAACCACATCAGTCGGGGAGTCAAAAGACTTACCTCGTGAAACACTTTCAGAACAAATTTTCATGTTCACTTGTTCAGAGGGGGAGCCATTGAGAAAATCCTTTGAACTTCCAACACCAGCAAGATCTGTTGGGTTAGAACCAGTTGAGGGCATAATAAAACCAAAATTTTTGTAGTAAATGTAGACGTACACACAGTAAAGGAAAATATTGCACCTAAGGCGCGATATGACACAAGAGGGGCCAAGGATGACCATGGACACAAGAAACCATAACAAATCTCATTCACCACACTCTACTAATTTTCATCGATATCATTGATTCAAACAATGAAAATTATTATTTTTTAAAAAAAATCATTAACCCATTTCTCAAAATCAAATAAAAGAGCGTAAAAGAGATTTTCACAACCTGACTCGTAATGAAGAAAATGAAGTTATTAAATCAAAGATTGTGAAAATAAAATTATCACACAACCTATCATTTCAAAAGAAAAGGGCACACTCGTAAATTATGGATTAAAGATAAAATAAGAGGTTTCTGATGAGTGTTTTACCTAACCAATAAGTTACAAACTATAAATGTTGTGAAAAATCTCTTTCATATGTCAACAAAGCCTTTCAAAAGCCAATGAAAATAATTATAACTGTTTGTGAGAATGGTGAAGTAATAAGGTCTCTTAAAGCATCCAGATTGTATGTTACGCATAGAGGAATATGATAAAGAGACTACCAACTTTTAGTGTAAATGGAAAGTCACCATTCACCAGCTTAAGAAGGCACATGGACTATTGGAAAAAATTCCTCAAAGAAATGGTGTCTCATTGAATGTCAAACACGCTGGATCGTGCACAATTTGAATCTGTTGAAAGGGATTTAGAAGCATTGTCTTATAATCTAATATGCATGCAAAATCTAAAGCTTTCATTTTACATGGAAATACCAATTGGGGATCTAATTGTGTTTGCTGCTCCTTAGGAATATGCACAAAAGCTTGACAACAAAACACACGAAGATATTATAAGAAATTCATTTTTTGAGCCATCTCTCCTCTAGGATATCGAAATCCAATCAAGATGAAGGAGATCTATTGATCAAATAGACTGTTGTATTACAAGCCTCTGGCCAAAATTCTTTCCCTAATCTAGCATTAGAGAGCATACACCGAGCTCTCTCAAGAATCATTCAATTCAACCTCTTGGCTACACCATTTTCCTAGGGGTTGAAAGGAACTACCCTAATCCTAAATCTAATATGCATGCTAAATTTGAAGCTTCATATACCCAATAGTTTATAGGGTTTTTTACACAAAGCTTCCCCATTAAGTCACAAAAGATGTAATATGGAGAGTTTTCTTGTAGACACTATTCATCTTAAACTAAGAGGAAGTATAGGTTAGAGTTTTGGGATATTACTTTTTACAAGAATTACCCTAGAGTTGGAAAGTGATAGCAACAATTATGTTGGTAAGGGTTTATCAGGGGGTGTGTTCCATAATCAAAGCTATAAGTTAGAAACTACAAAAGTGGCATGGTTGTGCAGGCAAAACATTTAATACAATGATAAATCCATTATTCCACCTGCATGTTTTGAACTAAGATAAACAAGAAAATTGAAATTTGATCAACGACTCAGAGAGATTATCATGAGAGTTTGGTACAGTGTGTAAATTGGATATGTTGGAAAATATTTCACACTATTTCATCAAATTACAAACTATAGGTGTAAAGTTATATTTGAAAACCTTGGATGGCTCAGGAACCTTATGTAACGTCCTTCAAGCCTGTGACTAGAAAGCTATAAAATGATCTTGGGGTATTAATGGAAAGAGGATTTTTGTCTGATATTGATGTTGGAAATCCTTGGAAATATAGGTATTTAATTTTTTTGAAACATAGACAAGGCACGTGAACTGATTGATAGGATGCTTCCAAATAAATGTTATCTCATGGAATGCAATAAAGAATGGTATATCCATAAAAAGGATATGTTAGACAATGATTTCAAAAACTTCAAGAAAATGTAATGGCTAGTGTAATCCCAAATCCCATGTCCTTTCTAGCATCCTCTTGGCCTTTTCCAAATTAAGAGCTTCAAAACAAGGTATGTCACTATTGCAACGTAATGGAATGGGAATTTTTGTTAGATGTTACAGTTGCAATGCCTTCATAAACAAGTTTGCATAAAATGGTATCTGTAAGGATGCTCTCAAACTCTTTAAAGTGATGAAGCACTCTGGAGCATACCTTAACAATTTAAAATTCACTTACATTTTATTAATATGTAGTCATGTAGGTTTAGTGGATGAAGGTTGTAAATACTTCAATGGCATTGACACCTCTCATTGCATTATGCCTATAGTTGATCATTATAAGTTGGAAAGTGGGGTGAGGTTCAAATGGAGATAGATTACACCCACAACTATAGGGAATGTTTACAAAACTTGAGAAATTGCTTGGGAAATGAAGTTCGCATGCAAGGTTTCTCGACAAGGATTTATCAAATTTCAAGCATGTATTGGGTCTTGGTTTATTGGCTATAGCATACAAGTATACATTTTTCAACACTAAAATTCATATTTTATGCCACTTATTTGTTAGAAAAGAATGGATATTCGAGGTACATTACCATTTATAGGCATCTTACAACTAATCCCAAGCATCAAGTGCATCCTATTTTCAAGTACTTTGAGAATTGATACCAAGATGCAAAAAAACACAATGATTTATTCTTGGCTTCAGTGAAGGAATAACTCATATCTCAAAATTTATTTACTGGTTGTAAGTGGTAGGAAGTGACAATTCCTTGTAAAATATATTTTTCAAGTTGATTCAAAAATACTATTTTGAATTATTGAATAGCAGTTTGGAGGATTAGTTAGTGGTTTTAAAGGGATTGCTTTCATTGGACAACCATCTAATTTGGATCTTTGATATGTTTATTTTTGGACTAATGAGGCTTTGATCAAAGAGGATTTGATTATGGACATCTTATTCTTTCTCTACTATGCACAATTTTGTGTTTTCCTATATGAAATATGCATAAGTTCCTACCATGAAATGAAGGGAACAAGTTTAGACAATGTTGAATGCAGCCTAAGAATTTCTTTAGAAAGTATTAGAGATGAAGCAGATGGAGATGAAAAAACTCTTCATCAACATCGATAACTTGGTCTTTCTTTGAATTTATTGGTTTCAATTTACATTTTTGGAAAGGTGGCATTATGTCACTTATTGTAACTATAAGTTAGAAAATAAGCTTTCTTTTTGAAAATTTTGAATGAAATCTAACCAAAATAAAGCTTTTTTTTTAATTATTATATTTCAAAAAGGTAGTTAGGAGGTAGTTATAAAGTGGTTACCAAGTATTTATGAAAGGAAACCTATGAAGAAAAGGCTATTTGTATTGTGAAAAAGGGAGACTCTTACAAAGGGGAAATTTTAAGAAGAGGACTTATGAAAATATTTTTGGATGAATTTTGTGTTCACACTTTGCATAAAATGGTTTTTGAAGTTATATAATTTCATAGAGATAATAAAGAAAAAACTTGAATCTTATGTTATGAATTTCCTTCTATGTTATCATTATTGATTTCTCATATATTAAATTGGTAATCATTTTGTGTCATTGTATAAACCGTAGGCTATGCATTTAAACTTAGAAATTCTATAATTGATGTAATGAAACACAATCATATCTTGGTGTCTTGGTTTGAATGTGTTGAAGTAATCCACGGTCTTTTTGTACATGTTGAGATTTGTTATACTTCTTTCATCATCGTTGCATATCAAAGCATACATTATGGTGAACCTCTCCTATAATTTATAATAGGTTATAAAATCCTAGTTGGTATTCATGTGTCTACCACTATGATTTCTATGAATTATTCTATTTAGATTTTCTCTTTTTCTATACTTTTAGGTTAAAATACACAAAAACCTAAAAAACCCCATCATACAAGGGAGTTTCCCTTCTCAAAAGTAGAGGAAAAAAAAAAATTTCAGTAATAACTTATCCAACTATTGAAATAGTTGTCAATGCCCATTGAGCGAGTCACAATAAAATCTTCACTGACAAATATGTTTACCAATAAGAGGTTGACCAAAATAGAGAGCATGATCGATGATGACCTAAGCTCTGAGTTGTTTGCAACTAAAGGGGGTGATCTCTTTTTTGTTCTTGAGGTTATGCACATATATTAGAACATATACACTAATATATACTTAACCATTAATATATCCAATTTATGAAGGAATATCATTTAATAGTATGGTGACACTTAACGATCCCTTCCATACCTTCTATCATAACATGGTGAATGCATTTTTTTCCTTCTTAAACTATAAAATTAAGGGAGAAAAGAATATGTTTGTGTGTTAAAAGATGATAATAGAGAAAAGTATGAAACTCATTTACACATTAAACTTAGAGCGATTAAATTTTGTAATGTATATTATACATCTACTTTAGATCTTGTAAAGATATAATTCAATTTAAATAATAAATGTGACACGTTTAGAATGATGCAAATAGTTTCTTAGGACCCTACAAATAGATTTTATGTACCCTTTTCAACTATATTGCTAATTCAATAGTATAGTTTTACTGAACTACTGATTGCATATGGGTTGACACCTTAAATAAAGAAAATATAATAACCAAAACACAAAATTCAAAATAAATACAATATATAATTAATTAGAGATTTTTGGCTTGCCTTGCATTGATAATTTAAGCAATGAGCTACATATTTTTCCCCATTCCTTTAAACACTTAACACAAATAAAAAAATAATTAAAATTATTCCTAGTTGCCATGTGAAAAAACTTAAAAGCCTTCATCTCATAAGAAAAAACTAAAAAAAACACACATATCACTTCCAAAGCCTCTTCCTATTGATTTAGAATATAGTGCCATGTATGCAAAAAACAAAGTTTCCAAGTAAAAACAAATTATACAGTAATAGAAGGTATGGAGAAAATATGGGGGATGGATGGAAGGTTAATGAAATAAAATTGCCAAGAACAAAGTACCACAAGAAATGTAAATAATTACACTTGGAGACTTGCATGTGTAGAGGAGTGTCAAGGAGGAGTTCTTTAGTGAGATATTTATGTGACAATAATTGGATTTTCTAACATATGAAAAGTTTAACCTATTGAATAGATAATGTTATATATAGCATATTATTGATTGCTCATGTGCAAGTACATTCATCTCAATGAAACAAGGAAAAACTGTAACATGCCAACCCTTTATTGAAGTAAAATTTTTGAAAGTTTTCACTGTGCAAGTAAATAAACTATGTAACAAGCAATTGCAATAAATTTTTTCTTTTCTTTATTGAGAATATATAAACAAAGATGCCAACAATATACAATAAGGATTCCATTTCCTTGCAATAATTTCACAAGTTACAATAATACAAGAATGCATACAATTACATGCATAGCTTAAATGAGCTTTAGAACAAATAGCTTAATGGTGGTCCAAAATCCTTCCTTTCAATTCTTGGTTCTTTTGTCACCTACTACGAAGGAGAAGCATCACTCTTGAGCACTTTTCCGCCAACCACAGACTCATATGTGGTCCCCCACACATCTATCATTTGATAGATGGTCCTTCCCTTCAATGAAGAGATTGTTAGAGTAACCAAATAATGACAACCAACTGAGCATAGTGATGTGTCCTACATAACTAGAACTTGTAAACCCACAATTTGGAACTAGCATGTAATACTAGATCATGGTGAATTGATAGTGGAGCCAGACCTACAATCACACTACTTTTTCCAAAGTTTTCTCATTCAATACTTCGAATGAAGGTCATCTATCACATGTACACTACTCAAGGATGACTTGACTTAAGGCCATCATAAACTACGCATAGGTTCTTCCTTCAATGGATAATCTATCACCCCAGAGATAACCTATCACCATTTCTACAAACTTGGAATAAATCTACTTAAAAAATTAAATACACAAGCTCCCTCCCATATTGGATAAACAATCCTAGGAGTAAAATATAGCTATCCTAGTTAAATCAATAACTTAGCTAAGAGTAACACATATGCCACTCATGTTTAATCATATCTAGTATGTAATACCTATGATAAACACAAACCTCAGGTACTCATAATAGACAATTCACAACAAACATGTAGAACAATCTTTCAAAACTAAAACAATTAAAGAATAAATATCCTCATGCCTTTTTTCACTTATCCAACAATTGGCTGCAAATCAGTTTCCCATGGCAACAACTAGCTCAAACTCAATTCCTTCAACTATGCCACAATAACTCACTTCTCTCAAGTTGATGATATACTTCACTCAAAACAATAATGCCCTCACAAATACTCTTAGATAAATAGAATATTGTAGCTATGAACTATAGAGTAAAATGTACAAAATAATTTGCATAAAGCATATGGGATGCATCCCAAACTAGTGAGTTTGCACTCCTATTTATACAACAAAAAAGGCACTCTCCATCCTATAGAATAGGCATGGGTGTTGACAACAATCACCATGCAACACCACTCACTCCACACAGCTAAAAGGTGGCACACTAAGAAGGACATACTCGGCCAAACAATACTACAGATCGACCTCCTTTGATGACAGCAGTGAAAGACTATTTCAAAATAGCACATGTTGATAAAGCATAATTTGAATTACTCACACAATGAACATCTACAGTGAATAGGATTCATAAGGTGGTGTCAAGATAAAATAGATCTCCCAATAGTTGGCGGTTAACTGTATATATTTGACACACAAACCAAATCGACTTAGTCACATATGAGTCAACTCTCTTCATTTATCAAATTGACCAAGTCATCGACTTGTTGTTCAAGCTCATTATTTGTTGTTTGATATTTACCAATGATGTAAGGCATTAACAAGTTTAATAAGTCAAAGTTATTCCCAACTAAGTCTCCTCCATATATATCGACTTAATGTAGTGAGCTATTTTGAAGTATATGTGTTCCTTTATGCATGGCAACATGAGTAAAACTCGGCTTCTCAAAGTATAGTCATAAGTAATATAATCGGCCTTTGATTAAGTTAAATTAATCGGCTTCTATCATTGTTAATGATAGTCAATTCTAATAAAGTGATAATATATTAAATATATATTAATTTATATAATATTACATATACATATATATAAATATCAACATATATCTTATATATGTATATATATATATATATCATATGCCAACTATGTAAGTATACATTCGATATACAAAAAGCATAAGCAAGATAGTAATCACATAGTATTATCAATATATATCGATACATTCGTATGGGCATTGTCCGTTTGTCATTGTACGTGTGTATCGATACATATATACATATGGATATATCCATATGTATATACTATACATATATATACACATTTGATTCAGATAATAGCAATACACAAAATACTATTATATTGATAAGCTCCTACGTGTAGTACATCTATACATATACATATACATGTCATTAGGTCCAATTGACATGCATGTGTATATATATACACATACTCATATGCCATACTCATCAATACAAGCGTAGTAATATAAGAAAGAACGATATTAAGATCAAGCGGATAAACATCACCTAATAATGAATTTCAAAAGTAAACAAGACTCTTAATAATGCGGACACATCAACTAAGGATGACTTACCAACTTCCCACATAATGCCTCAACTCAATTATTCTACTTTGGTGTGTGTGAGATCAGATAGTTTTTGTTATCCATATGCATATACTATACATATGGATATATCCATATCATATACTATACATATGGATATATTCATATGTATATACTATACATATATATACACATTCGATTCACATAATAGCAATACAAAAATACTATTATATTGATAAGCTCCTACGTGTAGTACATCTATACATATACATATACATGTCATTAGGTCCAATTGACATGCATGTGTATATATATACACATACTCCACGTATGCCATACTCATTAATACAAACGTAGTAATATAAGAAAGAACTCATATTAAGCTCAAACAAATAAACATCACCTAATAATGAATTTCAAAAGTAAACAAGACTCTTAATAATGCAAACACATCAACTGAGGATGACTTATCAACTTCCCACATAATGACTCGACTCAATTATTCTACTTTGGTGTGTGTGAGCTCAAATAGTTTCCATTATTGGTTACCCGACCAAGATCTTCTCCTGAGTTATACTTCCCCTCCATCTAGAGGAATTGAACATATACCTGCAACCACTAACATATGCACATGGCAGTCAGTTGTTCACAAAATATGTAGCATACGTAATGCATCTCCAAAGTTAGAATATCAATTCAATAACCTTACATTCACATATATGCAATACTTTTCACAACATCAAATGAGATAGCATACATTCATAAGGCATTGAATAACAAAGTACAAGCACAATTTATTCATCTCCAGAATTCAATTACATTCATATTTACCCTACATTGTAATAGTACTATCACAATCGGGGTGTAACAAAAATTGTATGCTTGTAGTTAGATAGTATTGTCAAAACAACATCCAATTTCAATAAGGTGAAACAACAATTGTAGGGAGATTGGTTTGAGGCGTGGAAACAAATTTTAACTCACAACCAATTTTTTTGTTTAAGAATTTGGCTTGAAAAATCTTGTCTAGAGCTCAAGAATCTAGTAACTCTAAAACCATGATATTTAAATAGATCTACTTTTTGTTTATTATGAATAGATTAAAACAACAAATATAAGGAGATTTATTTTGGCTCATCTCAATTGACAAGAATAGGAGGATCTAGGAAAGGAAATGGATTGAGAAGGAAGAATACAAGGGAGATCTATGACTTCAACATGATGGAAGCTTTAAATCTTCAATTTTGTGAGGAATAACTTATTGCCTTGTAGATAATGAAATCTCCTCTTTGAAAACTTGGCAAGAAGAATTCAAATATGATATCATGCTAGAGTAGGATATTTTCCATTACCTAATACAATTATGTTGTTCTTCCTACCTATAGAAATGCATAGGACATCATTCCTTTGCAAACAACATATATTTAGCCTAGTCACATATTATAAAAATATATAATATTATTATTGTGCATATCCTAACTTTAGTGTAGGTGGGGCAAATAGTAATTTAACAATACTAGATTTTGAGAAGAGATTTTAATTATTTCAAAGTTTCTAGAATCTATTCAACCAAAAAAATTGTACACAACAATGATGAGTTTACTGTTTATAAATTACAATTAAGGCAAGACATGTTGTACAAGAAAAGGCCCACCCTAAAAATTCTTAATGTTTATCCTCAAGGTTGTCAGATCTACTAGAGATATATTTTAATTGATAAAAAAATATATCAAATTAGATACCATTGTACAAGATTTTTCTTAGCATAGTTAGCAATAGGGTTCTATTGATCCTTGTGGAACATAACATCAATTAAATAAGAAGACAACAAACCAAATCATAACTGTAAAGAGAAAAGGGTGTATGCAAGGAAAACCACCCTATTCATGTTACAAATTAAGCACAAAAAGATTCATTTAATCATCAAATTAATAGAAGGTAACCATTATGTACACAAGTAAAATAGTAAACAATGAAACAATAAACATATTGATATTTGTATTCTTCAATGTGTTGGCCATTGCAAACTATTTATATTTATCTCCACATTATTCATTGTATTTATAGATAGTCATTGCGACAATCTTCAATAAAATACATAAATACATTTACTAGCTGCAAAAAATGCATTGAAAGCAAATCTAATATTTGATAGGAACTATTTATACGAGTGGTCAGTGAATGGATGATATATCCTATTGAGTAACTCTAAAGAGTGTGATTGCCAACAACAAACAAAATCTACCATGAACGATATTCTTTATTTACTTGACAACATTCGATATAATCTTTTATATGCATAGATAATCTTTGACTTTCCTAGGGTAAAATTTTGCATTATCTATTTTGTGATAAAATTTTACAATTCCAACAAAAGAATTATTTTTGGCTGAAAACTCACACTACATATAATTTATCGACTAATTACAATATTTTGAAAGAAGAGACTAGCCATTAACCTAACCTAACCCATAAACTTTTTAAATTTCAAATATTTTTTTCATACAACCATCATAGAGATTTTTTTATTTTTTTTTTTAAGATTTTTTTTTGAAAGAAGAGACTAGCCATTAACCTAACCTAACCCCATAAACTTTGTAAATTGCAAATATTTGTTTCATACGGCCTATTTTAACCGTAGAGACTTTGTTTTCATTCTAACTTTGTTGGAGACGTATCTTGAGAAAGCGTAGTTTTCCCATTTGAGCTTTTGGCGGCAGTTGCTTCGAAAGAGAAAAGCCGTTACAAATAAACAAAATCCCAAAGAAAACCTGAAACGGGTTTATATAGTTGTGGTGGTGGATGTGTGTTCATTCTTACATACATCAAAATAGCGCCATTGCTCCTGCCCACCTTCCTCCTCTTCCAACGTCCTTGACCAAAACAATTAGCAGAAGAAGAGGAGGAAGCCCAAAAGCTTTTACTATTCTTCCTTTCTGTTATAACTTAATATAATCAATGGGGAAGAGAGGCGAAAGTAGAATTAGAAGCAGGAGCAGGAGTTACAGTCCGAGCCCAAGTCCCCCGCCTCGTCACAGACGCAGCTATGATAGCAGAGATAGACATAGAGATAGATTCAGAGATCGACGCTTGCCTTCTCCCACCAGTCTCCTTGTGCGAAATATTGCTCGTGAAACTAGGTCTGTCTCATTTTTCTTCACTTGAAATGTATTGCTGCATTGGATTTTTACGAATTGAGTGAATAAACTGGAAAATGCATCAGTATTTTTTTAATTTGTATTGATTACATGAGCAGAAATAAGAAAAATCCATGAGAATTCCTAGAGATACTAAAATTCCCAAAATATAGGTTGTTAAGCTTTGGCATATTACAGAAGTTGGAGAATACTTGTGAAGCTTCTACGTAGATCTCTTAATACTCAACGATCAATGATCTATAAATTTTATAATACTTTTTAAAACTTAAATAAATTTGTTTATTTTAGATGAGAACCATGTTATTGAACTAGCATTACATAGAGTTTCTTGGCCCTATTGTATATGACAATTTTGCTTAAATATTAGTAACGTGGCAATGCTAGGCTTTATGGCATTTCTAGGAAGTAAATTGATTGCATACATACATGCAATAATGCGCCATGCATACATGTGCTTAAATATTACTATAGTGACAAATACAATGCTAGGCTTTATGGCATTGTAGGAAGTAAATTGCATGCATGCATGCGTCATACACACATGCATACATGCATGCATGCATACCATAAATGCATGCATGTGCATGTAGAGAGAGAGAGGGGGGAGGAAGGGAGAGAGAGAGAGGGGTATAACCCTCATGAAGCTATACAACCAAGGTTTGGAGGGGTTTTACATACAGGCCATGATACTGTGTTGCATTTGGAGTTGTTTGGATGCAGCGAAAGTTCTACATGGGGTTTAAGGATAGCCATGATACCTGATGATTAGTTTAAATTCTCCATGGTGTATAATGCAAATGTTCCATAGACAGCCACATTACACGCTTAACACAAATGTTTGGATACCATTGAGATATTACGGAAGCTTTTTGACTATCTCAGATTTGTAATACTTGAAAAATTGTATCTCATATAGATGTTGAATTCCAACAAATGTAGGTTGTACAATATAGAATTTATAGGCCAGCTATAAACTCTTTGATTCCTTGATGTCAATGAAGAATGAATGAATGAAAACTACCACGTTGAAGTTTAACCAGCTTCTATAGGGCTTATGGTGGAGGAATACCATGCTATCTAATTAGATTTCCAGAGTGTCTTGCCTCTATTGTCTATTGTAGTTTTGTTGAAATATTGGTATTTGATGATGTCGATTCTCAATGACATCAGCTGGATGTGAACTACTCATCAAAAAGTTAAAAACTTAAATGCCAATGCTCAATGACATTAGGTGGATGTGAACTGTACATCAGAAACTTAATTGGATCACTTTTGGAACTGCTAGGATATTTGGAGTAGAAGACATGGATCTTTGGACATGTTTAGCTGTTCAGATGCACATTCATATTGCAGCATGACTGCCAAAATTTGACAAAGAGCTTTATAGGCACTCCATGGTTCATATGTTTAAGGATTAGTTATAACTTGGTGTACAAAGTACATGTTCCACGTGTTTACACATATGCATCCTGTTTGAGTGCATATGAGCAAAGGTTTTGGATACATTTGAGATGCTTTTTCTAAGTTTATTGTGCTTATTTTCTTCGATTTTGCAAGTCATGAAAATGATCTTAACTATTGAGGTCCTTTTTGTTTTTTTGGGTGTTCCATACAGAGTTTAGAACATTACACCCATGTAGGAGAGAACAATTTAACCTGTTTAGTTTAGGCTTAGCTTTAATTCAGGATTAGCAGTGCCTGGTTATGGTACATCATACATAGCAGCCACATACTGTTGAGATACATTTGTTGGCCGTAGCTGCTTATGCATTTTGATCTGAGAGTGAAAACAGCAAGCTGGGATGTTTTTTCCAATTGGCTTTTCTCTATTCTGTTTTACTTGTAGGTACTAGAATCTTTTTTGGCTTAAGCAACTGACTCCAAGTGTCATGGGTTTAAAGTAATAAATTACAATTTACTCAGGTGGAATCTCATCGAACTAATTTTGTGTCCTTAGTAATGCTGCACTAGCTTACTAGACAGCATGGCTGAACAGCCTTTGTAACCATCAAATCCCTTTGGAGGTGGTGATGTATAGAAGGCCCCTCTCAGTGGATTGATTAGTGTACCCCACATGTTGGTACCGTTAGATGTAGATGGGTACTCTGTGATGTGATGCATCTGAAACTAATCAAAACATCTGAAGCCAATCATAAAAATTGAAACAAATTTGATATAACCCACAGCATATCTTTCCCACTTCTTTTCGGATGAGGGTGTCTAAAATATGTAAGACCTCTGAGTGATGAAGTGCAGAACAAATTGTGAAACATCTAAGCAGCCAATCACGATGACTGTCGTCCTGGTTGACATGTCCGACTGCTTGTGAACACTCATGTATGTTTCTACTTTCTTATATCCCTGTAGAAGTGTACTGTTGGTTCTGAAAAAGCGATTTCTCGCTTACACCTAGCACTTGACCCCCATATTATGTGACACACTTTGGGACAAGCAAAACATTATAAACTTGATTTCATTAAGTTGTAGATTATAGTTAATTGATTCTAAATGCATTATTTAGCTTGTCAGCTTACAGCCTTACACTCACCATGATGGGTATATTTAAAACACATCGAGACAGAAGCATGAAGTTGAACCATATGACTTCATTTTTTGTAGGCTGTATGTAACTCAAATTTCTTTGCTTTGTATTATTCATATGGAGTTAGTCAAGACATATTCCCTTGGATAGCTTGCTTAGGCAAGTTTCTAAAGTGGGATGAAGGATTGCAAGAACAACGGATAGTGAATTTGCAATGGGAAGGATTGTAGCTAATGATCTAGATATTGAAGGATTATGTGTCTTCTACAGTCAAGTTCTAAGTATTTTATTGCTACACCTTTAATGCAATGCACTTGAATATGCTCTCTACCAGTGATTTGTCATTTTCATAATCTAAATTTAAGTTTAATATAATGCTTTGGTCAATTTGAAATAATTCTTGAAGGAACTTATGATTATATCTGCTAAATACAATCACTTGGCATTCTCTAGGTAGCATGCAATTTGAATGGATTTGTGGGAGGTCATTATTTGACATTTTTGAACTGTTTAACGCATCATGTATACTTAAACTGATGTGATTGCAATGTTGGTTTAATTTGCGAAGTCATTTTCACCTGAAAATTGTGTTGGTCATAATGTTGTGGAATCTTTGGTATATGTGTGACGCCTAAGATCTTAGCTGGTTCTCTTAAAAGAAAAGGTATTGATGTGTGAGTTACTAGCTCTTTGTATTCTCCATCTCTACAAAATGGAAAGGGCATTAATCACCAATCAAGCTTGTGATAGATATGTGATATTAGTTCTCCAGAGACATAAGATATTCTGAATACTTTAGGAAGCTATCATTTGTTAGAGATTCAGAATCATATTTCATAAGTTGGGCTTTGACTGATAGAATCTGGTACAAACGGAGAGTGTAGATTTATTGCAGGCCCTAATTTTAAGTAAGTGGAGCTTCCACAGTCAATGATATATGTGTATTATTGAGATTTACTTGTGTGTAATGCATGTTATCCGTGATTACCAATTTCTTTGAGTAGTCATTTCTTCTATGACCTTTCACTCGTGCCTGGATAACAATCACAAGGCAAGGAATCCACCAATCATGTAAGCACATCTAAGCATTATTGTACTGGAGAGGAGGAGAATATTAGGATATTAGCCCATGGACTTTTGCCCCAAGTCCTGCTTCTGGACAGACCATCTTCATATTTTGTCCTATAACTTGCAATATTCAAAATTGATCTGCACGGCGAATCTCCAACAAAGGAGCAATATATCACAAACTGAGCTGCAAGATGATGATGGATAACAACAATGTACCACATAATGTCATTGTTTGTGCTTTCTCGCTAGGAATGTCTAGCAAACTAGCAATATCAAATCCTATTCAAGATGTTGAAACACTGACACAGTGAAAGCTGTAATCTTGTGTCAGTCAGCTTAAATCCTCATTGTAAATCAACATTTGATCACCTGGATTCCTTTTGTTGAAACTCCACCTTTTCCGAATTTCATATAGCACAAAATGTATTGCTAGGTATGGTTAAAGAGGTAACATTCAGTGTAACAAGTTTGAGAGACAATTATGTGTTCAAGAAACTCACCTAAAATGAGGTAAAACTTTAAAAGTCTCAGAAATTCTACTTCAAAATTTTTAGGAAACATGGAGACTTTATCTTATTTTATTTGTATATAGATTCAAAATATTTGTTAGCATTTAAAACCTGAAAAACTTCTAAGCATTTCATTAGGATAGTTAGAACGATTGATAGATATAGTGTTTAGCTTATTTAAACTCCATAGAAGTTTCAGCATAAAAAGCAGTGAAAGATGAGCAGAGCAAGACTTTTAGCTTTTAAACCGCTTGTTCCCTCCTCATCTCACTGGCTAACTCAGCTTATTTGACTTGTGCCTTTTCTTAATATAAAAAGATCTTTCCTAATTTTGCAAGTGCATGCAAAAAAAATATATGACTGTACTCTCCTTAGTTCACAACAATAGCTGAAGATGTATCACAATACCAAACGAATTTTAGTTCCCTTCTTTATGCTGATATTTTTACTGCTTAAATTTAATAGTCATTATTTTCAATAATTTCTCCGAATTAATGTTTGATTTCTCGCTTTATTGTAATACTCAATGACCTTTTTGTCTATTGTAGGCCAGAGGATCTTCGTATTCCATTTGAAAAATTTGGGATGGTAAAAGACATTTATCTTCCAAGAAATTATTATACAGGGTGCGTTTTCCTAAATTGTATTTGTATTTTTGCAGCATTTAAATTTTTTAAAATGCAGTCTTGGTATATGTGGCAAACATTAGCTTTAAGGAAGGATCATTAATTAGTTTTCTAGATGATTAAAAGTGAAGAGCCCTAGTGTACAGGAGTATCTTATAGTTATCGGGCAAATCTTGTATTCAACTGTGCCTTCTGAGCTCCTTTCTTCTTTTTTGTTGTTGTGTATTTCTATCTAGATTGTATGTGAATAATCGTGTCCTCTTGTTTTTACTATCTTTAGAGTTACCGAAGGTACGCAATCTTTCAATGTTTGGTGAAGCAGAGATGGCAGAACTTATGTAGTTTCTCCAAAATTTGAGCAAGTCTGCTTGTGTCTTATATTCTTTCCATCAGTTTTGTGTAGACATATAATGCAAAAAACTAGTATTTTTTAGGTGCTGAATGTGCAGTGAGAGATTGTTTAGTATCATTTCTTCAAGCACAGGTTTTGATCAGGGCAATTTTAAATTTCCTAATTTTCTTTTATTGTATTTTCAAAGACAATCAAACAAGTCGAGCTAGCCATTTCTATGTCAGTCTTTTCTACAAATTAGGTTGTGTATCTCACTTTATTTAGTTACATTCATTAGAGGAAGCGGATTCTACTCATTTTATAAATTGTTTTATCTATTAACATGTCAAACATGTCATCCCAAGTGCATTGTAGCTGACCTGGAATTGGAATAATTTTAGTCTTAATTTTAGCACTCCAAACCTTATATTAGTTTAGAATTAAGTACAAGCTTGAGAGAGGGCCAAGACATGAAATGCCTCAGCACTCCGAAAACAATTTTTAGCATTGTTGGTTATTGGACAACCTTTGGATGAGTGATGCCAAGAATTTAAGAAAAGGAAATCACTGCGTATTCTGTTGGTTTCATAGAAGACACATTTCCTATCGTGTTTGTCGGTTTCTTTGAAGAAGCTAAGTAACAGGGAGATTGTGAGCAAATGGTTGTGCAGATTCTTTCAGTTGGAGCTTCTTTACTTGTCAAGGGTAAGGATGCTACGTCAGATGTATATTTTAGGAACTTCGCTTCTCAAAAAGAAAAAAGACAGGAGTTAGAGAAAGTAAGAAAATCTAACACTTGCAGAAAGAGCAAGGTATCTGAAGCAGACAGTGATTTTGGGCACTATGAAATTAAAGCTGTACAACACCTCTATGAAACATTGCCTTCCATTTGATTCTATTGTATATGTTGAAAATGTACAATAATGTTGAGCTGTCTTATCTGTGATCTGTTGTTTGTGTAGAGAGCCACGAGGGTTTGGATTTGTCAAATATGCAAACCCTGATGATGCTGCAGAAGCCAAACATTGCATGAACCATCGAGTAATTAATGGCCGTGAGATTAGTATTGTCTTTGCTGAAGAGAACAGGAAAAATCCAGACGAGATGCGTTTAAAATCGATAAAAAGGTGTGTGTTTGAGTTAACAGCTCTTATTTAATTTTAGCAGTCTGTGTGAACCTGCTTGCCATAGATGCGCTTTTCTCTACGCAATGATCATTCTCATTTTGTCCTATTATTTGTCAGAAGTAGATATGGCGGAGGTGGTTACCGAAGGCATACACCTCCACGCTCTCCAAGGTGGCGCCAATGTATGTATGCTGATGATATAGTCAATTCTGACGCCAAAAGAGAGTTCTTGAGTAAATGTTTCTAGCTTCCCCTTGTTTGGAATGAAGAAATAATTCTTTTCATCTGCTTATATTTGGCAGCATACTCACGCTCAGAGTCACCTCCATACAGATCCACGAGCATATCCTGTGACCGTAACTCCCATCCATCCAATAGCAGGTACCATGATTCTCCTCCATCCATAAACAGGTCCCATGACTCACTTTCCCCTAGGGGCAGATCACATGACAGTCCTCCAGACAGAATAATTTCATTTGACTCCTCTCTACCCAGAGATAGGCTTTGTAATTCTTCTCCACCAAGAAGCAAGTCCTATGATTCTCCTCCATTTAGGAATAGGTACCAATACCATGACTCTCCTCCACCCAGAGATGTGTTCCATGATTCTTTTTCCTACAGACACATGCCTTCTGAAAGTTCTTTGATATACAGAGCCCATGGCAGTCCAGCAAGAAGAACTTCGCATGTCTCCACTCCATTTTGGGGCAATCCTGGTGATTCTTCTCCGCCCAAAAGCAGGCCTTCTTATTCTAATTTATTTTCTATCCCGGAGCAGGTCTCTTGATTGTCCTCGAATATGGTGCATATCACACAAGTCTCTTCCAGTGAGTTGTGGGTCACCAAAGCCCTCTGCTTAACTTCAATATGGATCAAGGTGATTCTCTTTTGTTTTGTTTTTCTCATGTTATGGATATTTCTCTTATGCAACACAAATTTGACCATGAAGCACCTCTCTTCAATGAATAAAGTTTCTTACAATCCTTTTAGGTTAATATTATATTGGATAGATTGATAAATGTCCTTGACATTGCATCTGTTTCGGTAAGTAAAAAGTATTCTTGACAGTGTATTTGTTTTAGCACCACTGTACTGTTATCTTTTCCTGATTGCCTTTGTTTTTTAACCTGCATATTACATCCACTGTTCCTTTCCTTTCTTGCTGCTAACAGAAACAAAGTTTACTTTTTGTATAGGACAGTTTATAACTTTATATTATCCGATCTTAATGTATGAAGGTGTTTAAGCCATTTCAATGGTTCGTCTGCCAAATTATCTGCAAATATTTTATTTAAATTTTATTTTTGTTTGTTTGAAGTTGAAATCCCTTGCATGTTATTTTTATCTTGCTTTATCTCATCTGCAGTACATTTTTCATTAAACTTTCTTGATCAGTTTTCTGCTTCTGCTCTTTTCAACCATATATTGAGCTCTTCTGATTTGTATTACCCACTTGTAGCAACATTTTGAAACACTTTAAAATGAAAATATGTTCATTTTTTAATTTACCAATCTTTCAAATCAAGAGGATACCTATTCAGAAAGAATGGGCTGTTTCTCACCTCAAAGTGATGTTGGATAAAGGTCTTTCCCGAGGTTTCAGTCTAACACCGATGAAAGTACAGTAACAGAATTCAGTAAAAAAATACAGGTACACATGTTTTAAACTTACCCGGCACCAAAATCATACCGTGCCAACCCGCCATGTGCGGGTAATTCAAGAAACCAGTCAAAACCGGGTCAACATGGGAAAAAACGTGGGTAAATGAAAACAATGCTTTTTATATGCATGTAGTTAAAAAAAAAAGCCTCTATAAACCTCTCTATTTTTGTCATTTTGCACCTTCAGGCAGCAGGTAAACAACAAAATCATTTCTACGTAGGTTTCTCTTTCTATGCACTCTATTTGGCATGAAATAACATTTGCAGTTTTTCCTACTGTGTATTTTAGCATCTTTTAATTTGCCATGTTTTTTCCATTTGAAATCTGTGTAATTGAATTCCATTTATACTTTTGGTTTACTGTATCATTACTGGACGAAAATATTTTTAGTTCAGAAAGGAATTGACAATAGGAGGACAAATATCATGGAAAATTCCTCAATTTACATAATTTTTTGTATCACTTTTTCAATATTTGGTTCACTTAGCAATTAACAGTGTCATTTTCTTTGGTTACTTGTTTGATACTGCTGAGTAGTTTATATCATGTCTAATTTAGGGAACATTTTTGTTAGTTGATTTCTGAAAACTTGTTTTGTTTGCAGTGAATGAAATTCCAGCCAATCTCATCAGGACTGTATTTTTCGTTACTCTTGGTTGTGTACTTAATATGGAAGCTTAAAGAAGTCTTCTTGTTAAGTTTGGTTATTCCAGACTTACTTTGTTCTTGGTCCAGGTGATGTCCCAGAGAATGTAGGGCTTCTTTGATGAAGCCATTTTGTTTGGGTAGGGTGAATGGTCGGTAAGTATTTTGGGATTGCAGACAACTTAATTGGTCAAGGGTATCTGTGACCTTTATTTGCACATGCTGGTTTAGCACCAATTCACTTTCTTCATGCAGTTATAAATTTTCCTTGATTGTAAGTCACACCACGAGTATATGCACAGATAGAGGAGGGTTCAATGAAGAGGTTGGCATGTTTTTTTTGTTTTCAGGAATAATAAACTCTTCTTAGAATCAGAATAAACTTGAAATTATAGGGATGGCCATCTTTAAATTATAATTATTATTGTATCATTTTTGTAATTAAAGAGTAATGAGGACAATTTAAAAATCACACTATTGAGCTTATAATCTTCTTTGAGAAGGATATTGAAGATTTAGATTATCAAAATTAAAGTTTCCATAATCGTATTCAAGTGCATAATTGTAATGGCAAAAATGCATACTTATGATATTGCCCATTTATTGTGTCCAATTTGAGAGAATGGTTCAATACATTTTTAAGTTGACAAATTGCATAATTTTGTGTAAAGTTCTATGTTCATGCAAGTTCCTATGCACTTATCTCCTACCTTATGTATAATATGCATGCTTTGATATATTCCATCAATTCATGTATTGCTTGTATCTACATACTTATCCTATACACTTGTTCTCTATCTTAATTTGAGCCCTTTGTCTCAGCTCATGGGGCCAAGCTCATGGGGTCAAACTCATGATTGCAAACTCAACCCTTAAAATTTCAAAATTCAAATTCAAATTTTAGTTGACTCCTATCTATGACCATTTTTTTCTTGCTTAAGGCTGACTTCATACATGTTTATGTGTTTTTTTTGCTACCTTCTTATGACACATTATTCTAATAATAAGATCAAGTCTTATATGGAAGTGTTATTCTACTATTTCTTATCAACCTTCTTATGACACATTATACTACTAATAAGGCAAAGTCTTTTATGGAGGTGTTATTCTACTATTTCTTATCATTTCTTTCCATCTTGTAGTTGACTAGTACTTATCCACGCCTTTTATGTAGACTTATGTCATTTCTCCATGAGCCTAATGATGATCATTTAAATCATGATATTGATGAGGGTATACCATGTGACAAACCTTGTAGGATGGATCTAGATATAGTTTTATTTTTGCCTATGCATCATATAGTTACACCTTTTGATGATAAACCTCTTATATGTCATGATATCGGCGATTCCATAAATTAATGTGGCTTTGAATGCAATACCTTACTATATACATGATGATGATTGTAGTGATGACCATTCTTCTACATCTCGTGTTGAATCTATGAATGCTTGTGATAACCTTTCATATTGTCTTACTCACATGATGATAACTTATGGTATGATGTGAATTTAGTAGATTCTTATGAGTCCTTTATTGACACAACATTGTCTTATTCTATATTGCATGATGACATTATGAGGCCTTAGTGAAAAACTTTTATGTAATGATTTTATATGGATGCCTTGTTACATGTGGTCATTTTTACTTGCTAATTAAGAACATTTAGATGATATCTTATTGATCCACAAGTTTATTGTACTTTTTATTAAATTATTATTTTTATTCAAAAACCAAGAGGCTAGAGGCCAAAGCATGAGATACAAGGCAAAAATCAAAGAAATTAACAAAAATACACCAAAGTGAACTAAGAATTTCCTTAGGGTCATTCTTGGATTTGACATCTAAAGGTTGATTGTTAGGTCTAGGGCATTGAACGTGATAATAGAGCCACTAATGGCTTTGACAAGAAAGGCCCCTAGTATGATGCACTAGGGTACATAGATTAGTGTAAGTGTTTGAAACATAGAAAAAAAAAAGGTGGTCCACCAACAAAATGGAGTTGATCAACCAATGTACTTATTCTTCCTAGTTTCACTCAATTATGAGGGTTATAATGCATAAATGAATATCAAAAACCAACCTAACCAATATACCAATCAAAAGGCAGGTTTTACAAGGGTCAAATGTTGTGTACTTGTTGCAAAAAGTGCTTTTTAGGGCAAATGTGTGTTGGCTAGGGTTTTGGAAAAATGCTTTTTGGGTTTTGTTCTTCAGTGTTTGCACTCCCAAATCCTAGTCGGAGACTGTCGAAAACCTGAAAATAAATTTTGTAGCTCAGTTTTCGTGATCTTGCGATGAAGGTGACAACTTTGACAACTTTTGCTTTTCAATAGATTTTCAACTTAAAACCTACAATCACACATCAAAGGAGAAGAAAAATGTTGTTTGTTACGGAATAGGGGTTTGCCTTGGTCAAACCTTGTTTTGGTAATTAAACCTTGAAATGAAACAATGCATACAGGAATGATGAATGAACAAAATGTAATGTCACAACTCACCAAACCTCAATTGAAACTTGGAGTACAAATCAACAATCTTGCATGAAGTGGCCTCAATGAAAGTAGATTTTGATCTTGAATATTGATGTGGAACAATGCTTGGATTGGATCTTCAATGCTACATCAACACATTAGCTCAACATGTATGATGCACTATGCCTTTGACATGATGAAATGACTCTTGATTGTTGCAATAATCTTCTATAAATCTGCTCTTGAATGCCTTAGAAATGCTCTTGAATGCTCCTATAATGCTCTTGGGAAAATTGCTTGATCTCATGAAAGTCTTGTGAAAATTGCTTCATCTCATGAAAGTCTCTTGTGAAAATTGTTTGATCTCATGAAAGTCTTAGTTGAAAACATAGTAAAATAACCTTATACTTATCTTATTCTTAATTCTTGAAATTCAAATAACACAAGCTGACATCACATCTAGGATTTCAAATCATTAAAATACCACCAAAAACATATCCCGAGGGGGGGGTCCAAGTCTAAGTGAGGACCCATTCATCATGTGGTGAATGGGTCCTAGCTTACTTAGCTAGGACACACTTTGGGGATTGTGAAAATAGGGTCCTAGGACCTAGTGAGGACCCATTCGTCAGGTGGTGAATGGGTCCTAGGTCACTAACCTAGGACACACACCTTCAAAAATTAAGTGTTGTGTAATATCATATATTAATGTCGGGTTTTATCCCTCAAAATTTGTAATTAATTAGGCTTGGATTTGAATTAAAGGGCCAATTAAGCTCAAATTAACCTCAATTAATTAATAAAGCCCTAGATTAGTGTGAAAGTGTAAAGATACACTTTACAACACCTTAAATAAGGCACCATTAATTCCATTTTATTAAAAAGGGTCATAAATTTAATGTGAATGTGAAACACATTACAACACTAAATCAAGGCATAATTAAGCTCATTTTATATTAATTATTTCCAAATTAAGTGTGAAAAAGGGATACTTTTTTCTACACTACAGTATCTTCCAAATACATCTTGTTCCATGGATGGTATTCATAGTCTCAATGTGATTGTTGAGAGTTCTTCTACTCTCATTGAGAAAAGAAGATAATCCATGTTATCGGACAAATTCTTGATAGAAGTAGGATCAAGAAGATTCATTTATCTTGTACAAGTTTCTTAGATGTAGTTATTGACCATAGCTTTAAAATTTTGAAGAATGGGAATATAATCTATTTGAGACTAGTGATGTGTAGTCATATTGGATGTGTGATTCAAATTGAAAGAATAATGCAGTCATAGTAGGAGGGCCCAATGAAGGACTCTCCAATTATGCAACCAACAAAAAAAAGGAACATAAATTAGAAACTCACAACAAAGTAACACAACATATATCTTGGGAAAACCCTCCAAAAGGGAAAAACCTATGCTCCAAAAGATCCATCTTTATTAAATTTTCAAACAAAGTGTAATATGTGAGAATGGCATAAATGTCAACTCACAACCTTATGATACTTTATTGAATCTAGCACCTCTAATCTCGAGCTATCTTTTGATCCATTTTTATCATACCTAATCTTGTATCTCCAACCTAGCTACCATGCCTCCCATCTCCCTTCTTGATGATCCTTAATGATCATAGAACTCAATATATATACCATTCTCCAACTTAGTGATCTTTGCTTGCTAGTGAGAGTTAATTTCTCTAACTAAACCAAAATACAAAAAATAAATTTGTGTGGTGCTTGATGTTTACTTCTCCCAAGTGCAATAATTCTTTGTGCCTCCATTTTCTTATGAGTTTTCTAATGGTATGTTTAGTTGAATTTAAGTTTCTTTTCATTTTTTTCTACAAGGTCCTACCAAAGTATCCCACAAACATAATGTCTCTATTTGAAACTATGGATTTTGGTAAACCATGTAATCTTATCACTTCCCTAAAAAATAAGTTTTCTTATGTACCACATCATTACATTTCTTGCATAGAATGAAGTGCACCATAATGGAAAAATTGTCTAGACCATGATTGAATCACTTTCTTTTTGTGCCTTTAACAATCCCAATACAAAGTCCCATGTTTATGTCCTCTCGTGGTTTATGTAGCATTAATAAAGGTTGATATAACCTAACATTCCAATTGCATCCTTTGATGATTTGACAAGTCCTACAACCATGGATGAATTTCCTCACATCCTTTATGTATTTGTGACCAAAAATAGTTCTCATTGATCAAGGAAATTGTCTAGTCTATGCCAAAATGTCCAAAAGACCTTTTCAATGCTATTCTCTAATCAGATTCTCTCTCATAAAGCTCCTTGGTATACATAGTTGGCTCCATTGAATAATGTTTCATCATGAATATCCATGCTTACTAGCTCCTTACATGTCTTCCATGTCTCTAGAAAATTGGGGTCAAATTTTATATGAATGTTTTAGTTATTCAATCAAGTACTTCATTTTTCATTTATGTTAGCAAGTTTTTTCTTCTACTCAACACATCAACAACTTTTTTCAACTAAATGCTCCAATGTTTTAGCACAAAGGTGTAACTCTACATGAATTCTACCCACTACATGTGTCACTAGCTAAGTTTACTTTGATTGTCCAATTATTGTAGTGCCTGATCATCAGACCACAACACAAATTCCTTAGGTAGTAGGCAGTGTTTTCATTTCTTCAATACTTGTATTATGACAAAATTATTGGTCATAGGCTAAATATTTCTTATTGACATCATTCAATTTCTCATTGAAGTAAGCAATTGATCTTCCTTCTTGGCTTAATTCCACAATAATTTCATTTCCACTTGCATCATCGTCCACTTGAAATATCTTATGAAATTGGGTAGGGCCAACATTGGCTATTATGTTACCTTCATTTTTAATAATTCAAATCTCCTATTCGCCCCTGAATTCCACTTGAATTCCTTCTTATCCCTTGCTATGGTCTTTGTTAACAACACATAAATATTACTTTATGATGATTTTTTGTAAAAATTGGCCAAGACATGAAAATATCTTACTTGCATTTGTTGGTGTAGGCCACTCCATAATGGTTTGACTTTCTTTGGATCCATCTTCAAACCTTATTGAGATTACAAATTCCAAGTACACTAGTTCTATCATTAAATTACACTTTTTAAAATTGATTAGAAACTTTTCTTCCTTTAGCCTATGTAATACTAATCTAATGTGCTCTAGATGCTTCTCTTTGGTCTTACTAAAAATAGAATACCATTCAAATAAACTAATATAAACTTACCCAAGAATTTTCTTAATACTTCGTTCATCAACTACATAAATGTGCTTGGAGCATTGGTTAGTTCAAAAGGCATAACCAACCACTCCTATAACCCCTCATTAGTCTTGAAAGTTTTCTTCCACTCATCTCCTTCTCCTATCTTGATCTTGTGATAGCTCTTCAAGTAAATTTTGGTGAATTTATTTTCTCCACTTAGGCACTCCATGATATCATCCATCATTGGTAGCAAAAATGTATATCTTGTAGTGATTTTATTGATTTATTTGGAATCAATACACACTATCCACTCATTGTCTTTCTCAAGTGCAAGTATTGAAGTACCCCACATGGGCTCAAACTCTCCTAGATTAGACCTTTCCTTAGTAACTCTTAGGATCAATTTTTTTTAATTATTTATTTATTTTAATAATTTCTATATTTTTTTATTATATATATACTTGAGACTACTAATATCTTCCTACATTTATATTTACATATAGATATATATATATTTATTTTCCTATCTTGTAATTTACCTAGATTTATATATATTTACTTGTCTTATATATACATATTTTCCAATTCTTATTTGCATATATTGTTTTATGATTGTGCATATAGATCTATATGTTTACCTATCTATATTTATTAGGCTATATTCTTTTCAAATTATATTTTCAAGCATTTCCTTTAAATTTTTCTTTTATTAGATTGATATAGGTTATGTTTAGGCTAACTCATACACTTAGATGGACTTTTTCCCCCTTTGATGCATATCCCCCTCCTTTCTTTTATCCCCTTTCTCTCTCATAGTATGTTTCTTGTTTTCCCTTGTTCTTAGTCCATATTGGCCCTTCTTTTGTGATTGCTTGTTCTCTTGTTATCTCATTAAATCTAGAGGTGACCTCTTTCTTTTTCTTCTTTTATTTTGTTCCCTTTTCCTAGATTTGGTCTCAATGTTTTATTTTTATGTCTATGTTTTTCCTATATGCTCATCTTATCCTTCCTTTGTAGCTTACCCCTCCTCTTTCTTTAGATTTTTTAGGTTCATGTTAATTTTTGACTTGGTATTTTTCTAAATTTTGTGTCCTCTCTAGCCTCTTATATCTTGGGTCCTCTCCTTTCATCTATTTAGAGTTTATGGTTTGCTACCATCCCTTCATTTCTCTCTTCTTTGGCTCTCATCTTGATGATGGATCATGAATTTTGATTTGAAACATTGATGATAAAAAATTCACATGATCAAATCCAAAAATTTGTGATAAGCGATTATTATGGATTGTGGAAGCTTCATGCTTTCAATTTATTTAGCCCTTCATTCTCTATTGGCATCATTCTATGTAGTGCTTTATTTGGTTAACTAGCTTCTTGATTTACATCAATGTGGTTGTCTTGATACTCCTTATTGGTGGAAATCCTTTCGACATATTGTCAAATATGATATCCTTGTATACTTCCAATAGTTTTGAGATATCTTGTGGTGCTTCATCTTAACTTGTAGTGGTACTCCATTTTGGTGTGAATATATGTCTTGTACCTAGTAATTTACCTTGATAGGGACTTAGGGGACTTATTCACATGTTAAGTTTACTTAGGATATAAGATTTCTTCTAGAAGTCTTAGTTGGCATGTCTAGATCTTATCTCTCTAGCTTTTAATGCTTGATTCCTAGGTTGTTAGGTTGGTAGTTATCTCATGTCATAGGATTCAGATACATGTCGCAATCATGTTTAATCCTATTCATCACCTTGTCTATATAAGCAAGGTCATTTTACTCATATGTAACATACTTCATATCTCATCATCATATTGATATCTCTTAATATCAAGCAAGCTCGTATTCTTGCATACCCTCTTATAGAAGGTTTTCATTGTTTTTGCAGGTGGTCTTGGGTATAGAGTTAATATTCAGCTCTTACACTCCATGCATATGTGGTGATAAATTCCTTGAGGATCAATGAAAAATATTCTCATGTCTTAGTCCATCCAAAAATCCTTCCATCTACAAAGCATATCTTGGTGTTGTTGCAAACTTGATCTTCCTTTTCTTTAACATTAGCATGTGTTTTTGACCATTTCTAGTTACAATATATGCATTTTCTCCACTATCATGTATAACATATTGGTCAAATTGTCAAGGCCTTCCCAATAGTAGGTGGCACACCTCCATTAGAAATATATCACATAAGACTTCATCATGGAAATTGTTAAAAGGCACAGGACAACTGAGAGGGGGGGTGAATTAGTTGTCACCAAATTCAAACACTTATTAACTTCACAACCACGTTGTTCTGTTATTAAGTATGAACATGAGATGCAAATAACAGAAAGCAAAATCAACACAAAGAATGCCAAATTTTACGTGGAAAACCCAATGAGGGAAAAACCACAGTGAGGATTAACTCGCAATATAAAGTGATAGAAAAACCGAATACAAAAAGGCTCACTACCCAGAATAGGACTCATTGTCCAACAGGGAGGGTCACTTCCTATAGATACAAAAGATAATAGAAAGATCCACCAAAACAATTTACACACATCCATAGCCTTGAATAGAAGATTGTAGAAACCTTCAGCTCACTGCTTTCAGGAATCTAACACAATGAAGTATTGTTGCCTCAACTCACTTTTGCAAACTTCTACTCTTTACTTGTGGCTTACTTCGTTACTTGTGTATATTTTAATCCTTTACATCTTGACTTGCATTTATACCATCTTCAACCTTAAAAACTTTCTCCAAGGTCGGCCACATATGCTTCATTTCATAAAATCAAATTAGGTCGGTAGCTCAACATTCCCGTGGTGGAAAGGAATGAGAGTAGACCAATTAAACACTTAACCAAGACCAAAAACAATGTCTCGGATCAACCACACACTTCCTTAATTAAATTTTAATTCTTCATATGAAGTGTAAACACCAGGTCAACCAAACCTAATGAAAACACAAAATGAACATTGAAGTACATGCTTCCTAGCAAGAAAATAACATGCAAACAACACAACACACTTCATTATGCACAAGAACACTCCACGGGTTCCTTTAGATACATCCACAGCAAGTTTAACAACTTTTGAACATAGAACATCTTCCATCAATCCATCTAGACTGTGCAAACACATACAACAACTTTGAAACTCAACTTCTAGATCACCAAACCACAAACATATTTTCCAGAACTCAGAGAACACCATTACAAGGAATATTCCAGATCCGCAAGATCTAAAACAAAATAGCGAAGGATTACGAAGTAGAAACATTTATCCTAGTCCATAGATAACGAACTCTACCAAACCAGTTCACACACCAATGGACACAATTTTTACACACCATCAAACCAGAAGCTATAAATCAGGAGATATCACCATCAGATCATCAACAACAAACCTTCCTATCCACACAAGTGTAGGATCAACACAGAAGAAACGCGGAGCACATTCTGAATCCATACATAACTCTGACTTCACTCTTTATTAATTTTCTCAAAAGCACTTGGAAACTCATCATTCTAGCATAGATCTGCAACATCATAAGGATAGCTCCATGTACTCACAACATCTCAACAACATCTCAACTATACATGCACAATCTGCAACATACTGAACTATGTTGACATCAATGACAACATTAATGACAACACCACCAAACTTGCTCATACTTGCAACAAGAATTCCATATCTTAAATATTACCTGACACTAATCACTTCCCATCACCTCATGTTCTCTTTGCAACCAAGAAATTATGTAAGGCTTTAGGTTTCTTCCTTCTCAAGTTTATGTTTTCAACCATTTCTTTTGATACCAAGTTGTTTGTGCTAGCTATTGTTATCAATTCTTACCTTGCATTACTTCTCCCCTACCTTGCATCTAGTTTTGAACAAGTTCTTCCTCTATATTGGTCCTTCTCCCTCAAGATGCTTCATTAGAGCCCTTCTCATCATGAATGATTCTACATGCTCAAGTTTGTTATATGGTTCACATGACTAGTGGGATTCTTCTTCCCCAAATATAGTTCTAACACTTCTCTTTGGCTGCCTTACTAAGTCTTGGGAGCATTCAAATTATGTGTCATCCACACTTGAAGCATGTTCCCTTGAAGGGTCTTTTGTTGCCTCTTCTATGTCTTTCCCTTCCCCTTTGGTATCTATCCCTACAATATGCACATCCTTCTCCTTTTCCTTTGTGGTAATAGTTGCTATCTTGTTGGGCCTTGCAATAAGTGTCATATTTTTTTGGTACACACCACTACATCTACAATAGAAATTATCAATTTTCTTGCTTGGGTCCTAATGGTATTTCTCATCACCACACCATGACCTATCCTTCTGGGGCCTCCTATTTTCCTTTTTGATAATTCCTCTTATGTAACTTTTCTTCCACCTTGGTCACAAATTTGTATGCTTGCTCTATGGTAGTCAATCTAACCAGGTTTATCTCTTCTCGAATGTTTTCATTGAATCCATTAATGTATCTTGTGAGATCATTTCCTACTTCATCGTGTCCTATTCTAATGATCATTTTATGAAATTATTCAATGTACTCCTTTATGGTTTTTTCACTTTGCCTCAAACCTTGTAATTTATTCAATAGTTCTAGCTCATAATCTATTAATAAGAATTGTCTTTACAATTCTATAATCATTCTCTCCCACTTTATAATTCGTTCCTTCCATTTCATGTTTCATTCTAGTTGTACTTTCTACCAAACATGTCATTTTAGCCCAGTCTTTGGAAAATTAACTCTCTTAGAGTCCTCAATTTCTTCAAACAAATTATTCATCTAGTTAATTTATCCAATCAATTAATTCTTCCAAATTCCAATTGCCTTAGTAGTTTGGAACCTCCATTCTATGTATTTCACCAATTTTGTAAATAGTTGTCAGCACCTTTACTTGCTCAAATTATTCTTCCTAATCTTCTAGATCTTGCACATCCTCTCTAACATCTTCTTCACATTTCTCTCATCATCATCCCTTGGGCTTCACCCCCTTTTTATATTTTCCTCCTATTGAAACCTCCAAAATTTACATGATTACACCACCATGACAGGGCTTGAAGACAAAGGGTGAAGCCTTGACCTTTGTAAAACCTCCAACTCCACAAGTGTACTCACCTTAACCTTATAGGTCTAACTGACACTAAAAAGCATCATACAATTCCAAAAAACTCCAAAAAAATCATTATATATGCTTAACCAAAACATGTCTAGCACTTTAAGTACATAAAATTCCAATACTGCAGTCCTGCAACCCTTGAGAGAAGTGTGTGTGGGGTGGCGGGGCATATAAGATAGTATAATTATGTTACTACTATATCACGTGATCGAATATGAACAGTGTGGGGGTAGCGGTGACAACACTTTAACGAAGATAACCAACACTCCCACAAAGAGAAGATAGTAACACTACGATATGGCGATAAAGAATCACTTAACCATTTGACTTAACCTACTACCCCGTAGCAGGCATAATGAAGGCACATGGTATAGCAGGAAGAATAAGATGACAAAACTACCATATTGCTACCCTGCTATAGTTGTAATGAGATAGAGCGGTACTACGGTACAACCTGTCAAGGAATCATTACCAATTGCTGCATTAAATACATAACTTATTGTCGACCGTCAAATCATGTAAAATCAATGGCACACATTCAAACAAAAAATATGAGCAGATCACAAAATATTTATGATGAAGTTGGTATTAATGTCAACGTGACTAAGCACAAGAAGCCATTAAATCTAGAATTTGATATTGTTTTGCAATCATTTGCAAAAGATCATCATGTGTGGAGCTCAGAAATTTGAGGAGAAAAAGCTCTACAAGTCAGCATACATCAGGTAAGCATACAAACACCCTTTGTGAGAAAATTTCTAAGCATTTGGTGGTTGAATTATGCAATTAGAAACTTGAAGCTTTGATTAAACACAAAACTCTACACCATGCCACCCAAGAAGAATGAACCCACAACCCCAAAAATGAAGAAGAGGCCCTTACAACATTCAATAATGGATATATTACCTAATTCCATAGACAAGGGGTTTAAGAAAATTTTCAAGGATGTAGCTCACAGTTGTAGAGATTCCATTATTCTTGTCTCAAGGTGGGAGTTGTTTCGGTATTTCTACAACAAGAGGGATAGAAAAATTCTAGTCTCAAACCCATGGACATTAGATCTAGCCAAGTTGAGTGTCCCTGATGTCTTCATAGATGTGGATTTCATTAAAGTACTAGCACAAAATTACCATCCTACTACTAGGTTTGTAAGGATGTCAGATGGTTCACCATTGGTAGTGTTGAAAAAAGGAGCAATCATTGAGTGTTTTAATCTAATCAAACAAGCCCTTGCTAAGATTGACTTGTAGAAAGCTAAGGAGGAGTATAACAGATTAAGGAAAACATACAGAAGTGATGAACTCCCCATATACATGAAAAGGGGTGTTAACAATAAGCTGATACCCATCTCCCCCCCTACCATTGAGCCATTTGTTGTAGGGGATTTTCAACTTTATTTCAAGAGAACCTATTATGCTATATGTCAAGTACTTGGGATAGATGTGTAGGAAAAGATGCCAATTGACTTGATGATAATGGCTATGAGAATCCAAAACCCTAAAACAAACATTGAATATGATTTTGCTTCATGCATTGAGAAGGCATTTCATGAAGGATTCTTACAAGTGAAAGAAGATAGAACCCCTATAACTTTTAAGCAATATTCTTTGCTATGCCATTTGATATTATACCAAAACAGAGATAGATGGACTAAAAGAATGTGCTTGGGAAAAGTTGACCAACAAGGAAATATGATGCTTGTACAATGTTGGTGTTATATCTGGGATAGTAGATGCAAGAACTGCAACTATGTAGTATTCCATGATGATTTTGTGAACAAAGTTATGACCGTTCTTGGCCTTTTATCACCAAAGTTACACACCCATATTGCAATTGTTAAGACCTTTGGCATTGAAGCTAGAACAAGGCCATACCCACAACTTTGGTGATTGGTTCTTCCTCCCAGATGTCACAATAATAAGGATTTATGGATGTCCACAAGCTCCACATATATTGCCTAAATTTTTTTCTCTTCAACTAGCCTTCTTAGAGTTTATGTGGCAGATGTTGTGGATGGAGAAGGAAGTTATGCATAAAGAGAAAAAAGGCACATTCCTACCTAATTTGACAGTGTGTGGAGAATTGTTTGATGGATGTGATACTCTTGAAGAATTGCAAAATTAGCTTAAAACAAAGTACTCTCTCAGTTTTGGAAAATAAAGGGTCTTTGACCCTAAGGGTCACATGAAATCTGTAAGAGAAACCATCCTTACAAAGACTGGGATCACCCATCAAGTTGATTATGAGGAAGATGTAATTAGAAACTTCTTTACTTTCCAAGAGGTATTTCAGAGAAGGATAAAATGGGAAATATTAATGAAGTTCGAGCAAGAAAAGAAGTTCAGACAAATATTGACTTCCTAGTATTTCATGTAGATGAAACAAATCCTCTTAAAAGGATCACTCAAATGATTGATAACTTTGATAAACTATATGGAAAATCCACAACAAAAAATAGAAAGGCCCACCAAACTACCTCCTAAAAGGTCAAGTGGAATTCTAATTTCTGAGCCTCCTCCAAACACTTCTTCAATACATGATTCTCCTCCTAAATCACCCCCACAACAACCACTCCCCAAGAAGCAAAAAGCACAGGAGCCAAGTCCCTTGGTTTCATATACAATGAGTGAAGAAGTTGGAGATACATAAGACTTGTGGCAAGTGTATTGAGACACTTAAAAGATGATATTGAATTAGATTAGCCAATCCATGAGATAAAAGCTCATAAGCCAGAGGCTCGAATTGATATCTATATGTAGGGGGAAAGAGAAATGCATGATGATGAGAGGATAATTGCAGCTCTCATATTTGTAGAAGATGATGAGTTCATTAAAACTCATGAATTTAAGGATTTTTGGATCAAGATGAAAATGAAAGAGTTTGAAGAAAGAATAGATGATGGGCGTTGAGGAATCTCAGCATGATCATATTGTAGCCCAAACTTTCAATGAGTTGAGAATCAATGAGGTTGGTGTTAGTCCCTAAGAAGTAGGGAGATGGTTTTAAAAAGTGATATACTCATTATCCCTGGGATGAAATTAAAGATGTTATTGCATAACCAAGTAAGAACACAAGAGGATCCCATGATGATTGATGAATTTGATTTTGATGAAGGAATGAGTGGCACAAGGTATAACCCTAAGATTGAAACCCTAACATTTTGAACCAAGCAAAGAAATACACAAAAACTGAGGCTACTAGATGTGGTACAAGAGATGAGGGGAAGTGCCATGGTAAAAACATTGAAAGACACATCTACCTTATAAGTTGTGACCATGACAATGCATTCAACCATGTTTACTCAAGCAGTTGTTAAGGAGATGAAGACGAGATTAATAGAATATGAAAAGGAGTAGAAATTTTTGAATGATGAAGTAAATAAATTTTTCATGGAGAATGTGAAATTAAAGGAGCAATTGAAGGGAGCATGACCTTCACAAATTAAGGAAGTGATATTGTATCAGCCTCCAATTGATCAAATAGTTGACACAAATAATATTTCCACTAAGCAAGTGAGTGCACTAAGGAAAGAAATTGAAGACTTGAAGAAGGCCAATAAGGAGACTATGAAAGGAGTGAGGATTCAAATCCTCAATGTCTTGGAGAAGATCTTAGACCACAAGATTAAATTAGTTATGGACACATTAGAAAATATGCATGAGTGTTACATCTCATTGACACAAGTAGTTGATCAAATGAAGACCCACATGCCTATATTAGAACCCCTCTTCAAGAAGTGGAAGCTAGTACATCATACTTTGATAACCTTATGTAAGGTTCTGTAGAGAAGTGTTGAAGCCCCCATAGCCTTAAAACCTACTGAGAAAATGGTCAAAATTGTCATAGATGAATCCCAATATATACCTGGTGAAGACCAAAAGATCAAAACAAAGATGGATTCATTTCATACATCGAAGCAGTGGTTTGTGCCGAAGATATTGAGAGATGATGATCAACTATAAGACCTCAATGAGTGGAAATGTGAATTTGGTAAAACTATTTTTTATTGTATCACTCATTTACAAAGGATGGTGAATTGAATCTCCACAGTCACAATTTGATTATGGATGGAATAATAGCATTGGATGTTAGGTATTCAAAGTTTATTATAGATGCCAAAGGGTTATTAGATAGCAGATGGAAAGGTAACCTGGAAAATATATCAAAGATCCAAGAATACAAATAGCCTCATGATTATACGATGTACCAGTGGGACCAAAAGTATCTTGCTCCTCTAGAAGAATAGATCTTGGAGTTGTTGTAGAGGGAGAACCGAGCCTTGAAACACTTTATTATGGAGAAAGGGACCTTGCCAAATTGAGATGATCATGGGTACCCCACGTTGATTAATGGACTTCAAGTGCATTGAAAGTGTTGTGGGCTCTCAATTGACATTGGCTACTTTGCCTCTTATCATTTGTTTCTTTTAAACATGTTTTAGCAAAATTAATGGTTTAGTTTGTACGAAGGGGCATGTAATCTGAAAATTTGGCTTATTTTGTAAATGGTCTAAAGCTTGTTGCTTCCCATAGATAAAATGGAAACCAAGACCAAATTTTGATATCATCATCATATAGGCATATAGAATAGAACACATAGAAAAAACTTATGATATATTGTAAAATCTTTTGAAGTAATCAATGGAGAAGAAAACTTGAATTTATGCCCGAATTCTAGTCTCAATTATTTGTTAATATTATTATGAATGGTTATCTTGTTGTCTCTAGTTTGATTATTCTCTTGTTATTTAGATTGAATGTATTAAGTATATTTTTAATTTGTCAGGACACATTTGTTGCCTTTGTGTGATTCATTTTAATTGGTTTCTTCAAGCAAGAATTAAATCCTTTTAAATAAGTCACAGTAACCTGGGAGAGTCATTTGGATTGATAAGAAGAGTCTAATAATTACATATTTGCACGTTTATGCAAGTCATAAACTTTAATAGTGCCAAATAATTAGAGTTATAAAAAGGAGGATACATACATCATTTACATACTGACTCCATCACCCAATAGGATAAGATATTGATCAACTTTAATACAACACTTCACAAAACTTCACGCATACATATCCAACCTTCAATTACATAATTAGCAATAGGAGTAGTAGTTAGTTTCAATAATCAAGCTATCTAACCCAAAACCCTCATGCCATATTGGAGTAGATACGGAAGAGGATGATTTAATTAGAATGATTCCATAAATTTAATCTACTTAACATCTAATCATAGGAGATAATTTTCATTAAGTAATTAAGGTACACCTACCTAGGTCTAGTAGAACCTGAAGAGCAAGGAAGTTTAACCATAGTGGTTAAACCCATTTGTTGGCCAAAACATTGCTAAACCTGATCATAAAACTTGGCATACTCTTAGGGTTTGCAATCTACAATTTTGGTAACCAACACCTCCAAATATTACATTCTAACCTTGTTTTCTCTTAGTGCTTTCAACACCTCATCCAAATTCCTAGCAATGTTGTAAACTCTTTGTAATCTTTGCGGGGAAATTCTTTCAATTTTTTTGTAAAATACATTTGGTCAATAGTCCACCCATAGTTTCCATTTATGATTGCCTCTTTGTCAAAATTTTCTCAAGTTCCTTATATTCAATTTGGTGATTTGCTTGCACCACTTGATCTCCTCAATGTTTGAAACTTGGATTTGATACCTCTTAATGTATTCATAGTAGGAGGATCCAATAATGGAATATCCAAACATGAAACCAACAAAAAAAATTAAATGTAAACTAGAAACACAATAAATTAACTCAAGCTATATCCTAGGAAAACCCTTAAAGAGGGAAAAAACCAACCTCCAAAACTATTTATTAAATTTTCAAATAAAGTACAATATACCACAATGGCATAAATATTAGGTCACAACCTTATGAAAGAATTGAATCTAGCACCTCTAAGCTTAAACTCTCTCTTGATCCATTTTCCTCATAACTATGGTCAAAGATTTAAACTAGCTACTATATCTTCTATTTCCTTCCTTGATGATCCTTAATGGTCATGAACTCAATTTGCATACCATTATGAAACTTAATTATTTATGTTAGTCGCAAGGTGGTGCAAAGCTAAATACTCTTTGAAATGTGTTATCAACTAGTGAGAGCTAATTTATCAAACTAAACCAAAATAGAGAAAATAAATTTATGTAGTGCCCAACACTTACTCTTCTTGGGTCCAATAATTCTTCTTATATCTTCCTTGACTTTCACAAACTCCAAATTTGAGCTCTAGCCACTATTTCAAGAATTTATTCCATTGATAGGAGAGGATAACAATCTTTAGGATATTAGGCGTGGTGGCACTCCTATTGGGAAATTGAACATATCAGTGTGATGAGGCGGAGGCTATGTTTATAAGTATTAAGTATGCTATGAATATGGGTTACTCTAAATCATGGGTGGAAGGTGACTCTTTAAACATCATCAATTATCTACATGGCACCCATTATCCTAGTTGGAATGTTGATCAATTAATAAAGGATTCTATAGTCATGTTGAAATCTTGTGAAGAAACCTATGTTTCCCACATATTTCAAGAAGGTAATTCATTGGCAGAGTTTTTCGCCAATGAGGTTGTCATGCTTAATGAGTATCAAGTGTGGGAGAAAGGCTCTCCCCTTCCTGAGGTAGCTAGGATCTTAATGATAAATGATGGTTTTGGCTGAGTTTATGCAATGGCGTTATTTAACCATTAGTGCCAACTCTCGACTCACACACTTTGTGGGTATCGTTTGGCTTGTTGGCTATCAGATGTATTCTTATTGCCGGGGTTTTATGTTGTTGGTTATTGTGAATATGGGAGGTGACAAAAGAAAATTTGAGCCTCATTCTTGTGTGAGCTTGAGAAAGAAGAAGAAAATTTGGATGATTCTCCAACATGGGAATTTCACGTCGTTCTTGGAAAGATTGCATGGTCATGACCTAAATGCTTCAGTGGAGTTTGTTTCTTATTAGCAAAACCGCAAACTTAAAATGAAGGGCTTTGTTGTTGATATCAATGAGGAGTTGATTGCTACTATGACTGGGTTGCCTATGGTTGGCCGTAAATTTTTCAAAGACAAGAAGAGTAACGAGGAGGCAACGACTCAGTTTTTCAAAGATGACGAATGTAAAAAAATCATCAAGATGGAGGCTTGGGGTTATGAGCGGAAGTCTCTCAAGAAGATATGGGTGAATATTGCAGAAGTAATAATGCAGTATGTGACTCTGGAAGGCAGGTTTACTACAATCCTTGGCCATCATTTTACTCTTTTAAACCATTTTAAGCATGGTTTGTTTATTTCCTTTTCGTTCTTTCTCTTGTCTTCCATGGAGGTTTCTATGTATGCACACTTAAAAAATAGGAGGGAACCAGTCCTACATGAGGGCCTTATTTTGTTAATTATGGAGCATGTAAAATCCCTTATCCCTGCCTCTTCAATTAAGGGCAAGGAGAAGATTCTTAGGGAGGTTTATGGCTCTTCTAGCTCAGATACCAGTGTAGCTAAGGATGAGGAATGGAATGAATATGGTGAGGAAGGGAACCCATCCCCTATGGCTACCTCCTCGAAAAAGAGGAAGAAGGGTAATCCTAAAGGCAATCGAACAGCTAAGTGTCTTATTTTGCATGAGTCAGAGTCCCAATCTGATGGTGAGGATACGTAAGTGGGCTTTGGGTATTCCATGCCCATGGATGATGCTTTGCACTTTGGTCAAGGTGATAAGGAGGTTGGTGGTAAGGAGGAGAGGTTTCAAGAGAATGTGATGACAATAGAGGCTAAAGATAAGCCTAGGAGGCTTTTTAAGCGCATTGCTGAGATGAAGAACTAGGCCTCGAAAGATATGGCTAAGGTCACCATGGAGCTCTACAAGGAGAATGCTCTGGAAGAGAAGGCGGTGGAAATTGATGATTCCCGGGTTTGAAACTCTCCTAATGTGGAATCTGAGGGTGAGAAAAAGGTTCAGGAGGAGGAGGATGTTGAGCAGAAGCATGTGAAGTCAAAGCCTCTAAAGGTTAATCCCCTGCCATAGGACTTCTCCTATCTTAACATTGATTCCACCTCTATGTTTGAGCTTCTTGACATGGTGAGGGCGGGGGATTTTGGCACTTTCAAGCTAGCAAAATGGACTCTCTAGGAATTTGATAGGGTCAACATCAAAATAAGGGATTTGAAGGAGAATTTGTAGAGTATTCCGAAAGGATCGGCCTTGGATATTCTAATTGACAAAATTGTTGATCTTGAGGATTCTTTCACTGATTTCAAGTCCCTTTGTGAGCTGCACTTGGTTGGTTTAGAAACCAAGGTATTGGATACCAATGTGGATATAAAGAAGCTTCTCCATACTTGTCACATTTTAGTAAAGAATAGTGCAAATTCTTTGGAGGTCCTGTTTCGCAAGATTAATGAGCTTAGAGAGGACTAGTTATATTTTTCTAAGTTAATGGAGAAGGAGCAATTGGCCAAAGGTAAAGGTAAAAAGGTGTGAAGGATGATAGTAAAGGCATGTTATTAGAGGGTTGTGTTGGACTCAGGGAACACTGAGAGGGGGGTGAATTAGTGTTCAAAAAAATTAAACTTTAAATCTAGAACTTAAATCATTTGCAACACATAAACAGAAATAAAGATGCAAGCACATGAACAAGATAATCAAAGAACCATAACACCAATATTTTTATGTGGAAAACCTATTAGGGGAAAAACCACGATGGATATTAATCCACAATTATACTCTGTTAAAATAATGAATAAAAGGGAATGTGCATGCATTCAAGCACACTACCTAGAGCTCACTGCTCAAAATAAGGAAGGCTCACTGCCTTACAAAATGTTTGCATTACAACAAAATATTGAACTAAGAGGATAGCATCTCCAAATGTCTGGATTCAATTCCAATGAAGCTCAGTAGATGATCTTCAGCTTCTACTCTACTTTGCTCTGCTCTTCTCTATTTTTTTTCCCTTCTGAAACTGTGCATAGATTGCTCAATCACCCTTCTAATACTCATACACACATTTGCTCTACTTGACACACACATTCACACACTTTCACTTGCTTCTCACACACAAAATGAATTACCAATCTCATATTTATATCTGCTAAAAAAAAATTCATTGCTTCAAGCTGGCTTTAACAAAACATGAAATATCCTTCAATGGTTGGCTCAAATCGCAAATTAAATTTAATGTGCACCCACACAAGCTGGCTAAGACATAGCTAGGGCTCAAAACAAAATAACCAACACAAGAAACAATTAATCAATTACTCCTTATACCAATATGAAGTAGTGTCCTGTTGTCTGTTTTTTGTTTTTTTTTCTATTGTTGGGTCTTGGTTTCTTTCCTATTGTTTTTCTATTTTGTTGTTGTTGGTTGCTGCTGATAGTTTAAGGTTTCATCCTTTGAGCAACATTTTGTATCTCCTAGTGTTTTGATTTTTGGGCTCCTGTTGATGACTTCGTTTAGTATCTTTTGAGCATAATTTTGTATCTTAAGTTGTAAATGGTTTCAGGTCCCTTCAAAACCTATTTTTCCTATATAATCAAAACAATCTTTAAGAGATGTATTGTTTTTCTTTTATCACATGAAATTGCACCCTACTAAAAATAGTCCAACATTCCAATGATACAATGTGAATGATCTCAAGGTATGGGACCTTGTTGTTGAGATCAAACCTCTAGAGAAATTTGACTTCTTTTTAAACCTAGATTCATGTGTTGACCCAAAATAACATAGATTAAACCTAAATACTAACCCTAATCTAGCTTGTATGGGAAAAGGGGGAGGGAAATTTAGGAAATTAAAGGGTGATGCACCAAAATTTAGTTGAGTCCCTCCCTCTACTCACAATAGCACAAGGAATCAACAAAATATTGATGGAAAGACTCACATAGGTCTCTATTCTACTAACTCCTTTAGATAGATATGGAGTTAAATAATTTGACAAGCACTAAGAGGGAAGAAGAGATCCACATATAGTCCCTACAAACACGTTTTACATAACATACATACCTAGAAAGTAGTAAAAATTTGTTCAAACATAGAGGTAAGAATATTTACATAGTATGTTAGAAGTGAGAAGAGGTGAAATACAATTTTCATTGATTCAAAGTTATGAGCCAATTACAATTATAGAAAATGAATACAAGTCTCTAATTTGAACTAAAAAGGATCTACTTTATAAATGAGGTTCAAACAAACCATATCTTTGAAAGAAGGCATGTGAGGTTAAAAATGTCATAGGAAACCATATCTACAAGCCCCACCAATATGTTGGAAAAAAATGTTCCTTGCATATAATATCTAAATTACCTAGAGATGTCAAAGAACATCCTTGTACGCTACCATGCTTTAACATTAATGATTAATGGATTTGAGTGCAAGAATCAAAGAAAATTCACATGAAATCTGTTGAAAATACTAACTTGGGATGAAGTTTTGATAGAAGGATGCTTGTAGAATTGAATAAGGAATGATTGTTGTCTTTTCCCATTGGATCAATTCCAAAACACATTAAAATCCTTTATTGAGCTTCCTCAAATAAAAAATTGGTATTTGCATGCATCAATGGTGTTACAAAGTGGTAGGTGAGTGAAGACATGTCTTATGAAGCATGCGTGTAGCTATCAATGGAGTATTGTGTTATTAATTACATGTGTGCCCATTAGTCTTGGGAATATGACACTATATCTCTAGATGTTGTTGTGCAATTTTTGCACACACTCCCCACTAGAGGCGGGGACCCTCTTTTTTCTTTGGTTTTGGTCTCCTAGCCCTTTCATTTTGAGGTTTTATCTTACTTGGGCACGTGCTTAAATGTTTATTTTGATTTCCTTGGTGATCCCCCTAAGTTATTCATTGAAGATCTTTGGTTTTGAGTTAAGTTCGGGTTTTCACTGAAGTTTGGGACTTTCCACCCTGGCCGGATTTTCTCGGATCCTGCTCAGATTCAGGCTGTGCACTGATTCAGAGATTTTCAATCTTCGTGGAATTCTGCATGGGCCAGATTTTTTTGGATTCCATCCTGTTGTCGGGTTCTCAGGTTTTCTGATTGTCTTGTCGATTGCATTTAATGTCATATGTACCTTTGGCAGGCGATGTATTTAATTGATTTCGGATGATTATTATGCTATTATGCTTTCTTGCGAGTGCTTGGTTGAGTTTGAGGCATTGAGTTTGCGAATTGTGAATTTGCTGGTGTTTCCTTTGGTGCATTCCTGTTGCCATTCTTTGTGGACGCCTTTTATTTCACATTTACTGTTTCTAGGATCGATTTACGCTTCGCAATGGTATGTTTTTGATTGCCTTGTCTTGAATTGAGGATTATGAATAGTGTTTTTTATGTTATAAAGCTTTTTAGGGATTTTGGGGTTTGAATTCTTGAATATTTGATCGCTTCATGACTAGGGTTGCGTAGCATTGATTAATTTATGGTCTCCCAAGTGAGTTTTGAGCTCCTTTGTTTATGTGCATTTTGGTGAACTTGCTTGAGAATCATGATTTTTACCCCTAGTATGGTATCGACAGTTGAAATACCTGGGTCATAGGTTAAATTCTTGTGTGTTAATGGTGGATATACAGGGTTTAAAGCCTAGGGTAATACCATTCTACCTTATTTCTCTGTAAAACGGGCCTAGAATGCAAAGAAAATCCATAGAAAACACATATCAAACTTTCCCTATGCTTAAGTCTTTGAAATTCATGATCGATCTAGTGTTCTAAGTGTAATCGTGGTTTAATGTCGATGTTCGGGTTTCGTCCTCAATCTGGGATTTTCCATTCCCTCGGGATAATCCATCTCTGGTGGATTTTCCCAATCTCATCTGCTTTTCTAGAATCCGCTATCACTTTCGAAGTTTCATATATTCCACAGATTTTTGTTGACCCCAGATTTTCCCGATCTCCACCGTTTTCCCAATTTCCTCTACTTTCCCAGAATCTGCATTGCTTTTAGATTTTTACCTTATCTGCGGATTTTCATCTCACCTGAACTTTCCTGAAGTCCTGTGTAGCCTAGATTTTCTGAAGTTTGTAAAGTGTCTCTGCCTTCGCGAAAATCCGTCTCTGGCGGATTTTCCCAAAATTTGATGGAATTTGATGGGATATGGGATAGCATGATATGTTAGTATTATTTAATGCATTTTATGATTAATTCATGCTATCTTGTGATCTCCTATGTGGTTTATTGATGGATAATGATCAGATTTAATTGTTAGTAGGTGTTTTCATGATTTGTTCCCTGGAATTCGTCTGACCTGTAATTTCTCGAAATTCCTCTCTGGCTCAGATTCTGCAGATGGTCTTGAAACCCAAAATTTGTTGTGATCATTTTATGTGAAATCTAATAACACCTTGGTTATATGAGGTTCATTCTAATGGTGTTCTAACGGATTAACATTCATTTCCTATGGTTTTTACTATGATTTCCACGTTGAGTGCAGGTTGAATCTAGCAAGGCAGCAGCTGGGTCTTCAATGTCTGATGCGGTAAAGATTAAGATGAACATTAAGAGCAAGATCCCTTAGAGTAAGATTACATCGGTCTAGTTGGAGGTGACTGATACAAATGTCGGATTGTGGGATTATGAAGAATTTAAAGGAAGAATGGCAGCAGAGGATTCTCCTTTGGTGGCTAGAAGGATGATGGAATCAGGCTTGTCCCATGTTGCTGGTTTCCCTTCTATGGTGCACTATTATGATCTGGTCCTTGAGTGTGCCGGACACTATGATCAGGATACACAAAGAATTATTGGTCCTCAAGGGAGAGTTGTGGCGAATCTCAACCCTGTTTCCATTACCCAAACTTTTGATATGCCAGAAAGGTCTCATGTGGTGGGATTCAACACGAAGGTAGCTCAAGAGTTCTACGATGAACAAACTGTGAAGTCACAACAGCTTATCAATTCCTGGCTGGAGAAGCCCGAGTCTCACTATTCCAAACTACCCAAGCAGCTATTCAGAACGAAGTTCAAGGAGTATTATGATGCCATCACTCTTCTCAGCAGGGTGGTTGGATTGAGGAATGCTGGCATGTTTGAGAATTGGATGTGCCATGTGATTGTGAGGATGGAGCAAGAAAATATTAACTACCATTGGGCAGGGGTCATTAGCGAAGTAATTCACGAGCAGTTGTCCAACGTGTTGCAAACAAAGTCCTTCACAATGACCTCATATTTGGTCTATGCACTTGCAAGATTCCACCCCTACAAAGGATTGACTACAAGGGGAACCTTTGGATAGGATATTATTTATGAGGTTTTCCCTCAGTTGCACCTAGGAAGCTCGAACTACAGGAGGGTGAATGATGCATTCACCATGCACATCACTAGATCGCTCCAAGGTGTAGAACATGCCAAGATTTCTGACCAGGCTAAGGAACTCATCAAGAAATATGGGGCATGGTTTATTCAGTTCCCAACCTTCTCCTACATTTAGATTAATGGCTACCAGAGGGCCCCATACAAACTTCCAAGATACCCTACTGATCACATTCTCTTGTTGGAGGTCACTAGACAGATCTGTGACTTTGATGCCATTGTCAAGAGGGACAAGCATAAGACTGGATTTGGTGGAGACTTCCCCTTGAGGATTAGTATTGGAGAGGCTTGTCCTTCCATTGGTTCTACCCAAGCTTCAGAAGAAGAAATGAGTACTCTTGGCTTGTCTTTCCACTCCAAGAGATCCAGATTTGATATCATGGGAGAAGCCCAAAAGAAGGCTAGTAGAGAGTATAGCCATAAGGTAGATTTGGAGGACTACTAGGCCAATTGCAGTGATGAATTTGAGGTCAGAAAGAAGAATTTCTCTCCACTCCTAGTGGATTCAATCTAACTATACAATGTGAGGGCAGTCCCGAACTAGCTTGATGATGATGGAAACTTGATCCAGGATCATGCTTATGAGGCAATAAAAGATAGACCAATTGGTGATGTGGATTGGTTAGAAGAGGAAAAGACATAATTGAAACAACTGATGGATCCAGTTATCAAATTCACCAAGATGTGGCTAAAGCATAAGCTATGGGAGTTGGAAAATGAAGGTGTACAGTGCACCTATGTGCTAATGGGAGATTTAGATCATCACTCCACCTCTGAAGAATCGACCGAGCAGGATCCTAAAGGCAAGGGTAAGTTGGATTCCCCTTTCAAGATAAAGATAAAGGGTGTTCAGGAGGAGGAAGCTCAGGAAGCTGAAAAACAGAGGAAGCCAAAGGCTAAGAAGAGAACAAGGACTAAGAAGTCTGGACAGAAAGATACTGAAGGGAAGAATCTTGAGGTTGATGTTCCTGTGCCCAAAAGAAGAAGAGTTATGAAATTGTCAAAGAAGGCAGGCTCCAAGGCAGGAGAAGAAGAAGCTACCCCACTGGTGGTAAACATTGAAAGTTTAGAGGAGAAGGCCAAGGTATATACAAGGAGGTTTAGGACTCCTTCTCCCAAGGATGGTTTGCCAAAGGTTGATCTTCCTCTGGTGGTTTCTCATGAGGGGCAACATGATGATGTGCCTTTCGCTCATGAAGCTCAAAGCAAGCCAGGTGAGTCAAAAAATGTTGAGGATCATCTGGATATTGAGGGAGAGGAATTCCAGGAAGGTGATCTTTACCGTGCAGAGGTTGAAGTTGAAAAGGTAATGCTATCCCCCTTGGTTGCATATGCGGAATCACCTGTTGGAACCGAAGAGGTTAAATCATCTTCGGTAGAAGAAGAAATAGTGAGGGTACCATCACCTGTACAGGAGGATGAACATGCTGAAGAAAAGGAAAGCGGGGCAGATGAAACTCCTGAAAAATAGAATTTGAGTGAAGATGCGCCTAAGGAATAATGGGAAGAAAAACAGGCTGAAGTGCAGTTAGAATCCACTATTCCTTGTTGGTTGGACAAGGAGATAAAAAGAAAGCAAGTTGTTGTGGAAGATAGTCCACCAAATTGGGATGCACTGCTAGCCAAGATTGGAAAAGACAAAGGTAAGAAGAAGGCTAGGGTGATCTCAAGGATTGAAAGGGATGAAGTTCATAACAAGGTTGTTCACATGGCCACCCCTGCTCCAGATAAAAATAGGGATGATGTGGCTGGAAAGGATTATAATGTGTAGACTTTTGATCTAGGGCCTACATCCGTTAAGCAAGATATTGAGGATTACCAAGGTTCTAGTGCAGTAATCTTGGGTAGATTGAGAAAGGAAATAAAGACCAAGCAGGAGTTAAAGAAAGAAAATGAAAATCTCAGGAAATTCTTGGAAGATTTAATGAGGCCCCTACAATCTATTAACCCTTCAGTTTCTGCTACAAAGCCTCTACCTCAGGAAACCATCACCAAGCTTGAAAAGATGAAAGCTTCCACTCTTGCCACTACAAATTGGTTGCAAGGGGTGCGAACCAAAGGTAATGAAGCTATCAAGGAGATTTTGTTGAAGGGAAAGGATGCTATTAGGGCAACTGATTGGTTGAAGGTGATGTTGGCACAAGATAGGGAAGATACAGATCTCTTGTTGCAGAAAACCAAGACTATCATGGAGTACACCAGGGATAATCTAGTAAGCGATAAAATTCTTCCTTCCTCTAGAGCTGTCAAACCTTGGGAATGGTTTGAAGCATTGCAGATTAGGAAAAAAAATTTGAAGAAGATTTATAAACAGAGGAGGCAGATTGATGAAACCCTAGCTGGTGTGTACAATGGCTCCATTGCCTTTTTTGAGATTATGACAGGGAGAAGGAAGATTGTTCCCAATATTTAAGTTTGGAATAGTTGAGGAAGTGGTGGCATGATTTTTATGCCCTAATTAATGATGATTATGTTTTTGAGCATCAGTTGGATGATGCGGCCACATACATTGTTGTCATTGATAAATACCTAACACATAGGGTTGATTGGGATAAGTCGGTAAAGTAGTCAAGGGAAGAAATTGCATCAATTGAGAGGCGACTTAGCATTTTTCCTTTGCCACCTATGGCTAACTTAGATGGGGTACTTTTGAAAGTTCATGAAATGCTGGATTGGAATAAGGACAAAGGGGAAGGCAGTTAATGATTGGCTAAATCGAGATTTGTGCTTCCCTATTTATTTTCCATGCATTGGTCTGAGCTACATTGGAGATCCCAGGATGACCTGGATGAAGTTCATGCATTTAATGCATATTTTATTATTTTGAATTTCTCTTGGCCGACTTGTTGGGCCTCATTATTATTGTAAAATCCTATCTTGGCTGACATGTTTTGGGGGGTTCTATAAATTTGGCATTTTGCCTCATTTGTAAGGGTTAAGAATTTTTAGACATAGACACATAGAGAGATAGTTAGAAGCAAATTAAGTAGAGCAAGTGTTAGCAAGTAGTTGATCTCAAGCAAATATTGTAACAGAAAGTTGGAATTGTTGCTACAGTGGATAATTTGATGCAAGTAATGGCATTGTGATTTGGTGCCATACTTGTGTTTTACTTATCTTGCATGGTTCTTGTCATTCTATGTTTAGAATTGCTTTGAGGGAGATAATATTTAGATTAGATTTGATTTAATAGTGTTCATGATTTGACATTTGAAGTGTTGCAGCAATCCCTGGTCCATACTTTTCACTACCAATTGATTGTTAGTTGCTTTGCAAAGTTAGCCTGGACTTTTATATTCATTGTGCTTAAGTTCGATTGTGAGGGTTTATTCATTCAAATTGCAATAGGGTTGTTTAAATGAATGTTCATGATTTGAAAATCTTAACACCTTAGAAGATTGCACTATTTCTATAAGATTGCAGATTTATCTGGGTTAAGTAGAAGTCAGTTTTGAGGGATTGGTCAATTTTGAGTGTTGGTCATTTGCATTGTTAATCTTAGGTTTAGCATTAAGTTCAAAAATCTCTTTGAAACCCTTATCTTTTGTTATTTCTTTGATTATTGGGTTAAATTTAGGATTGAAGTATCATCATATTGTTAGTTCTGATAAATTGAGATTCAATATTTTGCTTGTAGTAAGGTCCCATTGTGATTACCAGCATTTTCACATTATCACTGAGTTGTTTACGCATTGTCAAGACCTGGCATTAAAGACCTTGGGGTTATCTCTTGGGGCTTGCTGATAGAGATTCACCTTTCAAGTGAGATAGGATATTATATTTTGTCTGAGTTGTTGCTGTGCAGAAAACATTATCAACAGATGCCTCGAAAAAAGCTTTGATTATTCATGTTGGTCAAGCCATCAAGCATTGAGCCTCCATTGAATTTCATACTAATCAGACATGGGATGTGAGAATAGCCATACCTGATTCCTTAATAAAGCATTCATTTGTTAGGCATCAAGCATTGGGAACATTGCTTGATAGGTACCAAAGTGGTAGAAGGGAATGAGAAACTCTAAACTCCAATAAGGGAAGTAGGTAGAAGGTATTAGGATGTCACAATTTTGGGGGTGGTTGTACTAGATGGACAATTTTGATGAGGCATGGGAGGAAGGTAGGATGCAAAAGTCTACAATTTTGAAACAAAGAAGTTTTATAGAAGACTTTGGTGAAACTTTAGACCATTAGGGGAACATGGAAAGAAAATTTCTAAAGATAAGGGGATGGGTGAAGGCCTAACCTCAAAAGGATTGGAGGAATATTGGGGTGCTAGGGAAATAGGAAAATGGATAAAAGTAGGGGAAATGTTAGTTTCTCAGTAGACCGACAAGAGCACTTAGAAATTTTATGAATTTTGACATCAAGGATCAAGGAATCAAGAAAAATTAGGAGAGGTAGGAAAATATGGGAACCACCAATGGTTCAAAATTTCAATGATAACATAGGAAATTCTTCATTTTAGTCTTTGGGGATTGGGGAGACATTTAGGAGGTAAGAAGATAAGGGATATTTTGATAGTTTTGAACACCCAAAATACTGAGAGGGGGGGTGAATCAGTATTCCCTAAAATTTATTAACTTAAAATACATTTCATAATATCTCATTCAATGTGCAGTAATGAAAGAAACATTAAAAGCATGCATCACATCAATAGACACAAGAACACCATATTTTTACGTGGAAAACCATAGTGAAGATTAGCTCACAATATATTATTAGCAGTGACAAAATGGCTCATTGCCATGTGGACTCACTATCCGAAGGACTCACTGTCCAAAGAATAGAAGAAATGGCTCACTTATAGAATAGAAAAGAGGGTGGCTCACTACTAGAGATTGAATTGATTACAATACATCTACAACATGTTGAAGAAAATTCCAATTAGGCTTAGAAAATTGACTTAACACACTTCAGAATTCACCACAATTATAATTCACACTTCTCTCTACACTGGATCTCGCACACACACTATATACTCGATCCACCACATTTGCACAATGAATCAACCTTGTATATATATAGCAACATCCCAAAACATCAATTAGGTTGGCCTAATTAGATGTATTGTGCACCACATAACATATCAACCCAAAACATCAACATACATGTCTTGCAGAAAGAACCAAAATATGTAGCACATTAAAATAGGTTAGCATGACCTACAGTTACTCCCATTAATCCACTCCTTAAACAACTCAACTCCCCATAACCCCAAAATACTTAGGTCAGCACCGAATCTAGAAAAATTGGTGAAGTAATTTCAAAATGAACCAACTGTTCACTCACAACTCAACATGCAAACCACCAAAACACTTTCCACTTGGATCATACACACTACTGATATCCATAAAAACTTCCTCAAATCTTCACAACAAAATATTCATCCATAGTGGAATTTGGAGCATTCCAACATGCACTATGTCACTGCAACTCTACCATTTCTAGAGTCGATACTCTATCAACACTATCTTCGACTAAAAAAGACATCAAGTCATGAAAATTTTGATTTAGCCTATTCCAATAGGTACCAACATTACCTCAAAATTGCATAACTATATTCTTCATAACAGAGCAATGCAGACCTCAAAACTAGTTCATTGAACACAAAAAATTGTACTCTGGGACTTAGGAAAATATCTAAACCATTTGGTCTTCTCTGGACCAAAACTTTTGCATCTTTGTTATGGTTTTATATTAATGACAACACCATGTACTATCATGATCATCAGCCTTCATCAATCTCCCCACTCAACAATCTCTTCACACTATACATCATGCCCATGTTGTCAATTCAAGTCTCCAACAATCTCCTCAATGAAAAAAAACTTCCAACAATCTCCCCCTTTGTTATTGATGGAAACATGCTCTCAAAACTCTTAAGCTACTCAAAATTTTATGAGAATTATAGTATATGGTGTTGCATTGATGGAAACATGCTCTCAAAACTCTTAAGCTACTCAAACTTCTCCCTCTTTGACATCAAGGGAAAAGGGCTCAAAGTATCAGACTTCTCTGATTATACCAACTACTCCAACTATTTTCCTCTTTGCAAATATATATGTATATACATGAGAATAGCATCCCATTACCCCTTTACTCCTATACTCAGCACTTCAACAATTTACATTAGAGAGGCTCCCCCTAACAATGTTGTCCAACAAAATTGACCAAAAATGTACTGCAACACTCTCTAATACTTCTACATATTTACATGGAAATCAAAAACTACATAAACAAACAAAAATGTACCCAATCAACTAGAAGAAGGTAAAATACCCTTGCAAGACACCTTCAATTTTTTAATGCATGTCTCCTAGGTAGTCCTTCTTTCCTTCTTCACAATCCTTCTTGGTAAAGGAAAGCAAACTACACTAGCTCTAAATTTGAATAAGGAGATCTTCTCCTTCATCTGGGGTATAGGGCATCGGGTTCTTTTGTGCCATCTTCTCTACACTTTCTAACACTCCAGTCAAGATTGTAAGCCTTGCACTTACTAGATCTGTCAGCTAACAATACTGCATTATGATCATTTCCTTTTGTTCTTGTAGTTGGAAAAATTGTCCATCTAGATTCTACATTTCTATCCTTGTTGCACCATCTACATCAATGGTCAGATCATATGCATTGGAGGCCTAAGCAATTTGTGACTCTATTGAATCCATTTGGTCCTTAATGCTCCTTGTAAAATTAGGCCATTTCAAGAAAAAATGAAATAACTTTTGTTTCATCCAGGCATTTCTATGCATCTTTAAGTTTCTCTTGTAGTTTACCATGTGCAACACTACTTTTATCAGATACTTCGATCAATTTCCTATCATTGACCCGCTTTTTCATTTCTTTTTCTAATCTCACTTCTAGTATGGTAAAGTAATCCTTGAAGGAATCTAGAAACAATTTTAACTTTTGCACACCAATCAAAGAATCATCAATGGTTGTACTAGGAATACCTTCTTGTAGCACTTTGGCTACTTCCTCAATCAGCTTTACACTCTTCTAGTGAGTTTTCAATATACCCTTGGTGGAGGTATGAAAGGAATCAACAAGCTATATTTTATGCAAGGGAGATATTTTGCTCATCTCCACCTGCCCTTATTGCATGGGTATTTGGAGAATTGTGTAGACACCACCAATTCAAACTACAATTGCATATCTGATAAATCCTTTAATGAATCTAAAGAAGCTCCAGAGGATTCACCAACAACTTTTGTATGTTCTTCTTCCTTCTTATCTTTCTCCTTCTTACCACTGTCAGAGCACTCTTCTACAATATTTTCTTCCCCAACAACCTTTTCACCATCCAGAGGAGGTAAGTTTTTATCCTTTTGTCCCTCATACTACTTTGGGTTTTCTTGGTTATCTTCTTCCTTCTACTCTACATATTTTTTAATGTCCAAAGGGGGCAAGCTCTACTCACTTTTAGTTTCATTCTTCTCTGAGATGTCCTCCATATCATCATTCTTTTCTTCACCAACAATATTTTTTGCAATCAGAGGGGCATTGTCTATAACCATATCTTCTTCCACATTCTCCTCTATAAGCACATGATCATGTTGTGCATTTTCAGGCTCATTAGTCTCTGGGATAGATAGATCATTTTTCATTTCATCTTCATCATTAGGAGACATCCCCAATTCCTTTTCTAAATCTGCAACCTTTTGCAATGTCTCATTCTTCATTCTTTATATGTCTTCCTTATCTCTACTCATCGGAGTGTTGAATCTTTGTTTTTTCCTGAAATCCCTGTTATACACTTGAGACAATTTAGCTCTATCTTCATCTATGAGAGAAGAACCAATCTTCTCCAAGGAAAATGTTCTTATTTTTGCATCTTCATCAAATGCTTCTTGCCTTCTCACACTCAAAACACCTTTCAGGTCATCAGGCAGTTGACTTTCAATTTCACTCATTCCATTATTGAAAGTGACCATATAATTTACAATGGATTCTTCTATGGTGATCTTATCCTCATCATTTGACTTAGGATACATTTGTGCAGTCTCTTCCAGGAGACCAAAATTTGCAATACTATTAAATGCATCCAATTTCAAGGGGTTATGCTCCCTTATTGGAGGATTCTTCTTCTTCTTCTTTCCTTTACCTTTTCCCACACCTTTAACTGATTCTTCTCCTAAACTCTTTTCTCTTTTCTTAATAAAAAAATATTTCTTTTTCTTTTCTACTTCTTCCTCACTATTTGTGTATACAATGTTAATTTTTGTTTTCTTTGAACTAGTATCTTCTACGGAGGCTTGAGGCTTCTTCTTCCAAACCAATTGAGGTCCTTCCTCCTCCTCTTCTTCTTCATTCTCACAATTGATGTATTTCTCCCTTGTTTCCTTTTTTTTTCTTCTCCTCTTAGGAGCCTTTTGTTGCTTAGGGACACTAGATGTAGCCTTCTTCTTTGAACTCTCTACAGGATTTGTTCTCAAGGACTTCAAAATAGTAGGAGAGGGGGTATAGGTCTCGATGGACCTTCTAGTGCTAGGAGTACCATGTGAAGCCACAAATGAGGCCTTGATTTTCTCTGCAAAACCCTATGAAGAACCAACAATCTCCTCCAACTCTGCCTTCATATTTTCCACATTTTTCTTTATCTCCTTTTCCTTTTGTTTTAGGTGCACTTCACTGGATTTATCCTCAAAGGTTCCAAACATATCAACAATTAAATTTCTAGGCTTGCTCAAAACAACTTTAGCAAGACTAGTAACTTCTTCTATAGTAACCTCATAACCCGGCTCCAGAACCCAAATTGTTCTGGGTTCAACTGCTCCCATAATGCAGTTGTCTCTAGTAACCATAAAGATTATGTCCTTTTATTTATCAACATATTTACTGGTACCCTCTCTTTCTTGCATTTTTCCTTGAAAGGCCTTGAAGAAACCCCATAGCATAGTATTCTAGGTTTCTAGGTCTTTGATCCTTCTCAAATGATCTCTAATCTAAATTACAACAGGAATATTGTCCAACCACACAATATTATTCACACCAGGAAACTCTATAAGAAATTAAAACAATAAACACACAATTAGGGTACCATATTGCAAAGGGGTGTCGAGATTCTTTGGTCTTTTGTAGGTTCTCCATCAATTTTTGTCTTGAGAGTTCACACAAATCAATGTCTAAACCCTCTTCCACCATCTAAAGAGCAGTGTGTATAGATGTGGCCAACAAAAAATTCTCTATGTTAGTATAATAGATCTTATACTCAATCATCATTGATGCAAACTTAACCATCAAATCATCAATTTCCTTCACCATTAGGGTACACTTGTCAAATTTCACACCAGTGAGATTCATTACCATCTCATTCTTCATGGACTTCATTTTTGGAATGGGTCCTTCAGAGCACATACCAGTAACTACCTTGATAGCTTGCTTGTTGATCATATGTGGCATATCCAACTGCATAAACTTATCATGAATTTGGCACAACACATACTTAACCCATTCATTCTCATGACAGAAGTTTGGAAAGTTATTCCACACATCTAGCTTCTTCTCTATCAAACTTTCAAATTTAGGTTTCAATTTAAAGTCATATCCTGTTAGCTCATTAACCCAAAATTATGCCATTTGTTTAATCATATTCATTCATTTTTGTGTGGATGTAGGTTCACACATCCTTAGTGTGCATTATAGCATAAGGAACCCTCAAAAAAGTTCCTTTTAGATCCGTTTCCATGGATTTATAAGGATGTTTCTTAAACTTAGGTCTTGGTCATTCCAATACATCAATAACTTATGAAGTATACATCACTAATCACTTCTAAAACTAAGGTTTAGTAGGAAGTAATAAATACCTTTGATTTTATTTACCAATAGGGTTTCACACAACAACTCATAATCACTTTTGCTCTGCTCTTCTCTTCAAATGCTCATTCACAAATTATTTAATCATATTCAAAATCACATATAAACACTTTTTTGAAGACCTAAAATACGTTAATTTTAGTGAATAAAGTTAGGTTGAAAAGTTGGAAAACCCTCACTATGTTGACACGGTCACCTTTAATTACCCTACAATTGTCCACAATAGGAAATTTCATACAAGAAATACCACCAATTGATCAACCATGTCAATCTACTCATGTAGCAGTGTGTTGACGGTATCAGAACCACATCTTTAGTGAGGGATTAAGGATTTTTTAGTTAAAACTCCCTTGGGCCAAAGCCCTTTATCTAGTTTCCAAAGGAAACATCTACACCAAGAGTTGGCGTAGACTCATTCTTTACATCATTCTCATCCTTTTTCTTCCATATCTTATTCATTTCCTTCTTCATTTCAACTATATCCACCTTCTTTATTGGATCATTCTTCTTCTTTTGTGAAACAAAGGGTTTCACATTCTTGTTTCTGCAAAACTTAGCAATGTGTCTTGATTTGTTGCAATTGTGGCATATGGCACCTTTTTGAACAAGCTTACTCCTATCCATTCTAGATCTACATTCAAAACTCTTATGCCCAAATTCATTACATGTATAATAGTAGCCATTGCAAGATTGAAACATCACATGCCATTATTGTAACCATTCATCATCTAATTTTTACATTCACTACCTTTATGACCAAATCTATTGCATGTATAACACTAACCGGGAAATGATTGAACATTCTAATTCATTATGCTTCTACACTCTATAACTCTATGTCCAAATTTATTGTAGGAATAACAATAACCATTAAAAGATGAATACCTTTGTCCAACAGGTTGTCTGACAGGAAGCCTTTTGAATTCTTTCTTCTGGTTCTAAACCTATTTGACATTGTTCTTCTTGTCTTTTTTCTTTTTAGCATTGTTTGGAGCTTGATTTACCTTTGAACTTTTTCCTTTCTCAAACCCTAATCCTTCTTTTTCCTTAGAATCCTTCTTATTTACAATCATCTCATCAAGCAATGTGGAGCTCTTCTTGACTTTGTCTTCTTGATTCTTTGCTTTCTCTAGATCTGATCTCAAAGTTACAATATTTTGTTCAAGCTTTGAACATTCTTTAGATTTTTCTCTCAATTTGGCATTCGGGAAGTCTTCAACTCTTTTTTCTTCTTAAACTTGCACTTTTAGACTAGTGATAGTCTCATTTGATTTCTTGAGTTGCCCGTTTATTTCCTTGATTATTTCTATAGCTTTCTTGAGTTTCTCTCTCAACTTTTTGATACACTCATTTACATCATTAAGATCCTTTTTCAGATCTCTATTCTTAGCTTCTACTTTATTTAAGTCATCAAGGGTTGATTTGAGTTCTCCTTCCATATCAACCTCACAATCTTCTTCAGTAAACCCTTTAGGGATAATCTCTTCTAGAGGGATAAGATACTTCCTTATAGTCATGTGTTCAACCTCCAAGATCTACTTCAGCGATCAAGCCAATTGAAGGAACCAAGCTCTAATACCAATTGTTGAACACCTAGAATATTGAGAAGGGGGTGAATCAGTATTCCCTAAAATTCATTAACTTAAAATGCATTTCACAATATCTCATTCAATGTGTAGTAATGAAATAAATATTAAAAAGATGCATCACATCAATAGACACAAGAACACTCAATTTTTATGTGGAAAACTAAAAAAGGGAAAAACCATGGTGAGGATTAGCTCACAATATATTATAACTGGTTACAAGATATTACATAATGGATCATTGTTAGGCGGACTCACTATCTGGAGGACTCACTATCTAAAGAATAGAATAAATAGCTCACTTACAGAGTATAAAAGAGGGTGGATCGTTGCCAAAGATTGAACTGATTACGATGAATCTATAACATACTAAACACAATACCAATTAGGCTTAGAAAACTGACTTAACATACTTCATACTTCACCAAAATTACACGTGGCACTTCTCTCTGCACCAGATCTCGCATACACACACTATATACTCTATCCACCACATTTTTACAATAAATCAACCTTGTATATATATAGAAACAACTCAAAACATCAATTAGGTTGACCTAATTAGATGTACATGCACCACATAACTTGTCGGCCCAAAACATCAACATGCATGCCTTGCAAAAAGAACCAAAACATGTAACACATTAAAATAGGTTAGCATGACCTATAGTTTCTCCCATTAATCTGCTTCTTACACAACTCAACTTCACATGACTCCAAAATACTTAGGTCGACACAGGATAGCAAAACCAATGAAGTAATATTAGAATGAGCCAATTGTTAACTCATAACTCAACGCGTGGACCACCAAAACACTTGCCACTTGGAGCATACACACTACTGAAATCCACAAACACTTCCTCAAATCCGCACAACAAAATATTCATCTGCAGTGGAATGCAGAGCATTCCAACATGCACTTTATCAATGCAACTTTGTCATTTCCAAAGTCGATACTCTGTCAACACTATCTTCGACTGTGGAAGGAATCAAGTCATGAAACTTTGGATTTATCCTCTTCCAAAACACACCGCCATTACCTCAAAATTACATAACTACATTCTTCATAGCGGAGCAATGTAGACCTTAAAACTGGTTCATTGAACATAGAAAATTGTACTCTAGGACTTAGGCAATTATCCAAACCATTTGGTCTTCTTTGAACTAGAACATCTACATCTCTGTCATGGATTTCCATCAATGACAACACCATATACTATCATTCTCATCAAACTTCAACAATCTCCCAACTCAACAATCTCTTCACACTATAAATCATGCTCATGTTGCCAATTCAAGTCTCCAACAATCTCCTCAATGACAAACAAACTTCCAACATATAACCTAAAAGGCCACAAAATACAACACTTAGGATTTTCCAAGGTTCCAAGGTGGGCAGTTAGGGATGATAGGAAAGGTATGATGAAATGGATACCCATGAAATTTCAAAACTTCTTCAAGTCCAACACTTAGTGAGTTTTGGTCTTCTCGATTTGGGATTTTCCTAAGGTATTAATAGGGTCACTTAGAAAAAATAGAGGCAAAATTCATGCAATATGGTTGATTTATGACCTCTCAAATTAGTTTTACTTGATGGGAAATCAAAAGTGGTTATGAAACATTAACATTCTGGTGACCTCTTAAGGGTGTTTTCCTACTAAAAACTTAGATCTAGTAACCTTATCATTTTTTTTAGCATGGATTCATAGGGGCCTTATGACCAATTGGAGGGATGCATTATAATTAAAAAAAAAACATGTGTGGACTTCACTTGGAAGAAAACAAACTAAAACCATGCATTCTCGTAATAAGACACAAAGTGTGTAATAAAATTTTTTGAAAATAGAACAACAACTGTACTAAATGTACATTCTTCATAACAAACTCAAAAAAAGGTTTTGAGGTATATCCCATTCACAAGGATAACAAGGCCTCTCCATCTAGCCTGGAAAGATGAAATGCATTAACCTCCTTGTAGTTAGTTATGATATATGGACTGCTCCAAATAACATAAAACTTTGTATGTTTTCTATCCTTGGCTCTGTCTACATCCTATTTCAACACCTAATATCCCTCCTTGAACACTTTTTTGACAACCAACATTACTGCCATTGCATCATTTTCCAACATTTCTAGATGTGCTAATTCAAGGGAAGGAAACACAAGTGATAATGAAATCATTAATTTCCTCCCATAAACAAGAATAAATATATAATTTCCACTATCCCTCTTCGGAGTGACTTTATCCATCCAAAGGGTTGTCTTGCAACTATTATGCTAAGATAATTGATTATACTCAACTATCCTCTTGACTATTCTAATTAGGTTCTTATTGGTAGACACAACTAAGCTATTACCTTGAGGATAATAATTTGATGAGGTTTTCAAATGTACACCATGCTCGACTACCTATTCACTACTTTGAGTGCTTATGAATTCTCTAGTATAATCAAAGATATTGGTAGAGGGGACATCAAATCTAGTCATAATCCTTTCTAGGAAATCAAGGATTGAAGCCTCAATAGCTTCCTTAAATGCAACTTCCTCTGTCCACTTGGTGAAATAATCTATAGCTATGAGTACCCATTCTAGATGGTGGGTTGATCATACCAATGAATTTTAAACCATATTGGGAAAAATGATTTGTTTGAATGGGATGAAGAGGGAGAGTAGCTAACCTTTTCTTTCCAAATAAGAAAGTATTTTTTAAATTCCTCACCCATTTGTGAGCATCATTGAACAAAATTGACCAATAATAGCCAACCCCCATTCTTTTAGTAGAAATTATCCTTCAAGATGAATGACCACCTGATGGGCCATCATGGAATACTCTAGCATTCTATTACTATGATCTTGCTCAATGCACCTTAGAAATGACTTTCAAAGCCGAAACTGGTCCAGTGGAGCACAAACGAGTTACAACCCTAATTGCATTTTTTTTTATTATGTGTGGCAAGTCCAACCACATGAATTTATCATGTATTCTACTAAGCACATATTTCACCCACTCATCTTCATGATAGAAATTAGGAAACTCATTCCACACATCTAATTTATTCTCTGTCAAGCTAGACTACTCTAGTTTTAGTGAAATCATCTCCAGTTAGAACCTTATATCTGAATTTTGTTGTCTTCAAATGGTCATACTCATCCATCTTCTCATGAATGTATATACACACATCGTCTATGTGAATTACACCATTCATAACCCTTGAAAACACACCTTTAGAATCTATTACCATTGATTTGAATGGGTTCTTCTTGAACTTAGGTCTTGGTTGCTCAAGAACATCAATAACCTAAGGAGTATACATCTTGAACTTCTTTCAAACTAGGGTTTTGTATGAGATTGATAAATACCTTTAAAATTCATCGGTAGGGTTTCAAACAACACTTTAGAATCACTTCAACACTTGTTTGCTCCGCTCTCCACTTTAGATGCTTGATCGCAAATGACTTTAGCAAACTCAAAATGAAATATAAGCCTTTTTTTGGTGACTTAATATACATTAATTGCAGTAGTGAAAAGTTAGGTTGAAGAGATAGCAAACCCTTATTGTGTTGTCACATGCACCTTAAATCACTCCACAAATCTTTACAACAAGAAATTTCACACTAGATATTTCACCAATAGATCAAGCATATCAACCAACACATATACCAGTATGCTGAAGACATCAAATCTCATCTTTGGCAAGGGGATAGAAGGTTTTTTGCTAAAACTCCCCCCAAGCCAATGCTCTTTATCTAGTTTCTAGAGGAAAAATTTGTACCAAAATTTGGCATAGATTCACTCTTCACCTCATTCTCTTACTTTTTCTTCTAGATCTTGTTCATCTACTTCATCTCAACTAGATCAACCTTCTTTACTAGATCAATCTTCTTTTGTGAACCAGAGAGTTTCACATTCTTACTTCTACAAAACTTAGCTATGTGTCTTGGCTTATTGCATTTGTGACATATGACACCCATTTTCTAAACAAACTTTCTTCTTGCCATTTTAGATTTGCATTCAAAAGCCTTCTGCCCAAATCCATTGCATGTATAATAGTAACCATTAAATGATTGGAACATCATACCATTATTGGAACCATTCATTACCTGACTTCTATACTCTACTGCTCTATGTCCAAATTTATTGCAAGAATAGCAATAACCATTAAAATATTAATACCTTTGTGTAGCTAGCTTTCTGATAGGTGGTCTTTTGAAATATTTCTTCTGGTTTTGAACATGTTTGATATTGCTCTTCTTATCTCCAATATTCCTTTGTTCATAATTCTTCTTTTCAACATTCTTTGAAATATTATTTTCCTTCAAGTTGTCTCCTTTTTCAAACCCTAACCCTTCTTTATCCTTTTAAGTTTTTTGGCTTGCAATTCTCTCATTAAGCAAGGCGGAACCCTACTTGAATTTGTCTTCTTGAATATTTTATTTCTTTAGATCATTCCTTAGAGACAACTTATTCTTCAAGATTTGAACATTTTGCAGATTTATCTTTCAATTTGGAATTCAAGCAGTCTTCAACTCTTTTTCCTTCTTCAATTTGCACTTTTAGACTAGTGATTGTCTTTGTAACTAAGGTAAAAATCTAAGTTAGCATGAAAAAAAATGCATAAAAGAAACCCTAGCTAAACAATGAAGTACAATGGAGTAAAATAGCATAAAACAAAGGAAAAGATTCACCAAACAACCTTCATTCCCTCCATGATTGACCTTCATTGTCCTTCTCCATTTGCAAACAACCTTCATTCCTTCCATGATTGACCTTCATTGCCCTTCTCCATTTGCTACAAAATGATGTTTGTCCTCATATTTTAATGAGCAACTATTGACCTATGACAAAGACAAGCAAATATTGAAGGATTTTACTACTCAACAATTGCAAGTATGCAAGTATGAAGCAAGACTAAAGTCTGAAGCATGAAATCATGAAGTCAAGAGGTGTCCAAATGAGGTTGAAATTGCCTTTTTTATAGAAAAGTCAATTTTGGATGAATGGCCAAGATTGTCAGTTGAGAAATTCCCTAAGATCACAAGTTGAAATTAAATGTGACAACCAACAATTAGGGTTAGGGAAACATTAGGGTAAAATTTGAAATGAAGGGTTGAGATTTCAATGGACAAGAATGCATGTGACAAGAAGATATTGGGCACGAAAAAAGAGGTTGTTGGAGAATCAAATAATAATTTAAAATTATTTGATTTAAGAGGCTAAGTTGACCTTTTGAATTAAAAATTAAATTAATTCAAAACTAGTGGGGTCATGCGACAGTAAATAATTATTTAAAATTATTTACTTGGGAAAATAGAAAGAGGGTAATTTTAAATAAATGACTTTATTTAAAATTACAAGAAAATCAAGGTGGACAATAATTAAATAAATCATAGGGATTTATTTAATTATGAGAAGACATAAGGAATTAATAATGTATTTAAATAAATAAATAAAGTTCATTTATTTAAATAATCAGGAGGAAATAGTTAGGAATTTATTTAATTATAGAGGGACATAAGAAATTAGGGACGTATTTAAATAAAATGAATATAATTTATTTATTTAAATAGTTAGGAGGAATAAAAGATGTGAATTAATTAAATAATTGAGAATTATTTAATTAATAGTTGAATTTGGACTATAGGACATAAATAAATATTTTAATTATATTAAGAAGAAATATGGAGAAAATAAAGTTTGCAGGCCTAGGTCAATTTTATGTGTCTACATTTTTCCCCTTGTTGTCATAATGTAGTTTATCGCATTGTGACAAAGAAAATTCAGTTCAGAATATGCCCCAGCAAAGGTATGGAGTATATATGCCCCCTCGGGAAAATTTGCAAATTTTGACAAAATGCTGGAAAAATTTGGAAAGTGTCCCGATAAGTCAATTTGATGACCAGAAAAAACAATGGTGCAACCAGTTTTGAATTTCGGCAAGTTTAAGGCAGTCAAAAGAGTGGTCAAATAGGTCAAAAAGTGCATCCAGTAATAACCCCTAGGGGAAACCCTAATTTTCACCCTATAAATAGGCTTGATTTGGGTAAAAAGGTAATTCATTTTCACTTTTTCCTTTTGGAGATTCAGAGGTTAGAGCTAGAGGACCTTGCGCAAAGATGATGATTCCAGAGACCAATCACCACAGATATTGATTACGAACATACCAATGGCCAAAGGGCGCAGAGCCACCTGTAAGTACTTTATACCCACTTTGTACTTTTATCATTTTTTGTGCTTTTTAGGGCATCAAAAATAGGGTTGCAGATGCATCGTTCTATAGTTTGACGCATCTGCGTTTGTGAAAGATGCAAATGCGTTCACGTTGCACACATTTGATGCATCGCCATGCAAGTGCGAAGGTGATATTGTAGAATCTAGTAGCGCTTGATTCATGGATAACCCCCTACGAAACTTGTCTGTTTCATAGGTTTGTGATGTTCAAGCATGCAAAATGAGGTGAATTTCAATCCACCTCGATGCACAGTCCAAATCTCAAATAGTCCGTTTGAGTGTCCTCCCCCATCTGTCTTTCAAAGAGCTACAAAATGAGCATCTTCTTCAGCTTCCAGCCTTTGGGAGTTGTGAAAATTGGTAAAAGTGTAGGAGCATTGATTTTCAATGCTCCTACATGTTGAGATTGAAAAAAAAATTGTCCTCAAGTACACAAGCACTAAAAATCAGCACTTGTGCATTTTTGTCCAAAGTCAGTCTTATGTGCACAAGTGCTGATTTTTAGCGCCCATGCACTTATTGTCTATACTTAGGTTTTTCAATGCACAAGCGGTGAAAATCACTACCCATGCATTTTTCAAAGTTTCACCACTTTAATCACCAAAATTAATGCACGACTTAGAAGTTCATTTATTGCACTTCCAAATCACTTTTAAGTGATTTTAAGTTAATCAGTCCTCATTTTACTCATTTTGAACCTTCATTCTCTTCTCCTCTGTGTTTTGGGTGATTTTCAAACTAGCTAGGTCACAGTTTTGGAGATTTCTTCAGAAATCATCCTAGGGCTTCACATTTTTTCTAGGTATGTTGTTTTTTTGTTTGCCACATTTTCTTCTTTCTGTTTGTTTTGTAAGCTCTATAAATTTTGATTCAAATCTTCTCTTTAAGTCTTATGTGATTAGGTATTACACTTCTCAATATTTCATTTTCTTCTTTCAATGAGGTCACCCCATTGTTTCCTCTATTTTTGCTTTAGACATTATTTTTATGCCCTAGGTTTTAATACCTTGCGCCCTGTTCTTCAAGGCTTTTGTTTTTAACTTAGGTTCTTGTCCTTTATGTTTCACCATGGTTTTCAAATGTCTCCACCATATTTTGTTTCACCAAGCGTTGAAATTGTATGTATATGCATCGACGAACACTTGAACTTTGCCATTCAAATGTGGACTGGTTCAGATGTTCAAGCGATGATTTTCATCGCTCGAACACCAAATATACCAAGATGATACAATAACAGAGTGGTAAAATTAACCGCCAAAACACCACGACCTTCCATAGTTTCAGATGCTAAGGAAGATTTTTTGAACGCTATTACACCAGAGATTTTTCACTAACTCCAAATGTAAGAGCAATGAAAATTACTACTCCTACACAGATTTCATTTACTTTCAAATGCCAAGGCGCTAAATAAGCCCGCCATTGCACTTCAATTTTTTCTTTAAGTCTGATGAAATGTCAAGGCGTTGATTTTTAGCGCCTTGACACATTTTACACTTTACATGTTGAACATGTACGGGCGCTGATTTTCAACGCCCTTACATATGAAATCATCTCTCTAAGTGTAGAAGCACTGATTTTTAGCACTCCTACACATTTGAAATTTTTTTCTTCTAACACCTCAAAGTGACTCTATTTTTGCTCCAAACATCATTTCTTTGATCTCGCTCGATTTTTTGTGCCTAGTTGCTCATTTCATGCTTTCTCCACATTGCTTGCTTGTCTCACGCTTCCCAATGCTACAATTTCACCTAATGTTTGTTGATTTATCATCCTTGCAGTTTCTCCCCAAATCTTGTCAAGTGATCCTGAAAGTAATATCCTTTGATCCTAATTCTTCTAGATGACAACAAAGAATCCTCCATCATCTTCTAAGGCTAAGGGAGAAATGAAATACAAGTACCAAGGTGTCTATCTGCCTACAATGGTGATCTCAAAGGTGGATGAAATAAAGGACACCAAGGTTGGTCATCAGGACCTTGTAGACTTTGTTAAAAGAATTGAACAAAATCCCTTGGAAGATAGTTTGAGAGTTATTGTACATAGCAATCTACATCTGGTGTCCACATTCTCAACATCTGCTTATCCTCATCTCCAGGTTGCATCCCACTACATCTAAGAGAGAAAAATTGTGATAGATTCCTCCAGACAAGTGATGATGAGGCTTGACCCTGAATTCTTTAACATTGTGTTCAGAGTTCCACACATGGAAAGTTACAATGAGATTTCAATGCAACAAGCGCAAGAATTTTATGATGCAGCTCCAACCAAGGCTAAAAACTTGATAAATAGCCAATGTTTGAAAACACCTAGGCCTACCATCTCAAGATGGCCAAAGGGGCTTCTATGAAGTGACTTCAAAGAAGATGTCAAGGACATGATTACGCTCTTGAACATGGTTAAGGGATTTCCTAAATCATCTCATTTTCAAGAATGGATGTATGAATACATTTGGATCATAAGGAGACAAAAGGCTCATATTGATTGGGGAACACAAATCAGTCAAAAAATTCATGAACAACTGATACATGTGCCAACCACTTTGAATTTATATATGACTTCTTATTTGGTGTATGTTGCAGTCGCGATGAGGCAATTCCCAGGTTTGTCTACAAAGGGAAACTGACACTCAGTACCTGTGTACAAGTATTTCTATCAGTTGGAGCTGAAGGAAAGCCTTCATCATTTCAGGAGGGTCACAGATGCCTTCTTTATACCTCTACTTTTTAGCTTTGACCCAAATCTCAAAAAGAAGCTGATGAAGCCTACAAAGTGGTGAGTAAGGTCGAGTGTATATTCTTGCAATTTCCAACTTTCACTTACATGAGGGTAGGTTGCTACACTGGGTGTCCTTACATGCTACCAAGGTATCCCTCAAATAAGTGGATACTCATGGAGTTGTGCAGACATCTTATCGTAGTTCACAAGGAATGAATGAGGATTCATAAACCGAGTTTCAAGTTTCCACTAACGATTGGTAGATATACCATTCAGAGTGTGCAAAAATCCAAATTAGTCTATGTAGAAATGTAGATCATGACAATAAGGACATAGAGATACAGACTTAACTTTGATTACCAGAATGTGAATAGGAAGTTGAAGAAGGATCGCAACCAAAAGTATCGCTTCGAAGACATATGCGTTGAATGCAAAGATGAAGAGGATATCCAAAAAATGGATTATTGAAAACTCATCGTAGAGAAAATCAGGGATCTTGGTGTTGTTGACCTACCAAAGGGTTTCAAAGATCTTGGTGACATCATGAATGTTGCCTATGATGAAAATGAAATTTCTAAGATACCTCTGCCTACAATACAATGGTCTAAGAAGGAAAGTGTTTTTGTTAGGGAAAGGCTTGCTTCCATATTGGCCAACACTACAGAATGGTTGCACAAACATGGTTTCCAGATGAAATCCTTCATGATAGAATCAAAAGTAGAAGAACCTGGAATAGAAGCCATCCAACAATAAGAACTTTGCACAAAAGATAAATATGTGGCTATTCCCACTTCTTCCTAAAGAGGCCCTAGAATCAAGTTCAATGTTGGCAAGAAGGATACATGGACAATCCAAGAAGATGAGACCACATAATCTGAACCATCTCGCTCAAAAGGAAAAGGTCTTGTTTCCAAAGAGGTAGATTCTGAAGAAGAAGGAAATTCAAGTGAGGAATTTATTGAAGAAGAAGATTCTGAGGAAGAAGACTCTGATGAGGAAGAAGATTTCGCAAGAGAACAAGAACAAAAAGGTGATCAAGAAGGAGAACAAGAAGGTGATAAACATGAACTCGAGCATGATGAAGAATAAACTTTGTCTCCACATGAGAATGTTGTCGAATATTTTCCCTAAACGTCATCGCCCATAACTTCAAATGATCCTCATACACCTCCTAATCCTAATACTCCTCCACCTCCTTTTCCCACATCACCTCCTCCCACATCCACAATACCTACAATGGACATTTCTCATCCCCTTGTAGTATCAGCAGTGCTTGCCTCTCCTCTGTCAATTTCAAATACACAAACTATTGATATTTTGTCAAGCCCTCCATCATCCATTCCTAGTTTGTCATCTCCATCCTATGACATCACTTTTGAAGCTGAATTCAATAGATTCATGAATGAATCCTTGCATAGTCAACTTGGTGTGCAATCTACTGGAGCAGTTATGACAGATACTACCCCAATTGTCACCATACCAGTCATTTCTATAGAGACGACTGTGACACAAGAGTTGATGGTCAGCCAAGAAGCACATACTTCCTCCCTTCCCCCTTGGTTGGTATCTCAAGTATCGAAGAGAAAGAAACAAATGATCTCCCCAGAAGAACTCAATCTTGAAGAGATAGCCCCTCCAAAAGCCAAGGGGAAGAAAAAAGCCAAAGTACATTCCAGACTTCATGTTGACAAAACTGGCCATAATTTTACAAAAATTGGTATACCGCCACGTGAGGAAGGAGATGTAAACATAGAGGAATACATTGTCACTAGAGTCCAACTTGGAAAAGTGACAAATGAAAGTTCCAAGGAAAATGCTCAAGTAGTCCTAAACGCATTGGCAAGAAGGCTTGACAAAATGGAACAAGCCTGAGATGTGTACAAACAAAAGGCTGAGCATTATGCCACTGTTTTGAGGAGACTAGCAGGGTCTTAAAGTAATGTACAACCTTTGGCAATGATAAACGCTGAGGACCTAGCTATGAAAAAGGTAGAGAATTTTTCCTCCAAAGGAAAAGTGTTATATGATTTCATTGATGAAATTATAGAACACGGTTCACAGGTTATAATTGTTACAGATGAGAAAGCCACCCAAATAGCCAAGCTCAAATCAGAAGCTTGATAAAGAAGAAAGTATTCTTTCCCAAGAGAACAAAGAAATGGAAAAATTCCTATCATTATGGGCACAAATGAAACAAGCAAAGCTCAACAAGTTGGTGGAAGTTGGGGTAATTCCTGACAAGGAGAAATATGTGGAAGTAAGATAATCACTCAAAAACCACATCCAAGTGATCAAGTCTCTTCTCAAAGATCTCCACCAAGTGCAAGAAGATGTCAAAGGACATCATGCTATCCTTGAAAAGGGAATTAAGGAGTTACTAGGACATCTCCTTGAAGAAAACCGTATCTTCCTCCCAGCTAGTGAACTTTCTAAGATCTTCAAAGAAGCCATCATGAAGCAAGTAGAGAGTGAAGACTTTTCAAAGGCCTCCATGCATGTTATTTTTGATACATGACTCACTCTTGACAACCCCAAGACGCATCTTGACAGGTGCAAAAAGATTCACTCATCTACCATGAGATCAATCACCAAAGTTCACACCATTGTGGATTACACTATTGGTCCAGATGAGACATTCGTCCTAGAGACAAGAAAGAGATATGAAGACTTTTGCACCCAAAGCAAGGAACCATGAAGGCTTCCTTTCTCCAAAGTTGAATATTTTTATTCTTTTTTTTATGCATTTTATAAATATTTTCTGACATCTTAAATGTCTTTTGAGCAAATGTAATTGCATGAAAAATATGAGATGTTTTCCCAAAAAGATGAACAACATTTTTTACTAAGTCAAAGTTAGGTGAGATTTTCCTAATTTAGCTCACCTAACTTTCCTAATTTTTCTCAACTAATTTCCTAGCTTTACTCTTCCCTCTCTTTTATAAATAGAGGGATTTCTATTGTAATCTTTATCTTTTATCTTTAGCAATGAAGTGTTTCTCATTTTGCAACAAATGTGTGAAACTTTGTGTTCAACTTTGTGAATCTGAATCTAATCAATAAAGAAGGAAGTTGCATACCAGACTCTGCATTGGATCAATCATCTTTTGAATTTGATTAAGATTGGTGGTAATTAGTGTGTGAGATCTAAGGGCTTTGGATAAATCTATGTAGACTTTGTGTTACACTCTTTATTCAGATTTATGTTTATGTTTGGTTAACTATTGTTGAATGACCTACAAGACTTTGTGTTTGTAATTTTTCATGTTGTTTGTGGAATTTTTGTATCTAAGAAGACTTTGTGCTTCTAATATGACAAACATTACATCTCGCAGGATCCATCAGTGAAAAGCTATAGAACAACTTTGTGCCTTCATAAGCTTTTATTTCTTTATTTTATTGTTTATTATTATCAAAGATGGTATCTCTAAGCTTTGCTTTAACAAGATAGAGATATTGGAATTACTACTTGTTTTTAGTTTAAAGTTATTTTGAATCAAAACTATCAATTGTGAAGCATTGTAAAACATCTTCTCCAAAAAAAGAGAGAAGCATGAATGTGACACACCCCCCATCTCGTAATTGTAGTGTACATTTTGTAAATACTTAATTAGTTTTACTTAGCTTCTGTAAGCAGTAAGAAGGGTGCCTCCCCTTTCTGAGAGGAGAGATCATATCTCACACAGCTGTGGTTGAAATCTAGGTTTTGTAATCTATTGAAAAGGTGACTACATAATTTTTACCCAATAGAAGGGTAGGATAGGTTTAAGTTTGAAATGACGCAAATGTGATCCGGTGTGACATAAGTGCCAGGTTGTGCAACGCAATCACTAGATTGCAATGCAAAAGCAAGTTAATTCAATGCATTTGTTACAAAGTGATGCAATTCATGGTGGGATTGGTGCAAATGATATAAAGTGACACATGTGAAAAGCCAAACAACACAATTGATGTACCACAACACAACTGATGGTTGAAATGACACATATGATTGGTGCGACTCAAGTGAAGGGTAGAGTGACACAATTGACTATGGCTAGGGTTGACTCAGTTTAGGCTCAATTTACTTGTGCACTTTTGATTAGTTAACTGATAATGATGATTTTCAATGATGTGCCAACCTTCGTTTCTGTGTATGTAGAAATTATTACCACCCATCTATACACGCAAGTTTCAGCCAACGACATATGCATTTAGGGATCAACTAAGGCAGGGTGAGCAAAGGTGACTGATGCAGCTAGGACTATTTCATGTGACCTATATGCCCATTTTCTGAGCAAATAGGGGTCTGTTGATAGCACTAGTGGAGAGATGGCACTTCAAGACATGTTTGTTTCATTTGTTGACAGGAGAGGCCACAGTGACACTGGAGGATGTCTATAGAATCCTACAGATCTCGATCAGAGGAGAGCGGGTGGTCTATGATCCTCGATGGGGATGATAGGCTATTATAGAGTATTACAAGCACAGTGATATAACACAGCTAGGCATTCACAAATATGAGATTAGCTAGGAGTTTCTTGCTGAGCATTATAGTCGACGGGATTGTATGTTGTGCACGTTGATAGCTGGGGTGTTGATACCAAATCGCTGCGATCATGGTTTCCCGATTGGATGGGGAGATGTGCTTATCAAGATGAGGCAGGACAAAACAATATTTGCTTGGGGGTTGTGCCTACTTGGGATGTTATATCATTAGCTTCACGATGTCGAATATAGGGAGTCAACGAGCATCAGTTGTGGGACCACACTCCTCATGATATGGGCATGGCCCGAGCACATTCTAGTATTTTGACCACCAGTACAGACATAGTTAGCCGAGGGGATGCCCTATGTGTTCCTTTATATAGGGTCAATGACACAGACTCAAGTGGGAGACATAGGATACTTGTTCCATGCTATAGATACTTTGGTGGGGTTTGTGTGGAGGCCATACAAGAACTGTGAACAATGGCTAGGAGAGGAGGAGCATTTATCATTTTGTCGATAGTTTAGATATCTCATTGGTCAAACAGTGCAATCTCAACTGATTATAGAGATGTACCTGTCCTAGTGGATACTAAGACAATTTGGGGAGCAGCAGGATGTTCTTGTAGGCACTGCAGAGTATGCACGATCATCTTGGGAGATAGTGTGGGGACCGTTGATATTGGTTTTGTTGGCTAAGCAATAGATTGACAACTTGGTAGCACAACAGTAGGGATGGAGCGGTGGACTAGTGGATGCAGGGACCATCTCAGATTGTGATGCATGGTGGCAGGCACACAAGCCACTTCCTTTGACGAATCTTGATTAGTTAGCGCCAGTGGATCAACGAGAAGTATTACCACAGGTGCACCGAGGAGGGTGAGGAGGCAGGGATGATGGTAGGGGGAGAGGGAGGGAGGGAGGTAGAGGTGATGGTGATGGTGACAGAGAAGATGGGGGAGACAGAGGGGGTGGTGGGAGAGGTCAAAGATAGGGGAGGAGAGTGCAGCAGCGGGTCGAGCGAGTCCTGCTAGCACCTATCCAAGAGGAGGGAGAGGAGGAGGAGAGAGAGGAGGGCCAATAGGAGGAGGTAGGGCTGAGGTAGAGAAACTAGGAGTAGAGCAGCCAGAGGGAGAGTAGCCAGAGGGACCTCGTTTGATGGAGGTAGAGGTGGAGGTGGTCATAGGAGAGGAGGCATTGGATTGTCGGTAGGGAGGAGGATGTAGGGGGGAAGAGGAGATAGATGAGGTGGAGAGGTGAATCAAAGAGCAGATGGTGGAGGGTGAGGAGGATATAGTTGGGAGATCACCATTACCTCAAGATGCACAATTGATCAGTGACTAGCAGATATGTAGAGCAGGTTAGACAAGGCCCTTGCCTAGATCAAGGCACTGGAGTCAGAGCTAGAGGTCACTAGGGTGGAGAGAGACCAGACAGTGGTTAGGCAGTAAGAGGTGTAGAGTTGGTGTTTGGAGTTTGCAAAGTTGTGTATTGGGCCAGTGGGAGAGGTGGTGAGAGAGCTTCCGAGGGTGAGCGCTAGCCAAGAACATTATAGGATGTTGTATGAGAGGGAAATGCTAGTGGAGCAATGAGATTCGATTCTTACATGGTCTTGGAGTGGGGCAGTTAGTGGCAGCAACAGGAGCCAGAGCAGTGTGAGCCCATCCACTTCATTTGGACAGTCATCAGAACATAGATCACACCACAACCATAGACATTCATCAGGGCACAGGTCTAGCCACAGTCATGCATTGTCATCTTTAGGGCACAGGTCTCATCATAGCTGTCCAACTGTCACAGTGCCAGGGTCATCACAGAGCCAGCCTGTCAGGTCTCAGTAGATAGGATCAACCCCTATGAGAGAGCATCAGTCACCTTGTTCCTCACCTCGAGGGGATGAGGAGAGTACAGTTTAGGGCATTTGATATTTTCATCATGTTGATACATTTTATATATTGACCATTGAGCCTGTGAGCTCAATTTTTGGGACTCCTCGAGACTCTATCCTATGACATTATTTTGAGATTATATATATGATGCAGTTTTTGTGTGGACTATATGCTATGTGTTGTGTTATGATGTATTGTGATTATGTTCATGTGATTTGATTTATGTGAAGATTCCTATGATGATGCATTTTTATTTTATGGGATGTATGCATTTATAATGATCATTTATGATGAGATGTCTTAGTACTAATGATGATGCTACTTTATGTGTGATGGTTACTTTATGATGATGATGATTATGTTCTATATATGCATAATGTTTTTAGCACTTATGGATGCCATGCTTATGATTATAAATGCATTGATGTATTATTGTCTATGTATGGATTATGCAATATGGATGATGTATGAAAAAATTTAATGCACTTATATGTTATGTTAATGCAAATGGATTGATGCAAATGATGTATTTATGCAAATATGTGAATGGATTTATGTAAATGTGTAATGTACTAATGCAATGGTTATATATGAGCATGTATGTAATTATTTTTATATGTCATAGGATATCATTAGGAAATGGAAGAAGAGAGAAGATCAGATAGAAGGGAGATCAATGTTAGCATGGAGAAAGAATCCTTCAATATACTGCCAAAGTACTACTAGGTATTGCTCTAATCATCATTGGGCAGATTATTGTAATGGCCAACAAACACCATGATATGACATAGATCAATGGTGTGCAAGGTCGCACCATCACATAGAAAAAGTAATTGCAAAAAAGGATGATCATGACTCATACGACGAACTTAATTGCCCCAGTATTTTTGTCACAACCAACCATAAACAAGAAAGACAAGCCATGAAACATTGTTGCTCCTCTAAATCCTATGCAGGAAATCCTCGAGGAACTAGTAGCATGACTGTTTTGAAAAGACAAGACAATCATCATGATACGTCATTGCTCCTCTAAATCCTGTTGCCAGGACATCCTCAAGGAACTAGTAGCATGATGAAAAATCAAATAACAAGTGCCAATATTAAAGATAGTGTTTGCCAAGTATATTCAAATGTCAAGTGTTTTGATGTCGAGATGCCAAGTTTGATGAAGCCTAGGTTCATGTTGAATAGGCTAATGTGTGACTAGTGTCAGATAATTCCAAATTTAGGAAGGACACGTCCTAAATGATGTCAATGTCAAGAGGATCGATCCTCAAATGTCAAGAGAATCCCTCAAAATGCCAAATGACAGAGTCAATGCTTCAAAAAGACATATCATAGAGCATAAATAAATGACAAGAGTTGTTCTTCAAAAAGATGTTTCTGAAGAATAACCAAGAGTTGACAGGTTGACTTGTTATGACAGTTTGACCAAAGTTGACTAGATGACTGAATTGACCACATGCCAGTGTTGACATCCCAATTTAGTTGAAGTGTCGATTAAAAGATTGTCAAAGTTTGTTTAAGAGTTGTCTAATTTAAGACATTTGCGAGAAAAATACAATTGACTTAATAGACCCTAAGGGACTGAACCTAGGGGGCCTCGCGGGTGCATCAACAGATGGCCTTGCCTATGTCATACACTCAGAGACCTCGTAGTTCAACCAGACTTTGACTGATAAGACTAACTAAAAATTATTTGATTTATTTGGAGATATTTGACGTGTGTGATAGTGAATGTGATGAACCCTAAAGGACTAACCTAGTGCAGCCTTAGGGGCTCATCGATTGATGGCCTTGCCTATGTAGCAATGCACAGAGACCTCGTAATTTGACATGACTTGACTTTGCCTTATTTGACAAAATATGGAGTCATGATTTTATTTGGACAATCTAAAAGGACTAAACTAATGCCTCAAGGGCTCATCAACAAATGGCCTTGCCTACGTTTAGTCATAGAGGCAACGTAGTTTGACAATGACAAAGACTGACATGACTGACATGATGGACTATGACTTTGTTTTTGGGATTTTAGAGTGTTATTTGGATGTTTTTGTGTTTTTGACATATTTTGATTTTTTTGGATTTTGAAGTTTTATGATTTTTTTGTTGGAAGTTTTTTAGGACATTTTATGATTTTTATGGATTTTTTTTAGGACATTTTCTGATTTTTATGGATTTTTTTTAGGACAGTTTCTAATTTTTATGACTTTTTTTACGACATTTTTTTATTTTCATGAATTTTTTCAAGACATTTTAGGATTGTTGAGAGCATGTGCGAGACCCACTGCAATCAGGTGATAGGGGTGTTGCCCCCAATCAGGTCTAGGATTAGCCAAGTTGAATGAGATGGAAAAGGACATGCTCGAAATGAAAAGTGAAGGATATGCAAGACATGATGTCAACCATTTGCAGTCATGGAAAGAAATAACAGGACTTTACGACAAGTGTTATGAGGGTGTCAAAAAATTGGGCATTCATTATGGACAAAGGTAGATAGAGTGAGTAGATGACAAAGCAAAGAATGACTACACATGGCACCTATTTGCTAGGTTTTCACCATGGTACTTATCCAAAGTGCCACCGAAGTGGTTTTCACTATTGGACAGATTATTTCTCTTTACTATTTTTCAGATTTTTTTTGTATTTTTCAATTTTTTTTGTATTTTTTGATTTTTAGCCAAGCTCTCTGATGTTATGTGTAGAATTTACAGAGATGCAAGCTGTTGATAGGTTTTGTTAATTATTCCCCATCTAGAGTAGCTAATTGGTAAGTGCTAGAACCAAATGCGACAATGATGATGTAAGGACCCAACCAATTAGGCTCAAACTTGCTAGGTTTATCACAATCAAATTGATTCTTTGGATTATGCATCAAGACCAAGTCGCTAATGTCAAACTTTCAGACCATAACTCTTTTATTATAACTTCGGCAAAGGTGATTCTGATATTCCTGTAAGTGATCCAAGGCATTTTTTCTATGTTCTTCTAACAATTCCAGCTCATGTAATCGAGACTGTGGGTATTCTTCGTCATCAATCAATCCCGTCATGGAGACTCTGAGAGGGGATTTTGACCTCAATGGGAAAGATAGCTTCAGCTCCAAAGACCAAGGTGAATGGGGTGGCTCTAGTAGGTGTATAGATGTTGGTGCAATAAGCCCATAGAGTGGATTAAGTTGCAGATGCCAGTCATAGCCATCATCTTTGATAGTCTTCTTAAGAATCTTGATGATGGTCTTGTTAGATGCCTCAACTTGACCATTCCCTTGCAGGTAATAAAGTAGTGGAGAAATGGTGTTGAATATGGAAGCATTCACAAAGCTCACAGACATCTTGATTTTTGAAAGGAAGACCATTATCTGTGATGATGGATTGGGAATCACCATACCAACATATGATGTAGTTAAGAATGAATTTGGAAATTTGCTTGTCGATTATGTAAGTGAGGGGAATGGCTTCTATCCATTTGGTGAAATAATCGGTGGTGGTGATAATGAACTTATGGCCATTGGATGAGGTAGGATGGATTTTACCCATGAGGTCAAGTCCCCATTGTGTGAAGGGCTAGGGAGAAGTGATTGGTCAAAGCTCTTGTGCAGGCGCATGAATTAGATCACTGTGTGCTTGACATTGACAACATGTTCTCACAAACTGAAGGTGATGTTTTTCCATTGTCAGCCAGTAATACCCAAGTCTCATAACTTTATTAGCTAAGTTTGGGCCACTCAAATGAGATCCACATATACCCTCATGCACCTCACATAAGTTTGTTCATGTTTCATCAGTGTCGAGACATCGAAGAAGATTATTGTCAAAGTTGCATCTATATAAACTGTCATTGATGATGGTGTAATGGGAAACTTTGCAGATAAAGGATTTGCACTGCTTATTAGAAAGGTTTGGTGGGAGAGTATGGGAATGAAGGTAATCATATATGTCTTGATACCAAGGTGAATTGGGACCAACAAGCTCACAAACCATTTCTAACTCAGGAATATCATAAGCGGGAACCAACAGTTGCTCCACTAAGAACTCAAATTGCAGCATGTTACTGAGAATGTCTAAGAGAGATCCAATCATGGCCATTATGTCTGCTACCTTGTTTTGTGCTTTGGGAACTTGCTCAAAAGCGATCATGTGGAAATATGATAGGAAGCTATCAACCATGCATTTATAAGGCATTAAATTTTCATCCTTGGTGTCGTACTCATCATTGACCTAGTTGATAGCCAACTGAGAATCTCCAAAGACTAGGAGTGTTTTGATTTTCCATTTGATGGCCATTCAGAGTCCTATGACAAGTGCTTCATATTCAACAACATTTTTAGTGTAGGGGAAGGTGATTCAAAATGACTTAGGAATAGAATCCCCTTGTGGTGTGATGAACAATATACCTGCTCTCAAGCCATGACCCGTATGGGACTCGTCAAAATAAAGCTTCCAAGTTGATTTAGGGTCTACATGAAAGATGGATTCGTTGGGGAATTTAGCTACCAAAGGGTGATTGGCTTGTACGGGTGCATCAACGAGTTGATCAACTATGACCTATCCTTTTATAGCTTTGTGTTCCACTTACTATATGTCATACTCACTCAGTATCATAACCTATTTTTCCAACCAACCTGTTAATGTTGCCCGACTGAGGAGATACTTTAATGGATCAATCTTTGCCACTAATTGTGTTTTATGGTTTAGCATGTAATGTCTCAATTTTTAGCGATGAAGACAACTGTGAGACAGGCACATTCAATGGGCGTGTAGTTGAGTTCATATATGACCAATGTGTGATTGATGCAATATATAGCTCTTTCTTTCTCATCATGGCCATTCTATGCTAATAATACCCCCAATGCTGAAGTGGTTGCAGAAATATACAAAATCAGAGGTTTTCCATCAATGGGCGACATTAGGATAGGTGGTGTCAAAAGATAGTCTTTGATTTGTTGGAAAGTCACTTGACACTTGTCAGTCCACACAAAGGGGATGCCCTTGCGCAGTAGATATTGGAAACGTTGGCATTTGTCAGCTAACTACACAATGAAGCATTGGATGGATTATAATTTTCCTTGCAATGTTCTGAGCTCACTAATTCCTTTCAACAGAGGCATGCCCAATATTGCTTTTACTTTAGCAAGATCAACTTCAATTCCTTGGCAAGAAACTATATACCCCAAAAGTTTTCCTAAAGTCACACCAAACACACACTTCTTAGGATTGAGTCTGACCCTATACTCTTCTAGCCTTTTAAATATTTTATCCAACACTTTTAGGTGATCACTGTGTGTCAAGGACTTTTCTAGGAGGTCATCAACGTAGTCTTCCATCAACGTGTGCATGAGATCATGAAATATTGTGGTCATGGCTCGTTGATATGTAGCACCTACATTTTTCAAGCCAAAAGTCATAACATTCCAAAAATATGTATCCCAGGGACAAGTGAATGTTATTTTGTGTTGATCTTTTGGGGCGATGCAAATCTGATTATATCCCAAGAAACCATCCATGAGGGACAACATCTCATATCCTACTATGAGATCTACTATGATGTCTATGTTTATAAGTGGAAAGTCATCTTTTGGACATGCCTTGTTCAAATCTTGGAAGCTTGTACAAATATGTATCTAACCATTGACTTGGTGATAGGTAAGAGGTTTGATATCTAGTCGACGTAATCTATCAATCTTATGAACCCCACATCTAGTAACTTTTTGAGCTCAGCTTTGACTAGCAAGGAAATCTAGGGATGCATCTTTCATACCTTTTGCTTGAATCGTTTTACGTCTGTAAGCAAGGGAATATGGTGTAAAACTAATGTTGGATCTAATCGTAGCATGTTGGCATAGGACCATGCAAATTTGATCTTACATTTTGCAAAGAACTTTTGAAATTTAGGCTTTTCTTCTTCTGTTAATGATGTTGCAAAGAGAATAGTTTTGGGATCCTCTAGTGTGGCTATATTAACTTCTTTGGTGTCTTCAATAAGCATTGCTAATTTTTCTTGTGTAATGGGAAGAAAGTCCAATCGTCCATCCTTGGGCGCCTCAGAGAGGTTTTCACCCTCAGATACATCCTTTCTTTTCACTTTTGCATCGTTAGAAGGTGCCTTGCGGTTTTCACCTAAAGACGTGTCTTTTCTTATTTTATTTTTATTATTTTTGTGACTAGAGGATTGCACAGTATCCCCAAAGTATGCTGAAAAATCAAGATCTATAGTGAATCCATCTTTATGGTCCCCACTCAGTATTCCTTCATGAAGTCCTGGGCATGAATTTAGAAATAGCTTTGTCATTCTTAAAAATGTCCATGGTCAGTCCCAATCAATGAGTTGTGGGTATATAAGGGAGATGCCATCATTAGTGTTGGTGAAAGGTGGAGATGATGTTGAAAGCATGTAGACTGAGGTTGAAAGGGTAAAGACCGAATTGTCTTCAAAGTCCCAAGAGGATTCCATCCAATTATCATCTTTGTTAGACTCAAGTAAATTGGACTCATGGTCATAATAGGGGACAAACAAGTGGGAATCATGGTCAATATAAGGGACAAACACATCAGAATCATGGTCAATAGGGTCAGGTGATAGCTCAATTTTGTCATCATCACGAGGTCAAAAGAGTCTTACCCAGTCTTCTCTTTTCAATGGGACTTTAGGAGGATCTTTAGGAAGTTCAACGTTAAACATTTGTTTGAATCTTTCATCGAAAGAAGGATCACCTAGTTCTCGAAACATTTCATTAAGCTCATAGTCACTTAGGGATCTTTCAAAACCATATTCCCACTCATGTGAGTTAGTCTCGATATGGGAGTCTTTGATTGTATTGACACTTTTAGAAGCATTTATGCCCTCACTCAAAAGTGCATGGGTACGTGGACTGTAAATCTTGATTGGCTCAAACCCTAACCCCAAATTCTTTGGTCTTATAGAAGGCATTATAGGTTCTCTTCTTCCAGTCTTGTTTATACCAAGGCCACTAGTTCCATCATATCCTTTTGCCTTTATCATCTCATAGCCTTTGCCATACTGTTGTACTGGTAGCGGAGGTAGGTCTTCCATGTCTTTGTAAATCTAGGCCAATATATCTTCAATATCTTATTTGTTCAGTTCTCCCCATTTTGTGAAATTCATTATAGGAGGAACTTTAAAAATATCTTTGGGCTCCAGTCTGAAACAAGGCCTACTGTAAGATTTTGGAGACTTTGGTATCTTGGTGATGCAATAGGTAGTGTTTAACTTGTACTCACTACAACCTTTGTCCTAGATCTTGATGTTAGGGTTGGCACTTGGGATGGTGGAAGGAGATGGTATAGTGGAAGATGAAGGAGTGGATGTGGATGGCTTGGTGAGTGTGGATGGATCAATGTATTTGGAAGAAGTGGATGTTGAAGCTTCATGATTAATGGGAACTTGGTGTTCAGAAATGCCTCTCAAGTTGGTGCAATACTGGAAGGGATCAGGATCTCTGAGTATGGTAATTTTGGTGCCATCGAAAGGAAACTTCAAGCATTTGTGGTAAGTGGATGGTACAGCCTTTAAGGCATGGATCCAAGGTTAACCAAGCAGGATGTTGTAAGGTAGCTCAAGAACCAAGATATGACATGTTGTGTCTACAATTACTGGCCCCACCCAAATAGGAAGTGTGATAATGCCCCTAGAAGGGTGTTCCTCATCTTCATATGCCTTTATGACTATGCTTTTGGTGGCATCCACACACGCATCAGAGAAGCCTAGTGCTTTGACTAGTTTTAAGGAACATATATTCAATCCTGCTCTACCATCTACTCAGACTCATCTAACCTTGTGTTTATGGATGAAGACTTCAATATGCAGTGCATCATTGTGAGATGGTTTAGGTTAGGAGTAATCTTGGTCCGAAAGAAGATGTGATGGGGAGTAGTCAAGTATCTGACCATGGATTTGAAGTGGTTGACATCAATGTTAGTAGGTACAAAAGACTCTTGTAAGACCTTATCAAGTATGGCTTTGTGTGAAGGTGAGATGTGTAGTAGCTTGAGTATGGAGATTTGAGTGGGCATTTTACCCAATTGGTCAATAAGATTGGATTATCCTTTGGGTTGTGACTATTTGGTAGAGGGACTGGGTATTGTGATCTTTGGTTGTTTAGTAGGAGGACCAACTATTGTGACCTTGCCTCGACAGGTGGTGACATTACACTCCAGGGTCTTTTTAATGGTGATAGTATTAACGTGTTCATTAGTAGGTCAGAGGTGATTAATTATAGGTCCACTAGAATAGTCAAAAGTAGTGCGAGTGTAATTGGCTCTGTTATTAGTCTTTGGACCTGACGTAGAGGGATTACCTGAACCATGATCCTGCAGTGGGTTTTTATGAATGGTATGGTCTGAGTTTGAAGAAAGTTGTTGATCGTCTATTTCAATGGTACAAATTTCAATAAGATCCTATATGAGATTCCTCAATTGTCTACAAGATGAGGTTTTATGCCCCTTTATTTGATGGTAATCACAAAATGCATTATCATCCTACCATGATGGCTTGAACTACCCTAGATCATATGGTTTAGGGTCTTCCAATGCTATGAAATTGTTTTGGATGAGCTTCTTGAGGACAACTTCAATTGGTTCCCCCAAGGGGGTGTATGTGCATCTTTTTGGAAATTTTTGGGTTTGATGTGGTTGCCCTTGGTCTTGATTGTTCTAGATGGCATTTGTGATGAGTGTTGGTGTGGTCAAAGGAGTGTTTTGGGGTGGAGTTCCTCTAAGCATGAATGCAAGACCCGTTGCGTTTACTACTTTAGCGTCAACAACGCCATCATTGGTGATATGTTTGTTCTTGACCCAATATTTGTTTTTATCATTAGGTGGGTTTGGGTTTGTGTTCTTGTTGGCATATTTGAGTTCTCCTTTTGCAATAAGAAATTTTTCAAGATGATCTCCTTTTTCTACAAGGTCCGTGAAAGTGGTGCAACAATGGACTTGTAAATTGTATCTCAATGGGCCAACAAGGTTTTGAACAAACATGTTTACTTTCTCCTTTTCTGGTATTTCAACAAGACATCGATTTGTTAGACCCTGCCATCTTTCAAAAAATGGAATGAATATTTTTCCAGTGTCCTCTTGGGTCATCTTACATAATGTGGAAATGGTAGTGTTTGTGTTGATGTTGCAGGCATAATTTTCTACAAATTTATTAGCAAGTTCATCCCATGACTTTATCTCTTTGGGCAAGAGAGCAAACCAATCAAGTGTGGGACTCATGAGACTTCTAGGGAAGAGTCTCATCAGATAGATATGTTTGTAAGCAACATCCACACAGTTGGTCATAAATTCTCTTATATGCTCAAGGGGATTTTTTTTTTCCTTTGTATTTGGAGAAGTTGGGTACCACATATCCTAGAGGGAATGGTGGCATGTGTAAACTCATGTTGAATTGGTATGGACATAAGTCATAGGATGTGTGGGTCTTCTTGTTGGACAATTGCATGTTCTCCACTTGTTTTTGCAAGGAAACAAGTTGATCCATGAGTGCATCTACTATAGGGTTGTTTTTGGCGTCACACATGCTGGTAATGGGTATCCCATGAGTTGCCATTTGTTGTGATGGTATGTTTTGATTTGGGATGTATTGTTGTGGAACGTATGACACATTTGGAATTTGTTGGTATTGGGTGTTTTGAGTGGGAATGTGTTGTTGTGTATGGATGTGGGATGCATGTGTGGGAATGTGTGTTCTAGCAGTGTTAGTTTGTATTTGCAAAATTTATTGCCCTTGAATGTTTTGATGACCAAATGGAGTCATGTGTTGTGTTACTTGGTTTCCTTGTCCAAATTGGTAAATGTGGCCATGTGGGATATGCGTGTTTTTCCTTTGGGGAACATTAGTGTTGGTATTGACTTGTGATGATATATTGACATTTGGTTGAGGCCCTTGAATAGTATTTCATCTTTTGTTTCTCCCAAAGGTGTTTGATGAGTTTGTTCCCATAGCATTGGTTGAGGACCCAAGCAAAATATTTGAAGATTTCATTCCCATAGCATTAGATGAAGATCCAAATAAAAGGTTTGATGAATTTGTCCCCATAGCATTGGAAGAGAACCCATATGTAGCTCCAATAGTTTGTGACAGAATTGTTGATATTTGTGGGATTGATTGTGATATGGCATGAGCTATGGTTGATGTTCCCACAATAGATGTTTATTTATTGTGTTGGTTGTGTTTTGAGTGGTGGTGCCAATGGAAGTAGTGTTAATGGTGTTTCTGGAATTTTGTGTTGTGGCACCAATGGAGGTATTATGTTGTGGTGTCAAAAGAGGTTGGCTAGTTTGGGTGCCATGATCGAGAGATGCTACTCTCAAGGTATTAATATCGAATCCTCATGGCAATCTAGCTCCTTGGTGTAGAAGCATGGATAAATATTGGTATGAATCTTGTAAGAGTAGTTATTCTACAAAGGAAGCCACTTCAGGGTTTTGGCCAGTAGCTTCTACATCTTCCATGAACACTTTTCCATTTGCATCTCTACGTATGAATTGTTCAAAAGGATTGTGTGATGAGGATGCAATGTTCATGTCACAAAAGGGATTTGATGAAAGATGTCCCCATGTCCATGTTGTTGTTCATGTCATTAGGAAAGTTGTAAGAGTTGTTTCCTTGTCCAAAGGGGTCCATTTGTCTTCTCTTTCTTTGTAGCCTAGTCTCAATCCATATAAAATTTGCTCAAATGGAGGAGGGATAATGATAACCAATGAATGGGAATGATATGACACTATGTTTTTTAGATTTTAGGAATAAGGAGTGTAATAGTGATAAGTTGTCTAAAGGGGATGTCAAATGCAAAGTGATAATGAGGACTAAAATGAATGGTGGAAGACTAAAGTGTTTTGGGGTATCACAATGCAAATGCAAGGTATAAGGAAACTCTAAGGTGCAATCAATTTTGGTAGGATTTTAGGAAAGGTTTACTAACCATTCAAAGTTTGGCCAATGTTTCAATTTTGATTGTCAAAGGACTATTTGTAGGACTAAGTGAAATGACAAAGTGACAAGGTGAGGTTTCCAAACTAGACTTATGAGTTGGAAATATCTCACATAAAAGGACAAAGACTAAAGGAGTGATTTTGACTTAGTCCAATGACAATCTACTTTTGGAGGCAATGGTTTCACAAAGTATGGCAAGTTTTCCTATTCTAAAATCTAAAAAATGAGGACCTAAGAGTTTGTCTATGCTGAAAAATGATGGGGGATCCTAGGATGCAACTAAAATTTGCAATGGTAACCTATGGAAAAAGCTAAATACCAACTAAAGGGTGCAAAGATGGGTAATTTGAGCAAATCTTTTTCTAGTTTTTAAACAAAGACCACTGGAAAAAGATATCTAGAAAAAAAATCAAGATGTTTGGTTTTGGACTTGGATAGTAACAATATTTTTCCTAAGTGACAAGCAAATGCGGTGTTCTAGATAGCAATTGCATTGTAGGGTACAAATGTGTCGTTTTAGATGGTGAATGTGTTAGAGGATTATCAAATGTGTTGTTTTGTGTAGCATATACATTGTAGAGCAGTCAAATGCGTTTTATAGAGGCTCAGATGCATTTTAGTTTGAACAGAGTCTAGTTGTTTTGCAATTTTGGCAGATTTGTGATGTTGTTTCAATTTGACTATGTTTTTCTAGATTTGTAAAAGGTGTCTTATGTGTTTATTGATTTAGAAAACACTTGGCAAACAAATGATTTTGTCTTGAATTGTTGGAAATAAACACATTGAAAACAAGCACAACCCTCTGGATGGCAAGGACTATATTTCACTGGATTCCCACTTGGATTTCTCCATCCATGCTTATTCTTAGCAGATGACTTAGAAGCTTGGCCACACTGGCTCCCCTCCATGACACTCACTTCTCCTGGTCAACCAAGCTTCAAGTTCTCATGACTCTCCCATGAAAAACTCTTCATCTCCACTAAGAACCATGAGAATGTGGGATGACTTGGCAATGACCATTGCTGCACCAGCAAATAGAAAAGGATTTTGGCAACTACACAAATGGATTTTAGTGAATACTTGGGGACATGGCACCTCGCAAGCATCTAGGAAGCCACTTAAGGATTTGATCACTCTACTAGGGGCTCTTATACCTTTAAAAGAAAAGGTAGGTACCCAGTTTTGAATGAGACTGCATGGCTAAGGCCTACATACCACGAGGACTTGATGGTTTAGTCTTATCCTTTTATATATCGGCCCAAGCGAAAAACCAGTTGGAGTCATTCCATCTTTTGAGGCAAGCCCCTCTAAGGTTAAATAAAAATAAATTGAAAACTTTGTTTTTGGTCATCCAATATCGCACTAAAGCGCGAGGAGATTGCATACACAAAGCTTTCAACCCGCACTCACAAGATTGTTCATTTTAATGCCCAAATTAAAATATGTGGGTGGAAAAGCAACAACCCCTAAGTGTTTTTGTTTCTCAGGATAGCAACAAGGTGCAAGAGAATCACATACACACTAAGGAGTTATCACTACTCCATAAGACACATCAAACACTCATTCAATTTAACCCAAGCTTATTATGAGACAAGCAAAGTTCTTTTTAAGCCAATGCTATGAGAATGCAAGTAGATTTTAGCCTTGATGAGTTATAATACAAGTTGTATTTATTTTAATCCCATGAGTGTGAATGCATGTTCATTTTAAACCATGATGTGTGAATGCAAGTTGTAGTTGTGTTTGTTTGTTTGTTTGTTTGTTGCTTTAGGATTGAAAAATATTTGCAAAATCAACAACAAAACAAGGGTTAGTATCTCCTTCTAGCTTACCACATGCTGCCAACAACAGATCAGTAACCAAAAAGCCCTAGCCTATTGAAACTGAAAAGAGAAATTTGGAAAATACTGTAAAAAACCAAAAGCATACCTGCAACAGGAAAATGTGTTGCTCTTCCTATCTAATGTGTTGCAACCACAGATGCATTGCTCTGGCTAGTAGCTATGGTGCAACAAATCAAATGCATTGTTCAGGATGTCAAACGCAGCTCGATAGTACAGATGTGTCATTCTTGAATGCATATGTGTCGCAACGCATCAAATGTGGCTCAAAAAGTTTCATTTGTGGCGTTTTGTACTTGTACCTACAAAAAAGGATGAAAAGGTCATACAAAAATCTATAAAAAAAGTGTTTTTGGCATTAGGTTCACTAATGTAACTAAGGTAAAAATCTAGGTTAGCATGAAAACAAATGCATAAAAGAAACCCTAGCTAAACAATGAAGTACAATGGAGTAAAATAGCATAAAACAAAGGAAAAGCTTCACCAAACATCCTTCATGCCCTCCATGGTTGACCTTCATTTCCCTTTTCCATTTGTTGCAAAATGATGTTTGCCCTCAGATTTTGATGAGCAACTATTGACCTATGGCAAAGGCTGAAGCAAATATTAAAGGATTGTACTACTCAACAATTGCAAGTATGCGTAGTTATAATGGCGAGGAGCGAGGCGGCTTCAGGTCCAAAGTGCGAGGGCAAAGAAAGTTGGGCAGATGAAGTGATTCGGGAAAAGCTAGAGAAAGTAGTGTCGCAGGATGATAAACACACTCCACAATGGGTGTTTGTCAATGGGGAATGGATAGATGGTTGTTGCCCACTATACCGGAAATAGTCATGTAAAGACCAAGCGGCGCAGGGTCTTGTCTGTATGCGACATGATTCTCCTTCAGTTGACACAAGAGAAGAATGGCGGGGTGATGCAGGAAAGAAGGCTAAGCAACCTTGGCTTTGCTATCAAAAAACAAGGAATAACTCAGTATGGAGGAAAAAAGAAAGAATTCACAACGAAAATGGGAATGCCTTTGCAAGGAATCAAGATCCAAAGAATGGACGAAACCCTAATTCAATAGAAGAGCCAACAATTCTGTTGATTGATGTATCGTAGGAAATAAAGAATGATGCAGAAATTTTAAATGAATTCGCACTAATATGTCGATTCATTGGTGGTTGTCCCAGTAGGGCAGAAATCAGAGAATGGATAACGAAGGAATGGAAGATAGAAGTATTACTAAGATTTCTGCCAAAAAACTTTTTTGTGGTGGTGTTTGCAGATGAAAAGTTAATGAAAAAAGTAGCAGAGGTAGGTGTATGGCATATGGGTATACTTTCACTTTACATGCAACCCTGGGAGAAAAATTTTGATCCTACCCAGTTCAAGCCGTATCATCAACTGGTCTAGATTCGCCTATACAACCTTCCATTCGAATATTGGAACGGTGGATGCTTGGAAAAGATAGGAAGATCGTTGGGAACCTTGTTGGACCTCGACATGGACATTATAGACATATATAAATATGCAAGGTTGCAGATCACTACGATAAACGCCATACCAAGGTCTATAAAATTATAAGTGGAGGGGGAAATCTAGAACCAGGTTGTTGAAATAGAAGAGGACAATTTTTTTTTCCTAAAATGCAATTCAAGGAGGCACAATGAAAAGTCATGCAACTTCAGACAAGGATTTAGGGTTCCCAGGAGAGAGGCAAGTGAGAATAATATAATGCAATTAGTTTCACATGAGTCAAGTGCATTGAAAGCTAGTTCAGAGGACTCCAAGGAGAAGGAATTTGTGGGATTGTGCACAGACCAAGAAGGTACTAATGGGATCAAGACACCAGCCACCTGAAGAAATGGAAAAATTGGATAATCAGAAAGAAGACTGGATGGGAAAACACATTTCTCTGACAGATTCTGAAGTTGAATTAGAACCTAAAGATGAGTTAGATATAATTGATGAAAGAAGTATTACTCAAACTTCAATTTTGCATTTGGGTATGGGTAAATTCGGCAAACAAAGAAAACCCCAGGGTAGAAAATCATTCAAACAACTGAGGAAAGAAGAGGCAACAGTAAGAAACTACCCTAGCATTAAAGAATTTTTGAGTACTAAGGGAGGATTGACCTCCCTTGGGAAACAATGAAGCTCACCACCTGGAATGTCAGAGGCCTAATGGCCCTTGACAAACGACGCCTGGTAAGGTGTCAGCTACAGAATTGTGTAAGCGATGTAATTCTCATACAAGAAACCAAGCTGTCATAATTAGAGGTAGGAGCATTTTTGAAATATATCAGATCCTGGAATGGCTTCTTTCAAGAATCAACTGGTGCTTCAGGAGGTCTTGGGTTAATTTGGAAGGAAACTAAGGTATCGATGAAAGTCTTGTGTTCACAAGTAAACTGGTTAGCGGCGGAAGTTTTTAGTTTGAGTCTTAACATTTCATTCATTCTCATCAACATCTATGGCCCTACTAGAACGAAGGAGAAATCTTTTGTTTGGATGGAAGTTTTGAGCTTCATTAATGAACACCCATGTTCAAACATAATAGTTAGAGGTGATTTCAATGCGGTTTTAGAGATCTCAGAAAAAAGCAGTGGGATAAGGTCAGACACACAAGTGATGTTAGATTTCAGGAAGTTCATTGCTTGCTCCGAATTGGAGGATTGTCAAACATCGAATGACATCTTCACATGGACCAATAGGCACAAGGACTTCATGGCAATATTAGAGCAATTGGATAGATTCATGATATCTGCAGGATGGCGAAATCTTTGTTCAACCATCGAGGCTCGCATATTGCCAAATTCCATCTCGGATCATTTCCCTATCGAACTTAACCTCTACAAAAGTTTGGACCGCCCAAAGTCATCATTCAGATTCATGAACATGTGGTGGCGTGATGACAAACTATTGAAGTTGTTGGAAACATGGTGGAAAGAATAGCGTGTGGGTGGATCGGCCAGTTTCAAGTTCGTTAAAAAATTGCAGTATCTAAAACTTAAACTTAAAGATTGGAACAAGGACAAATTTCTAAATATATTTGCAGAAAAGGAAAGAGTGGAGCTAGAATTGCAAGCCTTAAATGAAAAAGCAATCAGAGATGGAATGAGAAATGAGGAATTCGTACATGAGAAGGATCTAAAGAACGAACTAGCAGAAATACTCAAGAGAGAAGAAATATTCTGGCGGGACAAATCAAGAGAAGTATGGCTCTCAGATGGTGATTCGAACTCAAAAAAGTTTCATGCCTCGGTGTTGGCCTGAAGAGTGGCGAATAAAATTGAGTCAATTCACTCGCAGGACGGCTCCTTGAAAAGTGGCACTTTGGATGTAGGGTTAGAGGTAGAGGCGTTCCTTAAAAACTTGCTTGCGGAGTACACTGGAACATGTGGCGTGGGGAACATCCCGGATGCAATAGATAGAAGGGTGGATAGCGTTGATAATGCCATGTTATTGGAACCGGTATCATTGGAAGAAGTAAAAGCGACCTTATTTCAGTTACACCCCAACAAGGCACCTGGGCCGGATGGATTCCCCGCTCGATTTTTCCAGAATTGTTGGGGCTTCTTAGGGTCGGACTTGTGGAAAATGATAGAAGATTTCAGGAAGACAGGGCATTTCATCAGGGATATCAATAATACAGTTATAGCCCTCATTCCCAAAAAGACTGAATGTAGAAACTTTGGTGAGTATAGGCCTATCTCCCTCTACAATACCGTCTACAAGGTAATAGCAAATTTTTTTGCAAAAAGACTAAAAAATATTCTAGGTAAGATTATCGCCCCTGAGCAAGCTGGCTTCACTCCAGGAAGGGAAATATCTGACAATATTCTTCTCATCAGTGAAGCTGTGCACTCGCTAAAAGTTGACAAATCTGCGGGCATGATTATAAAGCTGGATGTTTGCAAAGCATACGACAAAGTCTTATGGTATTTTCTAATTAAAGTTATGCAGCATATGGGCTTCAACAATCACTGGTGTTTACTAATTAAACAATGTATATCCTCAGTGAGATTTTTTGTATTGATAAATGGCTCATTGCATGGACTCTTCAGGGTGACCAATGGTCTGTGTCAAGGGGACCCTTTATCCCCTTCCTTATTTGTAATAATGGTAGAAGCTCTAAGCTGCACAATCAAAAGGCGTTGTCATCTGCAAGAATGGAGGGGTATTACTGTGGCTCCAAATGTCGAGCAAATCACTCACACCCAATTTGCAGACAATACAACTTTGTTTGGTGAGGCTAATTTGCGGGAGGCAAAATGTATCAAAGAAACATTGGACGAATATGAAACATAGTCTGGGAAAAAAATGAACAAAGAGAAATCGAGACTATACTTCTTTAACACAAAGGTCCATCGACAGAAGGTTATTTCCGCAGTTCTAGGATTCAAAGAAGACAAGCTTCCGGCCAGGTTTCTTGGAGTATAGATTTTTGAAGGAGCATGTAAATCAAAGCACTGGAACGAAGTTCTGAACAAATGCAAAACTAAGGCGCTATCATGGAAAAACAAATGGCTAACTTTAGTAGGCAGATTGACTATGACTAAATCAGTGCTCTCTGCAATCCCAATCTTTACACTTGCCTGCTATGAAGTCCCAAAGAAGATAGAAGCAGATCTAGAGAAGATTCTAAAAATATTTTATGGGAAGGATCGAATGAAGTGAAGTGAATCCCACTCATTGGGTGGGAGACTACCTGCAAGCCAAAAACCGAAGGGGGAGCGGGTTTAAGAAGTATTGGAAGGCAAAACATTGCATTGGGTGCAAAGCTAGTATGGAAAATGTATAGACAACCGGAGAAGCTGTGGTGCCACACAGCGCAAAGCAAGTACCTCGACAACAATTCTCCTTCTAGGATTTTAACAATAGACACAACAAGGGGTGGTTCAGCAATCTGCAAATTCATTAACAGGAGCTACCCGTTGATTACAAGACATATATCTTGGGGAATTGGAAACAACAAGCTAGCAAGGTTCTAGACTGATTCTTGGAATGGCTACAAGAGCTTGACTGAGCAATTTGATTTAGAATTCGAAGTAGTACAATTGGAGAGAGATGGGGGTATTGAAGTTGCCAAGTATTTTAACCCTGATGTATCTTCAGAAGGTGAAAAAGTGAAATGGATTAGTTTGTTGCATCTACATCTAGATCAAATAAAACTGAAGGACATCACAGATGAACTAAACAATCGAGTTGTCTTGATATCCAGAGAAGAAGATTCTATTGTGTGGTGTGGGGCAAAATCTGGAGAATATTCTGCTAAGTTGGGATTTCAAATTCAGGTGGAAATTGGTGCAAGAATAGATTGGATTTCAAAATTATGTTGGGACCAAGCTGTGCTACCCAAAGCTGGCACATTTCTTTGGGTAGTCTCTCACAAGAGGTGCTTAACAATGGAACATTTAAAAAGGATGGGAATTGCAGGCCCAACTCAGTGCGTAATGTGTGAATAGAAGGAAGAGGATGCTGATCATTTATTCCTTTCTTGCCCCACTACAATGGTTTGCTAGGATTGGCTTTAGAACTCGTTTTCAATACTAGGCCCGAGACAGGAGAATTTGCATGAATTCATTAACTCATGGAAGATGGGCAATAGAAATGGTTACTGGCACAGCCTTTGGGTGTTGGCTCCCTCATTGGTTATATGACACATATGGAAAAAAAGGAATAGGAGAATTTTTAGGGGCAAAGCTCTCAAAAATAATAGGTTAATTGAAAAATTGAAGGTTGCAATTATCGAAGTGGCAAATAATAGGACAAGATTGAAATCCCACTTGAAGTTCACAAAATGTGATGAAGAAATTCAAAAAACATGGGACAGCTTAAAAATACCAAACAAAGGCACGCCATTAACATAAAAGGTCGATAGAAAATTAGTATGTTGGCAGGGGCTCGTGGATCTCCCTTGGAAATTGAATTTTGATGGGGCTACGAAAGGGAATCCCGAGGCTGCGGGGGCCGGGTGCATCATTAGAGACCGCATGGGTGAATGTGTCTAGGCTACATCCAAAAATTTGGGAGAATGTTCCAATAATGTTGCCAAGTTTGAAGCATTGCTAATGGGAGTACAATTATGTATTAGTAAGGGATTTACGTCTATCGAAATAGAGGGAGACTCAATGATTTGCATCCAAGCAATAATAAATGGCTGATCTCCTAGCTGGAAGCTTGATGGCTGGGTTGGGAAAATCAAGGAACAAATAGGGAAATTGGAAAACTTTAAAATCAGACACACCTTTAGAGAAGCAAATAAAGTTTATGATTGTCTTGTGAATTCTGGGGTTGGGCAAGTGGATGAGATCATCATCGATTCCAAGGTGGAATGTTGGAACGGACTTCAGGATTTGGTAGTTTATGACCAAAAGAGGTGGCAAAGGTCACCCATAAAAGGGGACGGATTAAAAATCAAAATGCGCAGGACTGTCAATGGCTGGTGAATTCGCAACTTGGCACATTTGCAGACTTGGTCATATCATACGGTGGATCTCTCTACTAGGTTTCCCATATGGGTCAGATTGGTATTAGCGGCTTCTTGTCTCCTGCTAGTCACGCATTGTTTCGGTTCGACTGCCATGGCTTCGAGTTTGCCAGCCTCGGTGGAATGGACCATTGAACCTTTCCATTGACTGCGGAACACAAGGTCTCATTTCGGCTATATCCGGCCCAAGGTATGGGGTTTTGTGGCGTCAGTAAGAAACCAAAAAACATGGTTTTCCAATTTGGTATGGCTTGTGCTTGTGCTAAGGAGCCCTTAGCAAACCAATGCCTTCGTCTCTTCGTGCTCCAGAATAGAGAGGTTCATGAAGCTATTGTGGCATTTGTGTCGAAGGTATTAGGAACGAGTCTACATTGGTGCGATGGCAGAGTTTATGAAACTATTTGTGGTGCTTTGGTTGATGTCCACGAATCAAAGGAGTGGGTTGCGGTGCGGCTTAACGAGATCGTTGTTGGCCTCAATGTATCCGCAATTGCCAACGTAACAATGGAGTTGAGAGCGAGTGGCTGGGTGAGCTTCCTGAGGGAATTTTTTGATCCAGATCTAGCCCTAGAGGAGGGGATGGAGGATGTTTTGGCCGAGGTGACAAAAAACTTCATGTCAGATGCTTGGGAAGTCTTCTAAGCGGGTGTTAAAAACAACATGAACGCCTTTACCCGATTTATGGACTCGGATCAGGCTTGGATTAGTGTTGATAGCCTAAGGCGTTTAACAGATCTAGGGAACCTTCTGGCCATTATAAACCATAGTCTGGGGTTTTAGGAGGATGCTTTTTGTCGGATACATTCCCTGCGTATCCTAGGGTCTGGTTTGTGGGCTGTCTCTACTCCCTAAACAGTATTGGTTGGTTGTGATGTTGTTCTAAAGTGTCATGCTAAATGGCCTACAGGCAGAATGTTTTTTGTTGGGATGTATTTGGGCGTTACCCCCAAATTTTGGTAACACTTATCTATAAAAAAAAAAAACAATTGCAAGTATGCAAGTATGAAGCAAGCCTAAAGTCTGAAGGATGAAATCATGAAGTCAAGAGGTGTCCAAATGAGGTTGAAATTGCCTTTTTATAGAAAAGTCAATTTTGGATGAATGGCCAAGATTGTCAGTTGAGAAATTCCCTAAGATCAAAGGTTGAAATTAAATGTGACAACCATCAACTAGGGTTAGGGCAACATTAGGGTAAAATTTGAAATGAAGGGTTGAGATTTGAATGGACACAAATGCATGTGACAAGAAGATATTGGGCATAGAAAAAAAGGTTGTTGGAGAATCAAATAATAATTTAAAATTATTTGATTTAAGAGGCTAAGTTGACCTTTTGAATTAAAAATTAATTTAATTCAAAAGTAGTGGGGTCATGTGAGTAAATAATTATTTCAAATTATTTGATTTAAGAGGCTAAGTTGACCTTTTGAATTAAAAATTAATTTAATTCAAAAGTAGTGGGGTCATGTGAGTAAATAATTATTTCAAATTATTTACTTGGTGGGAAAATAGAAAGTGGGTAATTTTAAATAAATGACTTTATTTAAAATTAGAAGAAAATCAAGGGCGACAACAATTAAATAAATCATAGGAATTTATTTAATTATGAGAAGACATAAGGAATTAATGAAGTATTTAAATAAATAAATAAGTTTATTTATTTAAATAATCAGGAGGAAATAGTTAGGAATTGATTTAAATAAATTTAGAAATTTATTTGATTATAGAGGGACATAAGAAATTAGCAACGCATTTAAATAAAATGAATATAATTTATTTATTTAAATAGTTACGAGGAATAAAAGATGTGAATTAATTAAATAATTAAGAATTATTTAATTAATAGTTGAATTTGGACTATAGGACATAATTAAATATTTTAATTATGTTGAGAAGAAATATGGAGAAAATAAAGTTTGTAGGCCTAGGTCAATTTTATGTGTCTACAGTCTCATTTGAATGTTTGAATTACTCGTTTGTTTCCTTGAATCTTTCTTTAGCTTTCTTGAGTTTCTCCCTCGACTTCTTAATGCACTCATCTGCTTCATTAATATTTTCTTTCAAATCTTTATTCTCACATTTTGCTTTATCCATATCATCAAGAGGATATATGAGTTATCCTTCCATATCAACTTCACATTCTTATTCAAAAAACCCTTCAGGGATGATCTCTTTTGGAGGAATAGGATACTTCCTTCTAGCCATGTTTTCAACCTCCAAGATCTACCTCAACGATTAAGCCAATTGAAGGAACCAAGCTCTAATACCAATTGTTGAACACCTTGAATACTAAGAGGGGGTTGAATTAGTATTCATTGAAATTCATTAACTTCATCAACTCAAACATGCATTCAAATCATCTCATCAAACTTGCAGATATGGAAAAGAATAATTAAAGCATGCATCACATCAATAAACACAAGAACACCAGATTTATGTGGAAAAAAATTGAAAGGGAAAAATTGTGGTGAGGATTAGCTCACAATATATTATAACTAGTTACAATGGATTTATAGAATGGCGGACTCATTGTCCAAGGACTCATTGTCTAGAAAGAATGACTCATTGCCAGAGGCTCACTATCAAAGGCTCACTGCCAAAAATAGAAAGAGATAGAAGAAAGGGTGGCACATTGCCAAGGATGAATTGCTAACAATGCATCTAAAACATGTTGAAAGAATAGTTCTAATTAAGCTCAGAAAACTAACTTTAGACACTTCATACATCACCACTATCACCTTTCACATTGCATACTACATCAAATCTCACACACACTCTTAATTACATCTAATAACTCTCACTGTATTCACATTCCTCATACACTTCACACACTAAATAAACCTTCTATATATACCACAAACATTCACAACATCAATTAGGTTAGCCTAAACATATAAAACATGCAACACAATAACCTATCAACCCAAAAATTCACATGCAACACAATAACCTGTCAACCCAAAAATTAATCACACACACCTTGCAAAAGGAACCAAAATGTGTACCAAACCAAAATAGCTTGTAATGACCTATAATCATTCCCATGAATCCATTCTATACACAATTTAGCTCTGCACAACCCCAAAACCCTTAGGCTGGCACCACACAACAAAATCGATGAAGCAACAACTAAATGAACCAATTGTTCATTCACATCTCGACATGCGAACTACAAAATCACTTGACACTTGGAGTGCACACACATCTAGCACCTTCCAACACTTCCTCAAAACCACACAACATAATATTCATATACGGTGGAATGCAGAGCATTCCAACATGCACTCTGCTACTGCAATCTACCATTACTAAGCCTGATACACTGTCATTGATATCTTCAATTGTGGAAGACATACAACCCTAAAAGTTTGGATTTAGACACATCCAACACATACCATGAACACCTCAAAATCACATGACAAGATTCTGCATAGGGGAGCAATGTGGACCACAAAACTATTCCTTTGATCACTGAATATGCACATTGGGACTTAATCAACTCTCTAAAACACTTGGTCTTCTCTAGACCATCACTTCTACATTTCTACAATGGGTTTCCATAAATGACAACACCAAATACCATCATGCTCATGTTTCCAACACTTTTGGTGTGGCATCACTTCATCAAGGATTTCATACCAAGGTAACATTGTCATTTATCATTTTATTTTAGCTAATTATTTTGTTGTTTGACCTCTGCTTGACCTAGGGAACATCCTCTTGACCATCATTATTTGTTGTACGTGGAGGTAGAAATACCAAAACAAGGTTTGCCTTAGGTAAGACCCTATACAATACAACATTCTCCCCTCTTTTCATTTGTACAAGACATATCTAGAAGTTTTATCAGGAGCCAATCATAGGAAACACAATGTAGATGTAACACAACATATGAGATTTACAGATTTGAAAAAAGACGTCATCTTTAGTCTAGGGAACCCACACCCCTGTCCTTGAAATTTAGTATCAACTTTTTGTCATAGATTCCTCTCTGTATGTCCCTTGTAGATCTATAACTATTTTGTCAATTTTCATTTTCATTTTCATCTATGTGATAAAATACATTTTTAGATCTAGGGATTTATGTCAAATAGGCTTGTTAAAACACATATAAAACTTGTCATCTTTGCAACTCAAAAGGATCAAAACCTAGGAGATTACCTCTCCATTATGGCATCAAGTCAATCATCAACCCTTGTTGGTTTGTATTCGAATGTGGAGTCAAAGTGTAAATAAGTTAATTTCCTAGTTAATCTAGTTGGGTCTAGGATCACTTTTTCCATCTCTACATTTTGGTGAACTTGAAATATCCTACACTTGAAAATTTTCTAATTGTTATAGCATAAATTATGAAAATTGATTCAAAACCTAGGTTATTTGAAGATCTTCTTGTTTATTTGCATTTGTTTCATTTTCAAAATTAAGGATTTGTTCTCTTTGATCATAAAACATTAAGCAACTTGGTGAATTCAATTGAGATCAAATATTGTGAATTTAATTGCTTAATTTCATATTTTATTAGGGTTTAGGTCTAATTTCTTTCATTTAAAAATCCAATTCCAATATTAAGGTGCTTTATTTTGACATTTATGCATGCATATTTTAGTGAAAAACATTGAAAAAGTGAAAAATTGCATAGTTTTCATTTTAAAAGATAAAAAGTATTATTTTTCTACATTTTTAGGAGAAATCAAATCAATTACAACATTTTAAATCCTAAAAATTATCATTTGGATATATTGTATTTCTTTAAAAAATATAAAAGTTTGTGCATGTGTGTTCTTCACATAGACAAATTAGGTTTTCTTACATTTCCAACAATCTATTTGCTTTCAAATTGAACTTGTGCAATTAAAGACCCTTAGACACTATAATTGGTTTCCAAAATTTGAAATTAGTGAAATCTTACCTCTCTATTTCAGGGCACCCATGCCCCTATCCAATCAATTTGTCATTAAATTTTATATGGTTAACCCTGTTTATGAGCTTTATTCAAATCCAGTTCTTGTTTCTAGTAGTTTATCCTAAAATTGTCAAAAAAAAATTGCATTGCATATTTGGACCTAATTTACCTAATTCATTACATTACCCCTAAAAAAAGGACAATAACTATATGTTTTCTTTTCAAAAAATTGCTTTTGACATAGAAAAAAATGGTTTGTCTAAAAAATTGTGGTGTTGCCTGAACCCCATTCCATACCATCAAAAGGGATATCATCAAAATAGATATACAACGATCTTTGACCAACCAAGATTTTTTTTACCCATGAGAATATATTGGTGCAAAAGAATAAAATCATAGATACATATATTAACATCACTTTACCTAATCTTTATTCTTCAAGTAACCATGATATCTTGGCCCAAGAGGATGCAATCATTGATACTCATGTTTGTCCATCTTCCAATATCTCCCCTACTTGTGAGGATATATTAACACAAGAGGACAAAACTATTAGCCCATTATTAGAAGATTGTCAACTTTGAGTCAACTCAATTGAAATTGTAAGACCATAATTGATGATGTTTATCCTCCTTCTCATGTTCTTAAATGTCAAACTACACCTTCTCTCATTATAGGACCTCCTTCAAAACATTCTAAACCTCTTGATCATATCATAAATATTTCAAAACAACTCACTCAAAACAATCATATACGCCAAAATATGTCACAACAACCAGATTATAATGTAGTTGCTCACACATATAACACTCAAAGTAACAAACAACCAAAGGAGATTCCAACCTTTATTCCATTTCCTTAGCCATATCTTCTCCCTACACCTCATCTTCCTTAACATAGTGGCAAAGAGTATGATCTTTTTGAAAAACATCATAATACTCCATCCAAAATCTCTCTTTGGGATTTAATTCAAAAATCACCTACATACCACAAGATGCTCCAAGAGGCTTTGTAGAAGATTGTTGTACCACAACCTATTAAATTGAATGATGTAGCAACCTTTTTGGATGGTATGAATACAACAAACCTAGATATTTTTTTCCATCAAAATAAGTTACCTTCTCCTGAGATTCAAAAACAACATGAGGCTCTGATGGTATGGGTGATCATTAATAAAATTAGGGTTAGATTTACTCTTATTGACAATGGATCAGGTCTTAATCTTTATAGAATTGACCTTTTAGATAAGATGGGTGTGGATAAGAATCTCATAAAACTAGATAATATTTCTATTTGTAGCTTTGATAATGTTGGTAGGCAACTGTTGGGGACAATCACACTACCCATTAAGGTAGGATTTATGACTTTTCCTACTCTTATCCATGTCATGTCAGATACTCTCTCATACAATCTTCTTCTCGGTAGACCATGGATTCATGCCATGAAGGGAGTCCCATCTACTCTTCATCATGAGATGAAGTATGAATATAATAACAAAATACATATAGTTAAAGTGGATGTAAAAGTTATAATTTATAAGTTGAATCAGAACATAGCACTTCCAACTCTCTTAATACTTTGATTTCATCTTCAAAAGTGGAACCATTGCATTATAATGATAATGATACTATGATTGAAATCTTTGACAATGATTGGGGTTCATTATATTTTACATCCACTTTCATTAGGGAGTATAAAATCTCACCATCAAAGCCTAAAGAGTTGGATATTATTTCAACACAATCTTGTCATTCCTCTTATCAAACTATAAATAAGGGTCAAAATAATGCTTCATCTTCAAGTACATGTTATGGTTATGATTGAGGTTCATTAGATTTTACACCCTCCTTTGTAGGCGAAGGTAAATCTCACAATCTAAACTTAAGGAGTCTTGTGTTTCATTTGGTCAATCTTCTTCCACACCAAATCCAAAAATGTTGTCCCATGATGTTGATGGGGACCCTTTAGCTTTCATCCATCATGTGTTGGAAATGTCTAACCTTAACATTTCAACACCTGAAAATGATTTGGATTCTTGTAAAAGAATCAATTCTTCTCATAATCATTTAGACAAGACTCCTCCATTTGAGTTGGAAAAATGTTATGGGATTGGATTTAAAATTCTTTCTAAAATTAGATACAACAAAAACATGGATAAACAAGTTAAGGATCATGTGAAGTATACACCATACCTTGAAAATATAGGTTTAGGGTTTCAACCTTCTCCTTCATCTACAACTCATCCTCCATAATCTACTATATTTATAACTTCTTGTGGTAAGCAAGCAAACTTTTCTTCACAAGAGAAAGAATTGTCTCTTACTCCTTATCCTTTATTCAAGAAAGAGCATATTTTTTCAAGGCTTCTCAAGGCCTGCATGATTACTCTTCCTCCTTTAACACATGTAAGAAGTTTCATTAAAACCACTCTTTTTGCACATATCATCAAGTGCATGATCATTATACCAATGAATGTTAGGCATTAAGTAATAAAATACAACTTATTGATTGTAGTTATCTTCCATGTGTGGATGCACCTAATCATTCTAAATAATGATCTTTCTTCTATGGTGTTGCTCCTCACTATGTGGAATTTGCAGTTTTATATATTTGCTCATTTCCATTATGATAGTACAATCTTGTGTGCAACCATATTTATTTCTATAAAAACAATATGATAGCCTCTTGCATGGTTGTATTTTCCCTTACACTTGGGGACATGGATAAATAGTTTTGGGAGGTGTGTATTCTTCTCAAGTATCCCCTCTTCTCCTTAAAATATCAACATAACAAGTATATTGACATTTTAAGAGGGCATGTATCACCCTATCCATTTTCATTGATGTATTATGACTTTTGACCTATTAGAATACCCACTTTATGGTGGTGTTATTTATAATGCACCCTAAGGTGTGTTTATCCATTCATCCATGATTTATTCATCCCCTGTGACGTTAAACTTTTATGCACTCCCTGAAGTGTGAGTGAAAAAATAGTCCATGGGTTTAGCATAACTAAGCTTGTCGATCTATGAACTTGAACATTTTTACATGGCCACCTAGCATAACACAACTTGCTTGCTAGTGGAACCATGTGTTTCATGAGTAAATTATCATAACATAACTTTCTAGCCTTGTGAAACAACATATTGCATGGACACCTGGCATAACATAGCTTGTTAGTCAGTAGATCTATGTAACACATAATTTTTGTATTTTAGATGTGTATGTTTGATGGATGATGCTTGGTAATTGAGATAACCTTACAGACTAAGGTCTCTTTACCTTGCTGATTCAAATCTTTATTTTTTCATGTACTAACATTTGTTTTTTTATGTTCCATGTGCATGTTATATTTTTTCTGTGTATTATGTTTTCCTTAATTATTTTTGTGTGTTTTCTTTGTGTATTTGGTGTGTTTTCTCTATGTATTTCATGTGTTTTCTCTTTGTATTCCATGTGTTTTCTTTTTGTATTCCTTGTATGCATCGTGTTTTCTTTGTGTATGCTTGGTGTATTCTTTTATGTGTGCTTCATTGATTTCTCTATGTGTGATTGAATTTTGCCTCATCTTGCATGTTTTGACATTGTTGATTGATGGGATTCTAAATTAGGGGCTTGGGCACCCCTCAACTTAGTGTCATCCTATCTCTTCAACATATTGATAAATAAATCTATCTTATCCTTACTTTAGTGTGAGTATGCTCTCACTAAAGTGGGGGTTAAATGTAGCATTGTGAATTGCCATCCCTGGCAATTTCACACTATGTTTATCTCCCCCACATATGTGATTGAACCTAATTATGCTCTTAAATTGCATGTTTTATGATCATATTTAGAAAATCAAAATTAAAATGGGAATTTATTTAATATTTATTACTCACACAAAAACCCCAAAATAGGTTTGGACTAGGGCACTAGTGCCCCTATCCAACCTATTTTGGCCCAATTTAAAATATTTTATTTTCAACATTTTAACATTTAAAAATCTAATTTCATTTGTCAATGTTGGTAATTAATTTAGTGGGAATTAAAAAAATGCATGTATAAATACAAGTCTTTTTCACTATTTGAAATCCTAAGGTAAGAGCTAGCAATTTAGAAATTACAATTGAGCATCCTAAAAGTAGTCAAGGCAAATTCAAAGGTAAAATTAACAACATTATTACAATGCTTTCATCAATCAAGATCCTGCTTACAAGACATTAGAAAGAATATGAACAAGAAGCTATTATGATTAATCATGCCATTTTAATGAAGATGTATGAGTTATCCTCTACATTCTATCTGTAAAACTCTATTGTGTTTTGTGGACTAACCTATTATAGGTCTTCAAGTCATTCAAGCATTCATCAAGTAACTTTTGTGATAACTTGTGATGTGGCATCACTTCACCAAGGATTTCATACCAAGGTAACATTGACATTTATCATTTTATTTTAGTCAATTATTATTGTTGTTTGACCTCTGCCCGACCTAAAGCATTTCCTCTTGATTTTCATTATTTGTTGTATGTGGAGGTAGAAATACCAATTCGGGTCTGACATGGGCAAGCCCCTATACAACACAACCTTCCTCCCTCTTCTCAGGTGTACAAGACATATCTAGAAATTTCATTAGGAGCTAGTCACAGGAAACAAAATGTAGATTGTAACACAACATCTGAGATTTGTAGATTCGAAAAAGATAATTCTCTAGTCTAGGGAACCCATGCCCCTATCCATGCAATTTAGGATCAAATTTCAGTCATAGGTTCCTCTTTGTATCTCCTTTGCAGATCTAGAACTATTCTGTCAATTTTTTTTTTTGTTTGTGCAATAAAATAAATTTTTAGATCTAGGGCTTTATGTCAAATAGGCTTGCTAAAACACACATAAAAATTATCATCTTTACAACTCAAAATGACCAAACCCTAGGATCTTGGCTTTCCATTGTGACAACAAGCCAATCATCAACCTGTTGGATCTCAGTTGTGTTTATGGTTTGTCCTTGATGACAAAATCCCTTTCAATGGTTTCCTTGTCAGAATGGTTCTCTTTGTATACCACAGGGATTGGTTGTTTCTCATTCGGGCTTACACATATTGGTATGAGTATGGTAGGGTCTCTCCGATCCACTTTGAAATGTCTATGTTGCCTATCGGAAAGACATTTTTGATGTCATGTCGATTGAATTTATCATACAAGCTACTGTCGGAAAGACTTCTTCTTTGTTTCGGTGACTGAAAGTGATCTCTATCGGCATATGCTATTCCGTCGGTATGTGGTCTTAGCGATATTGGTATGTCACACCGATCAGAGATTAAATGGAAACACATCGGCAAGAGCTTAAGGCTTCGGTGAAGGGTCATAGCAAAAAGTGTTATGTCTCCTCGACTTATGTATGTGGAAGTCTATCGACAAGTGTTATACCATCGGTGTGAAGTCATAGCGATTGTAAAAAGTCACACCGACCAGTGGTGGAAGGACATTTCGGTAAAAGCTTGGGTTTTCGGTGAAAGGTCTCGACGAGTGCCTTCGGTCTCGACGAGTGCCTTCGGTCTCGCCGATAGAACATAAAAAGACTTTGTCGGCATAAGATCTAACTTGTCTCCGCAACTCACAAGATGGTGGGTGATCTTTGGTGAAACAAAATCTTATCTATATGAGGTCTCCCCGAGAGCGATTTGTCACGGCGACAGAATTATTCACGTGGTCTTTCGGTATGACACAGGATGCTCTACGAGAGGTCACCCCGACTATACTGTGTCTTAGCGAAGACGAATGATGATTTCATTTCGGTGAAAGATACTTTTTGTCTCAACGACCAGAAGAATGTTATATGGCTCTCGACAAAACATTATGGAATCTACAAGAGGTCTCTCCAATATCGTTTGGTCATAGCGATAGTGAATGAAACTAAAGGGCATCTCGGTGAGTAGTTTCCTTATGTCTTAGCGAATGAATAATACTCTAAGGAAGCCCATCGATGAGACATGATGTATTCGTTATGTCTTCTCCCCGACTCTGATGTGTCACAGCAAAAGCGAATTGAACCAAGGGGACGACTAACGATTGAATTAGGGTTGAATGTCTGGTGTTAAAGTTGCCTTCGGCATACCATCACATCGATTGAAAAGAAAGTTACTTAGGGAAAAATTTGTGATTATTCTTTTTGACTGGGTATGGAACCCTAGCCTAGCCACCATCATGAGAGAGTTTCAGAAACTGTTCATTACTATTGTTGCTAGTTGTAATGACATTGTTAGGATGAAATTCGTTTTTGGCTTAGAAATGAATGGTATGGCTGCTATGTTTGATGTGCCTCTCTGGCTGGAAGCTTGAAAGTGGTTGATGGAGCCATGGGAGTTGTAGATTTGTTTGGTATTCTTATTTATGTGTTTCATGCTACACATACTGGTTTATAATCACCATTTTCTTTAATTTCTCTCTGCATCTCAGTCAATATGATGCCCTGACTGAGTATTGTCATTCTTGCATTAGAGGTTATGATTTTCTGTGGTGGACAGTTGTGCTTTTTATGCTATAAAATGAACTCATACGTTTTATTTTTGTTGAGAACAGCTCTTAGTTGGGTTGGTTGTTCTATAGTTACTTCTTAAGACAGTTACCTATCTGGTAGATGTATAAATAGAAGCAGAAAACTCTTTTCTGTTGCTATTGTTGTGATTCTAAGATTATCATTCCTTGGCTGTATGAAAATGTATTGAAATACTCTATGTTAAAATCAAAAAAATTGTAGAGATATGTTGTAAAATTTCTTCTCTATGTAATATTTTAGGGATTCAATTTTTGAATCTTTAAGGTATTCTATATACGAGAAAACAAAGAGTTATGAGCTTAACTGATAATAGAGAGATCCTCTAAGACATGATTATTGTTCAGTAATATAATTTGAGGAGTTGGTACTCCTTGATATAGATATCTCTGAATGAGGGGTTGGTGCTCCTTGAGTGGGTGCTAAAAAATCAGCCTATAAGGCATTGTGAACAGTTGATTAAAAGATTAAGCCTGGAAGGCATTTCGGGAGTGGTTTTTATACCCTAGGAGGGTTTTCCACTTAGCAAATTTTTGTGTCTCTTTATTCTTCTGTGTTCTCACAGCTTTACTGTGTTGTTGTTTTTTCAATTCACTGTTGGGACTATTACTTTTCTCAATTCTGTTTATGAATGATTACATTCAACTCATGAATGCATTAATTGGAGTAATATTGAGATCAAATCTGAGCTATGTTTTTGAATTTTTGAAAATTGGTCAAATCTATTAAGTCACTGATTCACCCCCCCTCTCAGTGTCATTTTAACTCCAACAATTGGTATCAGAGCGTAGGGTCCTCTGATAGGTTTTAATCACCTTGGATTGATCTTGGTCTTGGAGTTTGTTTTTTATGACACATTCTCAAGACGGTGCCTCTATAACCAGAGCTCCGTTATTTGATGGAACATATTATGTATTCTAGAAAATCAGAATGGAAGCTTTTCTTATTTCTTTTGATGTTGATGTTTGGAGCATTGTTTTAAATGATTACAATGTACCAGCCACTATTCCCACTGATCCTGCTGAAAAAAAGAGGTATGAAACAAATGCCAAAGCTAAGCATGCCCTCTTGTGTGGGTTATCTAAAGATGTGTTCATTAAAGCCATGCATTGCAAATCTGCTCATGAAATCTGGGAAAAACTTGAAAATATATACCAAGGGAATGAGAAAGTCAAACTATCAAAAATCATTACACTCAAACATTAGTTTGAGGAGATGAAAATGAAGGATGATGAAAAAGTGGTTGAATATTTCCTAAGAGTTGATGAAGTTGTCAATGCTATGAAAGGTTTAGGAGAAGAAGTAAAAAAGTTTGTGTGGTTACAAAGGTCATTAGAACCTTACCGATTAAATTTGAATATAAGGTATCAGCCCTTAAAGAAAAGAAACATTTTGATAAGCTTACCTTAGATAGTCTGCAGGGAATCCTTACTGCCTATGAAATGAGAACTAGCAAAAACAACTCAACTGGAAAAGAAACTACCTTTAACACTGAAAAGAAAGAAAAAGTCCAAGTCAGTGAGTCAGAGTTGTCTGATTCTAAAGAATCCCATTTTGTTAGAAGACTTAGAAAGGGATCAGGAAAATATAAGGGAAAACTTCCCTTTAAATGTTTTAACTATGGCAAAATAGGTCACTTTGCTACAAAGTGTCCCTATGATGATCAAATCTGTGACAATGAGACAACTGAAAAATAGCCTAAGAAGAAGGCCTTCAAACCTAATCAAAACTTCTATTTCAAAAAGAAGAAAGTATATTTAGTAAGGATGAATCTAATATTGAGTTTGAAGATTCATCAGTTGAAGAAGATGAAACTTTGTTCATGGATGAAGTTACTCAACAAAATGATTCAAACACTATTGATGTTGAAGAAGGTGAGGTAGATCTTGAAAGTGAGCTGAAATGTGCTTTACAAGAGGTCAGAAAACTCAAAAAATAAGTTCTTGCTCAAGAACATAAACCTGATCAAGAAATAGTCTCTCTGAAAACTCAACTTGAAGAAGCTAAAAGAGTTGACGACTGTCTTCGAGTGACTGTAAGCTACAAAGATCAAGAAATTCAAAAACTGGAACAAGAAGTAGTCTGTCTTAGGAAGGAAATTGAAAAATATGAAAGCACTCTAAAATTGAATGAGATGCTCAGCAAGCAGATAATGTACAAAGATAAAATTGGTGTTGGTTTTGAAAAGGGTGAATGCTCAATTGACAATGCTAAACAAAACCCCTCTTCTGAAGTCAAAGGTTTAGGTTCAAATCACTCAGAATTTGGTAAGGATCATGTTCAGTCTTTAAGAGGTAATAGATCTTCATACAAAGTCAATCCTTTCTTCTATGGTTATTGTGTTTTCTACAACAAATTTGGCCATAAGGTGAGCACTTGCAGGCTTATGAATCCTAGAATACCCAGGTTTGGTCTTAGGCAACATTATGGTTTTGTTAGACAAATCAGATGTTTTAAATGCAATGCTTTGGGACATTTTGTCAAACAGTGCAGAACTGATCTGCAATCTAAACAATAGAAAATTAAAAGGGTTTGGAAACCTAAGACTGTCAACAACATTGAGCAAACTATGTTGGTTCAAATTGCTTTCATTCCAAGAAAAAGGACTTATGGGTCCTGGACAGTGGATGTTCTAACCATATGACTGGAGAACAAGGATAAGTTTATAAATCTTGAAGATTATGTAGGTGGATTTGTTAAGTTTGGTGATAACTCTAGTATTCAAATTAAAGGTAGAGGTTCACTTCTTCTGAATGAAGACACTCCTATCTATAATGTGTACTATGTGGAAGGTCTCAAGCACAATCTTCTAAGTGTTAGTCAAATCTGTAATAGTGGTTATCATGTTTTGTTCACTTCGCAGGGATGTGAGATCAAAAACAAGCTTGGAAAGGTTGTTGCAGCTAGAAGGAGGACAAAAGGAAATGTGTACAATCTTCTTGACACATCAAGCAATGGCAATAATCTAGGTATGTGTTTAATGAGCCAAATTGAAGAAAGTTGGTTATGGCATAAAAGATTAGGACACATAAACTTTGAAAATCTGGTTAGAATCAGTAAGAATCATAATGTTAGAGGTTTACCATTCCTTAACAAGCTAGAAAATTCTGTGTGTAAAGAATGTCATTGGAGGAATGGATATACATAAACAAGCTTGATGAAAATGGCAATGTTGTTCGCAACAAAGCAAGATTTGTCTGCAAAGGCTATGCTCAACAAGAAGGTATTGATTTTGGTGAAACCTTTGCACCTGTTGCTAGACTAGAATCTATCAAAATATTCTTGGCTTATTCTGTTTACAAAAACTTTACTGTTTATCAAATGGATGTCAAAACTACTTTTTTAAATGGCTATTTAGATGAAGAGGTCTATGTTGAACAGCCTGAAGGATTTATTTGCAAAGATAAGCCTGATCATGTTTACAGATTGAAAAAGGCCCTCTATGGCTTAAAACAAGCACCTAGAGCTTGGTACTCTAGGCTAGATAGTCATTTGATTTCTAATGGTTTTGTTAGAGGAGGTGTAGACAACAATCTTTATGTTAAAATTGAAGGTTCTGATATTTTGGTTGTTGAAATTTATGTTGATGACACTATCTTTGGCTGCAATAATGTTACCTTGAGTAAAAAAAATTCTCAGATAATGGAATCTGAGTTTGAAATGTCAATGTTAGGAGAATTAAATTTCTTTCTGGGTCTTCAAGTCTCTCAATGTGAGAATGGAATATTTCTTTCTCAAACCAAATATGCTAAAGAGATGCTTAAGAAATTTAAAATGGATGAATGTCATCCTGTTAGCACTCCAATGGCTACTGGATGCAAACTTACTAAAATTGATGATTCTCCTGATTCAAATCAAACAGAATATAGATCAATGATCGACAATATTTTATATTTAACTGCCTCTAGACTTGACATTATGCAGGCAGTTTGCACAGTTGCACGGTTTTAGGCATCACCTAAAGAATCCCATGTCACTGTTGTTAAAAGGATTTTTAAATATATTTAGGGCACTCTTGATTATGGTCTTTGGTATCCTAGAAGCAATGATTTCTCTTTGATTGCTTATACTGATGCTGACTGGGCTGGTTGTTTGGATGATAGGAAAAGCACCAGTGGTGCTGCATTCTTTCTTGGTGATCGTTTAGTGGTATGGCACAGCAAGAAACAAGTATCTATTTTTCTTTCTACTGCTGAAGCAGAGTACATTGCTGCCACTTCATGCTATACTCAAGTTCTTTGGATGAGTCAAACTCTATCTGATATTGGTATTGAAGTTCCTAAACCTGTTTCCATTCTTTGTGATAACACTAGTGCGATAAATATTTCAAAAAATCCTGTGATGCACTCTCGCACTAAACATATTGCTATCAAGTTTCACTCTCTTTGAGAAAAAGTACTGGCTAATGATGTCTGCTTACTATTTGTTGGTTCACAAGATCAGGTGGCTGATATTTTTACTAAGCCCTTAGCAAAAGAGTTATTTGAAAGGCTGAGATTTTGATTGGGAGTTATCTCTCCATCGTTACTTCACTAAATCTCCAAGCTACTGCTTAGGGGGAGCATGTTATATATTTTCATTCACTTACAGCTCTCCTACAGTCTTGGTTGCTGCACTGTTATTCTTTTTGCAGCTATTTCTAATGATATTTTGGTTGGCTTCTTAGTTGTGTTTCATGGCAATGCACATTCTTCTCTTCTATTCTTTGTCATTGAGGCAAAAAGGGGGAGAGTCTTTTGTGTTTTTCCATCAAGGACAAAGGGGGATTTTGTTGGATCTCAGTTGTGTTTATGGTTTGTCCTTGATGACAAAATCCCTTTCAATGGTTTCCTTGTCAGAATGGTCACAGGTATTGGTTGTTTCTCATTCGGGCTTACACATATCGGCATGAGTATGGTAGGGTCTCCCCGATCCACTTTGAAATGTCTGTGTTGCCTATCGGCAAGACATTTCTGATGTCATGTTGATTGAATTTATCATACAAGCTGTTGTCGGCAAGACTTGTTCTTTGTTTCGACGAATGAAAGTGATCTCTATCGGCATATGTTATTCCTTTGGTATGTGGTCTCAGCAATATTGGTATGTCACACCGATCAGAGATTAAATGGAAACACATCGGCAAGAGCTTAAGGCTTCGGTGAAGGGTCACAGAGAAAAGTGTTATGTTTCCCCGACTTATGTATGTGGAATTTTATCGAAAAGTGTTATACCATCGGTGTGAAGTCATAGCGATTGTAAAAAGTCACACCGACTGGTGGTGGAAGGACATTTCGGTAAAAGCTTGGGTTTTCAGTGAGAGGTCTCGGCGAGTGACCTTCGGTCTCACTGATGGAACATAAAAAGACTTTGTCGGCATAAGATCTGACTTGTCTCAGCGACTCGCAAGATGGTGGGTGATCTTCGGTGAAACAAAATATTATCTATATGAGGTCTCCTCGAGAGTGATTTGTCACGGCGACAAAATTATTCACGTGGTCTTTCGGTATGACACAGGATGCTCTATGAGAGGTCACCCCGACTATACCATGTCTTAGCGAAGACGAATGATGATTTCATTTCGGTGAAAAATACTTTTTGTCTCAATGACCAGAAGAATGTTATATGGCTCTCGGCAAAACATTATGGAATCTACAAGAGGTCTCTCCGATATCGTTTGGTCACAGCGATAGTGAATGAAACTAAAGGGCATCTCGGTGAGTAGTTTCCTTATGTCTCAGCGAATGAATAATACTCTAAGGAAGCCCATCGATGAGACATGATGTATTCGTTATGTCTTCTCCCCGACTCTGATGTGTCATAGCAAAAGCGAATTGAACCAAGGGGATGACTAATGATTGAATTAGGGTTGAACGTCTGGTGTTAAAGTTTCCTTCGGCATACCGTCACATCGATTGAAAAGAAAGTTACTTAGGGAAAAATTTGTGATTATTCTTTTTGACTGGGTATGGAACCCTAGCTTGGCCGCCATCATGAGAGAGTTTCAGAAACTGTTCTTTACTATTGTTGCTGGCTGTAACGGCATTGTCAGGATGAAATTCGTTTTTGGCTTAGAAATGAATGGTATGGCTGCTATGTTTGATGCGCCTCTCTGGTTGGAAGCTCAATAGTGGTTGATGGAGCCATGGGAGTTGCAGATTTGTCTGGTATTCTTATTTATGCATTTCATGCTGCACATACTAGTTTATAATCACCATTTTCTTTAATTGCTCTCTGCATCTCAGTCAATATGATGCCCTGACTGAGTATTGTCATTCTTGCATTAGAGGTTATGATTTTCTGTGGTGGACAGTTTGCTTTTTATGCTGTAAAATGAACTCATACGTTTTATTTTTGTTGAGAACGACTCTTAGCTGGGTTGGTTGTTCTACCGTTACTCCTGAAGACAGTTACCTATATGGCAGATGTATAAATAGAAGCAGAAAACTCTTTTCTGTTGCTGTTGTTGTGATTATGAGATTATCATTCCTTGGCTGTATGAAAATGTATTGAAATACTCTGTGTTAAAATAAAAAAAATTGTAGAGATATGTTGTAAAATTTCTTCTCTATGTAATATTTTAGGGATTCAATTTTTGAATCTTTAAGGTATTCTATAGATGAGAAAACAGAGAGTTATGAGCTTAACTGATAATAGAGAGATCCTCAGAGACATGATTATTGTTCAGTAATATAATTTGAGGGGTTGGTACTCCTTGAGATAGATATCTCTAAACGAGGGGTTGGTGCTCCTTGAGTGGGTGCTCAAAAATCAGCGTATAAGGCATTGTGAACAGTTGATTAAAATATTAAGCCTAGAAGGCATTTCGAGAGTGGTTTTTATACCCCAGGAGGGTTTTCCACTCGGAAAATTTTTGTGTCTCTTTGTTCTTCTGTGTTTTCACAGCTTTACTGTGTTGTTGTTGTTTCAGTTCACTGTTGGGACTATTACTGTTCTCAATTATGTTTATGAATGATTACATTCAACTCATGAATGCATTAATCAAAGTAATATTGAGATCAAATCTGAGCTATGTTTTTGAATTTTTGAAAATTGGTCAAATATGTTAAGTCACTGATTCACCCCCCCCTCTTAGTGTCATTTTAACTCCAACACAACCCTAGTTGGTTTTTATTTGAATGTGGAGTCAAAGTGAAAAGAGGTTAATCCTAGTTAATCTAGTTGGATCTAGGATCACTTTTCCTATCTCTACATTTTGGTGAACATGACATATCCAACACTTGCAATTTTTTGATTGTTATAACATAAATCCTAAAAATTGATTCAAAACCTAGGTTATTTGGATATCTTGTTGTTGATTTGTATTTGTTTCATTTTCAAAATTAAGGATTTCCTCTCTTTGATCATAAAACATTAAGAAACTTGGTGAATTCAATTGAGATCAAAATTGAAAAATATTGTGAATCTAATTACATAATTTCAGATTCGATTAGGGCTTAGGTCTTAGTTCTTTCATTAAGAAATCCAATTTCATTATTAGGGTGCTTTAGTTTGACATTTATGCATGCATATTTTAATGAAAACATTGAAAAAGTGAAGAATTGCATAGATTTTTCATTTCAAAATATGAAAAAGTATTTCTTATTCTACATTTTTAGGAGAAATCCAACCAATTACAACATTTTAAATCTTAAAAATGAACATTTGAATATATTGTATTGCTTTTAAAAGATAAAATTTTGTGCGTGTTTGTTCTTCACATAGGTAAATTAGGCTTTCTTGCATTTCCAACAATTTGTTTGCTTTCAAACCTAAACCTATAAAAATTTGTATGGATTGAATGTAAACTCAATATATTTTGGAGAAAGTTAGGTTTGGTGTTTTTGGCCTCCACACCTCAATTGTACAACATCCATCTAGAATCTAGGTAGGAGTCAGTACCATCTTTGTAGTGTTGGTGTCATTATTCTATGGTTTACAATATTTTATATTAGGAAAATAAAATATATATAGTACTCTCTATAGTTTTTGTTTGATTTTTCTTTAAAAATTATTTTTATGGGGTTCACAAACCTTGTACAATCATGTAGATCCACTATAGCATAGATTGCAACACTATCAGGGCTTGTCAGTCCATGTGTCCTAGCCCCCAACACTTTAAGTGCTAGGTTTGAGGCACTTGTCTTAAGCATTAAGCCTTAAGCACCCAATGCTAAACAAGTGCTCAAACCCTTCTAGGCCACAACACTAGTGACTAACCTAAGCTTCACTCACCCTCCATTCTGCCAAATCTTGCCTCTAACATTGATCAACCTAGCCCTTGGTCACATGGGCAACCAACTCCTAGGCGAGGGGGGCTTTTTTTTCCATTTTTGGCAACTTTAGGAAAATTGAGGAAATCATCATATCTTTTGATCTAGGAGACAACTTTTGGTGAATGAGATATTGACAAAAATATGGCTTTATGCACTTTCTAGTGTTGCGTGTATTTTTCTCAAAATTTGTTGTTGGTGCATTTAATAGCATATTGAAGTCAGATGCACCTTTTCAGTTCCCAAGCTTATAACTTTTGTCCAATTCCTTCATTTTTCATAATTCTTGCAACATTCAAAATGTTGTTTAGATCTCTTCACAACTATCTATGTATTTTTTCTATATTTTTCACTAGGTATATTTTATTCATATTTTTGTGTTTTTACACCTTGGTTGATTACATGGATGTTTTGACACCTTGAAACCTTTTGTTTGAGTGAGATGGCCTCATTTGGGTTGATTTATATGTATTTACAACATTTTATCTTTCTAAGCATTATAAACATTGTGATTTCTCATTTGTAGAGATGTTGAGTTAAAGTGCCACTCTTGTACATGCTTTTGGAGATTTTACACATCATGTTGTGCCATATTTTGTACTTTCACTATCTTACAAAGTTCCATGGGGGGTTGTGTAGTGCCTTATTATTTTCATCACACCTTTTTCAAGTGAGTGTCCCTCCACAACAATAATTAATCCAAGTGATTCTTGCCTCATGTGTGTGTTCCTTGGTTTGCACACTATTTTTTAGTTGTAGGTACTTTCTTGTGCACATTCAAAAGTTATTTATTCTCCTCCGTACACTACATGGTGACACATTTTCAATGGACCTGTCATGCCTCTCCCTTTTCAGCATTATGGGGTGTAATATATTGTTTATGCTAATGCTTCTTTGGTGTCACTTTGGGGTGAGCTATGTATCTAGTATATATTTATATGTACCAGGTAGATGCAACAACTAATTACTCATGCATTTTGGTGAGATGGAGAATTTACAATATAGACACTCTTGCATTCTTATTTTGTGGAGGAAAAATTCCATCCTCAACTATTCAATGTTATTTAGACTATTGGCACATGTATTTCTAACTTGTAATTTACTCTTACATTGATTTAATAGTGTCATTGGGGTCACTCATGCACATTCTTGTACCATCTATATCTTTGATTGTCATATATTTTATCTTTATTTTCTATTTGATCATTATTTGATTAGTATTATTAGGGGCACTCATGTAGATTGTAGTCTTCTTGATCTTGATCATCATCCATATTTCAGAGAAGAGTCTTCATTTTTAGCACTATTGGGTGAATATTTTATAATCCCTTTACAAATTACAAAATTTAGATTTCAACCACAACTATGATGAGATATGAATCTCTCCTCTCACAAAGGGGAGGCTCCCTTCTTATTGCTCAACAAAATCAACTAGAAACTAAACTAAGATATGTACAATATGATTATCCATGGGGTGTCTCCATTAGCATATTCTCTTTTTTCAGAATAAGGGAAACAAATTATAATGATATCCTTAAATAAAACTAGTTGGAGCAATAATAGCCGATATCCACAAGTACTAGTGAACGATAGTAACTTAGAAAGTCCATGGAAGCACAAAGTCTTCAGCCACTTTCCCACAATGGTTCTGAAAGTAATAGTAAGATCACACGAGAAAGAGAAACACCTTAAAGCTCAAAGACTTCAAGCTATTCCTAAAATGATTCCAAGAGTAACTAGATGAATATAGTTAAAAATTGTAGCTCAAAGACTACACATTATTAACATGATTCATACACAAGAATATAACTAAAAATTGTAGCTCAAAGACTACACGTTCTCAACCAAATTCACAAAATCTCCAAATTGCAATGTGATAGCACAAAGTCTATTAGTACTATATCTGAATTCCCTTTCAATAAAGAAATAACATGCCACTTACAAATCAACTTCAAGATAATATGACAAGAATGACATAAGAACACTCTCACATATAACAAATGTGCTCCAAAGCAAAGGTTGGAGGCAATCTACTTCTTTTATTGATAAATTTCAAATTTGCACATTCAACTCAAAGATTGCAATTATGATCTTCAAAATGGAAGCATCTAGTTTCAAAAGATAAAAAGGTCTATTACAAAAGAAACTCCCTCATATATATAGAGGAGAGTTGAGAGCTAATCTAGGAAAGCAATAACTAATTTGACTTAGTCAACAAGAGAGTTCAATTTGATTTAGGACTTCTTTGTTTTTACATGTAATTACATTTTAGAAAAGGACATGTAAAATGTTGAAGACTAATTACATAAAGCATGAAAAATACTGAAAAGTAAACTAAGGAAAACCAAGGCATGTTCAGCTTTCTCTACCATCTTTCTCCAAGAAGTCTTCATATTTCTTCAGGATTGCTTAAAATTCTTTATCATTTGGACCTATGGTATGTCTGGAGATGGCAAGAACTCGTGTGATTGAGCCCTTGATGGTGTTGCATGCTTTATAGTTCCTTTCAAGAACAACTTTTAAATTATCCAGAGTAAGCAGAATATCCATCATTTTTCCATTGAAGCTACTGAGAAAGCTTCGTCTTCAAATTCCTTTTGAACCATGGATGTATATTCCTGGACAACTGAATTGGTGGGAAGAACTTTCTATTTGTATTTCATGACTTTCTTGCTTGGTGATGGATTATTCATTTGTGGAACAACAAGAAATCAATCAAAATCACTCAAGAATCCAAACACAAAAGATCAGAATGGCATGCATGAGTAGTTGCAAAAATTTCATATTTTCTAGTGTTAGAGAAAAAATGGGGTTTTATGCACTAGTGGGAAAATTTTGAGCAACTGCATATGCTTTGGAAATTCAGATGCAAAGGTGGTGAAAAACTGAGTGAGCTTGCATGGGGTATTACACTTCAAATGTAATGGCTCAAATTTTTTGAGATACTACAAGTTAGATGTAAAGGTGGAGAAATTTTGAGCTATTACATGGGGTATTTCACTTTAGATGCAGAGGTGTTGAATTTTTGAGTTACTACATGAGGGAAGGAACTTGGATGCAAGGGCGCTAAATTTTTGAGCTACTGCATGTGACTTAGTGGTTTGATATGCAAAGGTGGAGAAAAACCTTGACATTGCATGGAAATATGCAAAGATGGAGAAAAAACCTGACATTGCATGAAAATATGCAAACGTGGAGAAAAACCCCAACATTGCATGAAAATATGCAAAGGTGGAGAAAATCCCCGACATTGCATGAAAATATGCAAAGGTGGAGAAAAACCCAGACATTGCATGGAAATATGCAAAGGTGGAGAAAGATCTCGACACTGCATGAAAATGTGCAAAGTTGGAGAAAAACCCCAACATTGCATGGAAATATGCAAAGGTGGAGAAAAACCCCGACATTGCATGAAATATGCAGAGGTGGAGAAAAACCCTGATATTGCATGTGCAAGAAAATGGCTAAGGCACTAGATAGATGACCAAAAATATGCAGGTGTATTAAAATTCAATGCTCCTACATGTTAAAGAAAATGACTAAGGCACAAGATAGTTAACAAAAAATATGCAGGGGTGTTAAAATTCAACACTCCCGCATGTTTATTTTTTGTACCAAGTATGCAAGGGCGCTGAATTTCAACACTCCTACATATGCAAGAAAATGAATAACTCTAAAAATGACCTTTCACAACTTTTTCCTTTTTGCGAATTTCTAAAAAATGTAAGAGGTTAATGCTCGAAATGATGTCTTGAGGCTAGGGATCGCGCATGAGGGCAAGTATGTTTTTCCTCATTTTGCATGCTTAGAGTATGTGGACTACGAAACAGACAAGTTTCGCAGGGGTTATCCCACAAATTGAGCTCAACTGAATTCAAGGATAATAAGCATTATAGTAGTCATCTTTTGATAGTTGTTCATAGCTTTTTCATGCTTTAGTGATGTTCTTCACATTCCTATTCCTTTTGGGACATTATTTTAGAGGCTTCTTAGTCCTTCACCTTATATTTCCCTCATTTGGAGAGGATTTTTCTCCGACAAGTTTTTTCTCCTTTTGTCCATTTATGAGAGATTATTTATACATGAGCACATCATCTATTCATATTGTATTTTTTATTGGTGGAATAACATCTTTTGTTGTTGCTTCTCTCTTGTGTGTGTGGAAGGTTACTTGGTGTTATAGATTGAAGACCTTGGTTGCTCACTTCAACATAATTTTGATAGGGAGTGAGGTTTCAAAGCCCATGACAATGAATGACAAGGGGGATTACAATCCGTAAAATATTGAAACACCTAACAACAAGGCATAACATTTTTTTTTTATAATTTCAAATAAAAAATTACATGCACTAAGTTTGACTATAGTTCATGTTCATTCCATAATTAATCAATATTTAAAAAAAGGCCAACAAGTCCTAGCTAGGAAATAAATTCAAAACCAAATCAAATTGAAAAAATAAATTAGAAAGCCCTACCTAAGGTGCATATTCAAAACATAAAACTGACTTAATAAACCCTAGTTAGATAAAATGAAGCACAACTAGGGTTTGGAATTGAAAGAAAGTCATTATCAATTGTAAACCAAGAGAATGAACAAACACCAATATAGTGAAACAATTAACCATTAAAAAAAAACCAAGCAAGAATAAACCCTACCTAAAGAAAATGGGAGCCAAAGATGTCCAAAATGCCAAAAGAAAACTATGCCAAGTTCAAACTACCCACCACCAACAAATTGCACTAACATAGTAAAAACTTAATCCAAATTTAACATCAATAAAGTGTAATTCTTAGTTGAAGGAGGAAACTTAAAAACATTAGAGCTCTAGAAGTTCAATTCACAAAGTAAATTAAATTAATGTAAAGCCATTGAGACTTTTAAACTAATTTGCATGTGTGAAATGCCATAAATGTAAAGTCAAGGAGGTAAGCAACCTTCAAAGGAAAAGCATGCCAAATGTTAGTGATTGGGGTTTTGACATGCCTCTTGAAATCATGACTTTTAGTAGATGGGCAAGTGAAACTTTGAATACTTGTGACAAACACTACCTTAGGACATCATGGGCTCACATATTGTGATAAAACACAAACAAGTAAAATCATGAAACTCTACTAGCACAAAAGAAAAACCTAGTGTTGTGGGGATCATTCTACTGGAATTTTGATAAGGAAAAGTCTAAAACCCCAAAAGGTGAAAAATCACACAAAGTAAAAAGAAAAGACTTATAAATTCAAGACAAAGATGAACCAACAAAAACCCCAAAAATGAGAACTCTTCTTGACTCAAAAGAAGTCTTTTGAAGTACCAAAATTTAGGGTCATCCCCTAAGGAAAATCAAAACCAAATAAATAAAAAAGGAAAACCAAGCAAGCAAAAGAGGGGGTCCCTATTTTCTAAGGCAAAGGAGGTGTGCGTGTAATGCACAACACTTACATTGTGGGTAATATGCCTTCTCCCACGTTACCTTGATACTACATTCATAGATTTATGATACCACTAGAGAACTATTGCCTCACCTTGATTATTGTGCCCTCATGCTCTTAGATGTCACATTGGGGCATATGCTCATCCTAGAGTTCTATGTACCTACACGGGTGTTCTTGGACATTGAGGGCCACATCACCATTTTTATTTTCCCATGCTAGGGACATCCTTATACTTTCAGATTCATCTCCAATCTATGTGATCTCCATGCCTTATAATTCTAGATAGATTACTTGCTCATTAGACAATATATTTATTATAATTATTACTCCACATGAGTTACACACTTACATGCTCAACTTACATTTACATTTCATGGACTATTTCCTCCTCTCATTCCAAATTTATGAGGCATATATTGTCACCAACATTCTTATGATTAAGCTTTCAAGTAATAAAAAATGCTACATAGAGATTCACCATCATGTCTATATGGACCTTTACTACATAGGGTGGTAGACTATGATATGCTACAAGGCAACATGCCATATTAACTTTTCTATAGAAATAACTTTCTAACCCTATTCCTTTTTATTTCCATACTTTCTAATTTCCTAGATAGTTAAGTAAGCTTGTATTTTGTGCATATTTCATTTCTGAGACACAAGACAATGAACACATGAATATATCTAAAGGGGCCATCAATTTATATGGTCTTGATATCCTTTTTATGTCTAAGACTTTACTTTTGTGCATATTTGTGACTGCTTAACTAATTTGAGATGCATGATCATTTAAGGATTCACATGCACCTCAAAGTGGGGCTAAAATGTAATAGAGAAATTTGAATACCCGTGTTATTATTGAACTCATTTTGGGAGAATGCCTTAATACAATTACATATTGATAAATGGTGCAGTCTTGTGTGAAGTTGAGCTTGTTCCCCAATCCTTCTCTTATCCCCATTTACACACATTTCCACATATTTGACCATATCCATGATACTCCTATACATTTCACATTTGTTGCATCCTCCATGTTTGAAAATTCATTCCCCATCTTATTACTATCGTTCCCTTATCTCAAGTCATATTATAGGCCTAAGATTGATCCTACACTCATTGATTTGACCTCTAATTTCTAAATTTTAAATTCAAATCTTGGTTGACTCTCACTCATTTCTTTCTTTCTATGAGTCAACTTGGTACATGTTTGGTGTGACTCATTGCTATGTGTTTTTTTTGAAGGCATTCCATGCATATTCTTTTATCAATCAAGGACATCAAGCATTCATTAATCAATTGTTCATATACAAAGAACATTTATTACAAGAACGCTTTGATTACTACACTAAAAGGATCAACATTTACTCTAGAATCATCATTTACAACATTCGCATGCTTGCTTGCTGCTCATTGATCTTTATCACAACCATAAAGTTAGTGCCTCTAGGGGGTTGAACTAGAACATGTTCCCTAGTGATCTAACAACCTTATGATATTTTTTAATACAACCAATCCTTGATGACCAAAAATAAGTAGATATCAAAAGTGTGCAATTAATAAGATTACATTTATGGACCACATAATAGATCCACACCTATATAAACAATCTAAAATTGTGAATTCAACCTAAAAATGATCATAACTTTACATAAAATATGAGACAAAAGTTAGATTGAGATTATTTATTTATATGTACTAGAACACCATATTTTAATACCTATATCATGAAATCTTCAATATCAATCTTATAACTAAATATCATTATCCTTTGTATATAATTTTCTAACACTATTCATTTTTTTATTTTTTAATATTGTGGATGCTTGAACTCGGAACCTTTTAGATCCCTACAACAATGTCCTTGCCGTTACATTGAGCGCTGACCGACAACACCATTAAATTTGATTTATCTAATACTCCAACTTAGCATTATTTTTTTGAGAGGTTGAATTGTGCATTTTATTTGATCAGCCTATATTTCTTAGGAAAAGGTTTTATTTCCCTTGCACATATTTTTTCAAATTAAACCTTATCCTTTTGCACCTAGCACTAGTTACGTGGTATGGTTAACTCTGCATCACTCTGAACTAGGCTATATGGTTTTGTCCATTGTCTATCACCAGAAGAGATTTGAGCGCGGGGCGAACTGTGAAGGCACCTCCAAACAAAAATGTTGGCCATGGCGAGCCCCTGTTCGACTGCGTCCACGCCCTGCACTCGAAGATTAAATTCATCTCTTTCAATTTCGAAGCCGTCCACATGTTCTTTATCTCACATTTCCCCGAAATCCAATTTTTTCGCGAGAAGAGAAATTCATGTCACGCGAAATAGGATAGCAACAAAAGCATCCCCAAGCAGTATAAAAACAACGCAAGCAGCCGAAGAAGTTTACATCCCTGAAAAGTACCGCAAGATACTTGAAGAAATTGAAAAGCTTGGCCCTGTAAGTTGAATTAGATTTCCCCTTTCAAATTTCTATAATTCGTCGCTTTTTCCTGTTTATTTTACAAAATTGTTTGTGCATGTTAATGGTCTTCTAAGAATGAATGGAAAATGTTCTTTGCGATTTCATTTGTGGTTAATGCACACAATACTAACCCCAGTTCTTGTCGAAGCTTTAAATGGCTTTCACTTCTTCTCATATTTCTGCTATCTGAGCAAAATAAATATTGGTAGGTGAGCTAATGGGATAAATGGATTTTCTTTTAAGGATAGACAGATGGATAAATTAGTTGCTGACTTTCTTGAAGAAAAGCACTCTTTATTCGAATTTAATAAACTAAAAAATAAAAAGTTTTATCAGATTACCGATCTCCAATGGATGCAGAATGCCAGATTATTTCTTTTGGCTACCTACATAATTGTACATTGTTTTTCTGTGTAGGTTATCTCACAGAAAACTTGGTATCCGAAGGCAGCTGATCATGAAAATCTAAAAAAAACGTGGTATATTGTTGATGCCACTGACAAAGTCCTTGGAAGGCTAGCTTCAACCATAGCTATACATATTCGAGGAAAGAATCTACCAACCTATACTCCAAGTGTAGACATGGGAGCATATGTTGTCGTGGTATGTGTCACCATGTGTGCCTTTCACTGCCAATGTTTACACCATAAATACTTTTATTAAATAATAACTAGATATATAAGAGGTACCTTGGATGTAAATGTTGCAGCATTCTTTTTCACCATTAAGTTACATTGCTTAGTCTCTTACTTTTTTTGAATTTTACAGGCAGCTAGTTTGCTCAAAGAATCAAAGCACTTTCTTGCTTATAATTACGATCATGGTTCTTTTCTTGTTATAGTATTTCATTGGGTAAAAGAAGAGATATAGCACTTGAAACTTTATTATGGGGCCTGTAATTGGACCTCCCTCACTTACATGACCGCTGGAGTTTAGGCCATCTAAATTCGGGAAGCTTAAGTCCAACTTTAGCTCGACATGAACTGTGATTTATTATCCGATTTTGGGGTTGATGTTATGGGGCTCAAAACTTCAATTCTCCAAGCGTCATACCATTCTTAACTTCTTTTTGAGAGATTTACCCACTAGGTTTGAACCTAGGTTGTTGTAATAAGCACCCAACTTATTAGGGTCGTGGAATGATTCATTTGTTGGAGATAAAGTGAAGAGTAATAAAACATCTTCATTTTGTAAAAATCACTTTAACAAGAATAATTACTGATGTAAAAGGCTTGCCTCTGTTTTTTTTTTTGAATTAAATATTTTTCTGTTTTTTTGGTTTCTTCTTGTTTCTAGTAGCAGTATCAATGATCTCTTGTTTCTAGTAGCAGTATCAATGATCTAATATATTGAAGGGTTCCAGTATTCAGAGTTTTTTTGTTATTGTACTTCCTTTTCTTTTTCTATTGTGTATCAGTATATTTGTGTGCAAATATCAAATAAGTTTTTAAATTTTTTTAGATCTTCTTACATCCTCATGATCACTTAACTCGATCTGCAATGTTGATGCAAAATTCTATACACATTTTTTTCTAGAAGCTTCTACGTAATTTCATGTACTGTGGAAACTGTATGTTTCTAACAGTATATTTTCTATGAGTTTGTTGTGAACTGTTTTTACAAAAGAAAGAATATCTCCATTTTGATATTCTTAAATATTTTAAAGTTATGTATTTTTTTTTAAAAATTGGTAGATGAAGGTTAATGTCTCCTTCGCCTACGGGACACAAATGGAGGCTTGGTCCTCGAGCATGCATAGTGTGCACTTTACTTTGACTGCATAAAGTCTTCAGGAGCATGCGCAGTGGTTTCTGGTGGAATCGAACGTGGGTCTTCATTGTGGCAATGCTCCATCTTTACCACCCAGTCATGCCCGATAGACTTAAAATCATGTAAATATTATGTTAAAGAGTATTTTGGAATAACATCCTGGTTTTGTGAAATGGAGAATAAATGCATGCAAGGCTCTCGTCTGTTATAACATGCACTTTTTTATGTTGTAAATGGCATTATATTTTAGCTTATTCATTTTAAACTGAAGATGTCATGTGAAAAGGATCGGGTCTGATTATTTATGAATATGTAGGTTAGGTTGGTTTGGGATTACTAAGAGAGCCTTGATATGACAATGGAATAAATTGAGTAAATGGTGAGAGGGGAAATCTACATTAGCAAATGAGCTCACTCAAATACATTTAATAAGGGTAATATTTGGAAAGGGAACCCCATATTTTTTCTAGGCATAATCCAATATTAGTGTCACATTTGCTTCTACTACGGTCAGTTGGATTTGGTAGTGTGCATTAACTTTTCCATTTACTTTGGTCAACTTGGCTTTTCCCATATATCTACCAACTTGAGGTTAAGATGGGCCGTTGTTTGGCTATTGACTGTTGGAAGATTATAAATTATTTGATGCAGATTCTGTGGGGAGTTCTATGATAATTGACAATCTACAGTCATGGAAACCATTTAGCTGGAGATGAAGGCAAGGAAACTTGTTGTAGTGGTTTGAGAGTATGCTTCCCTCTTTGTTTGGTTGCTATCAGTAAGGAAGCCTTGGTTGGATAAGTTTCAGAAAGGTAAACTGCTTCTGTAGCAGAAATGTTCTTATTCAGGCATTCTTGAGCACAATGCTCCCTCATTGGCACTTCTGTGACATTAATATGGTTTAAGGCAGTGGGCTAATGTTAAATCTTGTGACTTGGTAATTGAGTACTGCAAACTAGAGTCACTAATAACTACTGGATGCTTGTGTTTGGGATATAAATGGATTCCTCAACATTCTGTTTAGAAATATATCTTGTGGTCAAGAACCCATTCAGTTTCTTGCAAATCTATTAATATTTTATTGATATCTCTAATGGAAATAAACTCTTCCGAATCATATTAGCTTGGTTGTGGTATATGATGCTCATTAGAATGGCACTTTGCAATTGCAAATGAATAATTACATTGAGAGCTTGATATTCTCAGTATCAAATTTTATGGAAAGATTTGCCTTCTTGTAGGTGAGGGAAGTTGGGCCATTACATAGTGGTATATGAGCGTGGTTTTTGGCTACACACCTTCAGGATGAATTTTGTTGGCATGTTCTATGTCTATGCTTGGTGGCATTTTTGGGCATATCCTGCGTTATAAATTTCTAGCCAATATTCTGCGACAAGAGCTCAAAATCTTAAGCTGATTCATTTTGACCTCCATATGAGACATTATAGTGTAAAATGATTCAAGAAAAGAATTTCTCTGTATGCACTGCTTGAAATTTTCTAGGTGTTTATGACCACTGTAGCAATCTCTTTTGGGTTTAGGATGTTGAGTTTCTGGATAGGATTTCATAGCAAGAATTTTACTATGTTGTGGTGGACATTTTTGTGCCTATGTTTGTGGTCATTTTTGGAGTCAGAGAATTATATGGAGGTTTGAGAAATTGATGTTCCTAACTACCTTAACAAAAGACACTTTATGACTGTAGAATTTTATCATTTTGGAGTTTTAGTTTTCGAGATTTCGAGGTTTTAGTAGTTGATGCTCTTGCAAAAAGAGTTCCTAAAACCCCTGTAACTTGAATTACAAATGCATTGAATTTGGAATGTGTGTTTACTTCAAACATCAGCATTGATGTTTTTGTTCAATATTCAACACTGGATGAATTTTTGCTAATTGCTGTTGATTGAATTTGTGATAATTTATGAAGTTATGGATGATGAGCCCTGAAGATCATTAATGAATTGCTTATTGCTATCAAGGCAATAATTCCCTTTTCTCCATTGGAATAAGGACACTCCTGCTTCCCCCACTCAGAGTGCTGATACTGTCACAAACCCCCATGATATCAATGTTCATTTATATCATTCTGGCAAACTGGCAAACATCAATGACAGCTTGTAAGGACTCTCCAAGGCTCTAGAGGCGAAATGTGAGGAATAAGCAGCTCAATGAAGATGCATTAACTTGTTTGTAACTAATTTGCAACACTTTAAGGGACAACAAGATGGCAATTCAAAATTGGTTAAATAAACAAGTGGACTGCTAACAGCTTCTGCAAAAGAGTTACCAAAATCCCCTTAAATGTGTTGAAGCTATTGAGTAACTCCTGACCAATGATAAAGCTAGAATGGAGCTTTCTAAAGTGATTCAGCACAAGAAGCTACAGGTTGCTGCTAAACTAGTCATCACTGCAATGAATCTCATTTTGCCTAACTACCGTCTGCCTTCAGAGAAGTGGAACATCAATCCCAGGGCTCAAATTGAAGAGGCTTCTGGTTGAAACAGGAGCCTTGCCCGGCATGATGGAAGATACTCCAGTGCTCAAAACCTCAAATGGCAAAGCAGCAATGGTCTCATGTCCACCTGGAAACTAAAAATATGTAGCCTGTTGCTTCTATATTTATAATATGTATGAAAAATGATAAAATCAGTACTCTTAAGTCTGTGAAGAGTTTTTCTCCATTGTCTTGGCTGTGCTCTTTAGTTTCTAGTCGCCCTGTTATGGGCTTCTTGTTATCTATCCAGGAATTTTGCTTCTCTGCTCAAGTAATATAATTTATGTTTTATCAAAAAAAAAATTATTGAATTGGTTGGCAACTTTGCATTAAAATTTCTTTTTATTCATAATTTTTAGCATTTATACATATAGGGATCCTGCCATATTTGCCCTTGATTTGCACCTGTAGTTAATGTACATCGACACCCATGTGTAACTAAGTTTAGGATTTTGGCACAGTTCTCAGTGATGCACTTAATCAGTGTGAACTATTTTCAGGAACCTGACTTAAGAAAATTCTTTAATTTTTAGGCCTAGTTCAACTATGGCTGTCCAAATAACAAATAACCATGAGCAAGGTTCTAATTACAAGTGCCTGGGTCTTTATCATACCAACAAATCATTTATCAACATGTGGATGACTTTTGAACATTATCACACCTAAAAATCTATCTGATTTATCTAAGACAGCAGCAAAGTCAAGTGGCAAGCCTAGTGCTAGACTAAACTGTGTTACACTGTATACATATTGAAATATAGCAAAAGTCCTTCACCATTAAAATATTAAGCCAAAAAGTGCCAAAACAGAAAGTTAAAAAGCTTGAATGACATGGGTATGTTTTAAAATAAATAAATCTGACTCTGAATATCAAAAACTTGAATGGTATAATCATAAATGAGACAAAAACCTACCATTTTTCGTCTCTTTACTACTCACCATCAAAATTTTCTTATGCTTGAAAGCTATACTTCTGATTTCAATAGTTTGTAGCCATTTTCTTCTTTCCCCTCTGCAGGAGAAACCTTATCTTTACATCTTCTAGAGAAAATGCTGCAGACTCCCTCTGGACTTCATCCATACTACAGTGGAACAATATAGCATCCTATTTTAGCTCAGTGGATTTTGTGGTAGATAATTGGGGATGTATTGCTATATGCCTTTGGTCAGCAGTTACTCTACATGATTTATTAATTGTTTCAGGCTCTCATTACACATGCTTCTCTTATTCCATTCACATGTTCATTTCTGATGTCATTTACAAGTCTATTCTAGTTTGATAATATTCCCTTCACTTAAATGGTATCGTTTCTCCAAATTCCTTTTGTTTATATAGTAGAGATATTTTAAACATGATATCATTCTGTAAAATGGAAATTGTTAATCTGTTATTTGTCAACAAACTTGTGGTTTATTAGTAATTACACTTGTTAATGTAATTCCTCTTTACAAATTATTGTTCTGATATACTTTCCAATCCAATTGTTTGCTTTTGGTCATCAAAGGTGCATTATGCAAGTAATATAAACATAGTTTGTTATAATCTTAATATCTTCCCAAGTACTTTCAAGTTTATTTGGTATTTTCTGGTTTACAACAGCCATGAATTCTTGTGTTGACTGCTTACAGTATCAACATACATTATTAAAGATCTTAGGCAAACCATTCTATATTTTCTTGATTGTTTGCATATTAATGGTTATCAAAGTGCAATGCTAACAGGTGAATGCAGAAAATGTAGCTGTTACAGGAAATAAGAGGACTCAAAAAGTGTATAAGAGGTACTCAGGCAGACCTGGTGGGTTAAAGGAGGAAACCTTTGATTGCCTGCAAAAAAGAATTCCAGAGCGTATTATTGAACATGCAGTCAGGGGCATGCTTCCTAAAGGACGTGTATGTCTTCATTCTTTTTCATTGTTTTTATAACATTTTTATATTTTCTTTTTGAAATGCAGACCATAAACTGACTAAACATGAAATTTTTATGAACAATTCTTACGATGGAGGGGTCTCTCAAATTGTCTGGAAACTCAAGACATCTCTAGAATTTTCTTAGTGTTAAAATCCCAAAATCTTATGAAGATAAAGCAGAGGTTACAATTAAGTTTTAACAATATGAAATTTTTGCATGTTTCTAACTCTTCTGATTCCTGTTTACAAAATATTATACAACTGGCCTTTCTAACCTGAAATCACATCACATAAAAGCATACATTATAGTGCCCTTAAAACACAATGATATCTGAAGCAAACTAGGGCCATGTGACCCATCAGCTGACACATGTACACAAGTCACTGTAGCAGGAAAAGAGCCATGGCCATCCCAAGCCCCTTGGATGATCTCAACTCTCTAAGGTAGGTATACATTTGTGTTGGAGTACAGGACCACTGGGAGGGGGGAGCGAGGAGGGGAGGGTGAATCAGTGGTCAAATGAGAAAACCAATTTCAAAACTTAACTCACTTATATTATGCAAAGAAACCCATTGAAAACGCTTCAAACATGATATGCAAATGCTTGATCAAAGATGAACAATCAAGCACAAAATGGCAGACCACCAAGAGAAGACAAAACACAAGTTTTATGGGTGGAAAACCCTAAAGGGTGAAAAACCACTCTGAAAATAAATTTCATTAAGCCTCACTGGCCAAAACCTTACTGGTTACATATTGTATGCCTCATTGGCAAAACAACAAGCCTCACTGGCTACACTTTATGCCTCACTGGCTACTCAATCTGCCTCACTGGCTTCTCGATCTGACTCACTGACAATTTTCAATAGAAAAAGAATGAAAAACCAGAGGGTTACTCTGTTTCAATACAAACCACTGCACTATTTTTGCATCAATTCAGCAAACACCATCTCCCCTATACAAATTTTCAAGATGTAATCTTCTTTGCATACATGAATGAAGATCTCTTTGCCAGACTCTCCTTCACCAACCACAATGAACAATAAACAATGAATCATAAAGTGTTTGCATCAATCTTCTGCACATATCTTGGCTGTAACAGAACAAGATAAATGACACAACAACCATGCCTACAATTATGACAAACAGTCCTAGACTTCAGTCACATGGACTTGCACATTCAGGACACTGTCTAATAAATTCACACATTGTTTTCACTTTCAATCAAACTCCAATCATAAATGATCTTGATCAGCTCACACTTCTGTACAAAACAACACATTCCATGACATCATATAACATAATTATTCAAAACTCCCTCACTCCGCATTATCACAACAAAGACGTGTTATCACTATCTTCACAGAGCACAATGTAAGTACCAAGTGCAAATATCTCCAAACACAGATAAGTAACACAGCAATAGTTTTTTTCCAGAAAACAATGCAGCAGATTGAATATTGAAACCTTCAGAAAACAATCCAGATTCACAACCAAATTCTAAACAGGTTTCACAATTGATTCAAATCATCTTAGAATGCTCGATCACATGAATTGGATGAAATTAACATCGATTACATTTTCTAGCAAATTTTGTGTATACGAGCCTGGATACGATGGCAAGATTTGGGCACGGGATGATGACGACAGATTGTGTTGATTGTCTCTAGTGGGTGTTCGTAGCCTTTTCAATGGTGCCAAATGCTTAGTTTGATATGCTTCGTTGTATGATCCAGGTGAATGTGTGTTACTTGTGATATATGTGTGTTCGCTTGTGATGCTCTACCCAACGAAGACTTTCGGGACTTCCTTCTGTAGATGCTGTTTACGCTGTAGAGGTGGCAAATGATTTTGCTCCAATGTATTAAGCCTACGCGTCCAACCACAACTCGATCCTAGATCAAGCAATATTTCGATGAGACTTATGCAACAATTTGAAAGTGTCTGCTTATTTCGCCTGGCTGCTAGTAGTCATGGTTTCGCTCTATCCAGGAAGTAATCACATAGACTTCAATCTTCTGTGGTAGACAAGAGGAGTGGTAAATCGTGGTGCTCACTGAATGAAGGCGAATTCTGCAATTAGCGGCCAGAGCCTGGGGCTCGACTTGATTGTTTGATAATCGCTCCACTCAATGCCTTGAACGCTGGATCCATCTACAAATCGATTGAGTGTAACCTGTGAGAAATCAAGCAATGTCGGAAGATGATGGAAACACAAATTTCCTTAGGAGTAAAGCTATGCTCACCCTGAATGCCAACGCTAGAAAGCTACACCTCTGCGATACTTGGCAAGACAAACTGTCCAAAATCCGTGATGCTAGAGTGATTGAAAGAACTCACATAAATACTTGGCCTCCCAAGGGGTCGGCCCAAACAAGCTTAAAATATAAAATTCAAATTTAAAATACAAATGGCGCCAACTCAACGAGTTGGCTAGAAATCAAAATTAATTTATTATTTAATAGTGTTAATAAACACTATTTGCTCCATATGTCGGCCAGGTTGATCATTTTGTTTTTGGGACATTACAGTGGAGATATTTGCACTCGGTTACTTACAGTGGTATCAGAGTAGTGGTCTTGCCAGCCTGGGTGTGGATGATTATTTATGCAACTGAGTCAAAGGGACTTAAGGGCCATTGAAAGAGAAAGGAAGAGGCTGGAAGCTGCTAGTTAGAACACCAGCCAAAGAATTGGAGGCAGAGGTAAGAAGAAGATGGAGGATCAGGTCAATGAATTTAGAGCTTTCATGGAGAAACAAGATCAAACCAATCAAACACTACTGCAAATGATGCAATCCTTGACTACGGCCATGAACAACAATAAATCAGGGTCCAACACGGCTGAAGAGGGGAATCGTGAAAAATCAGGGGGTGAACACAATAGGGCATCAAGAGAATCATCTCACAGACCTTCTCAATCCACGTTCTTGCCTAGCACAAGGGCAACACATGAGGAAAAACATCTCAGCTTCACCATCATCGTTCAGGATTACATGAAGTTAGATGCTGAGGCTGAGGCTGCCATTCCATTTGATCAATTCAACATGGCTAGGAGAGCATTTGGAAGTGATGGGAGACCACGTCCGCAACAGTTAAACAAGGATCTTCAAAACAAAGTCAACAAACTTTCACTTCCAACATTTGATGGCTCGAGGAAGGTGACTGCGCATGCATGGTCTAGAAATTGAATACATACTTTTCTGTCAGCCCCATGACTAAAGATGAAGCTATCAAATTCGCCATACTGCACTTGGAGGGCTTGGCTCATGAATGGTGGCACCATGGCATTGTGACTCAAGGATTCGGACTTGTGAAGACATATGCAGATTTCACACAAAAATTGATGGGTAGGTTTGACAGGAAAGATCTTGAGGTATTCTTCCAGGAGCTAACAAGATTGAAGCAGATGGGTACTATGGATGAATATGTTTTAGAATTTCAGAGGCTTGCTGTGATGGCACCTGATGTTTCATACAAGAGGCTCATGTTCTTTTTTAGTGAAGGCTTATTTGATTCTTTTCGTGGCTTGGTGAGGGCTTTGGAGCCAACGACATTAGAGGAGGCTATTCAGAGAGCTTTGAGTCTTGAGGATTCCACCAAGAAGAGTAAACCCATGGTCAAGAGCACACCAACAAGGCAGCCTAGAAAGCCTTTCCCTAAGGCAAATCCTCCACCTAAGGGTCTTCCTCCAAGACCAAATGGATCAGACATGTCAAGGAACAAACTTTGTAAGAAGGGCTTGTGCTACTATTGCAGAGAGAAATGGAACGATCATCACAGATGTCAAGGAAGGAGCCAAGTCTACTACATTGAGGTAGTTATCCATGACGGAGCAGGAACTAAAGAAGGGGATAATGAGGAGGCTACCAATGAGGAAGGACAAGAGGTCATTGTAGAAGGTCCCATGGGAAGTACTCTTGCAACACTTTCAGGAGCACCATGATACCATTCCCTCCATGTTCGAGGAGTGCTTCGAGGAAAGAGAGTGACAGTACTGATTGATAGCGAGCTACTCATAATTTCATTGACAAGAAGACAGTTGCCAAGTTATGCTTGGAAGCAGAAGACTTTGATGGGTTTGATGTTGCAACTATTGGAGGAAATGTCCTTTCTTGCACTAGACGGATTCAACAAATGGAGTTGACTCTTGGAGGACACAAGATGAGAGATGATTGCTATGTTGTTGACATTGGTGACACAGACATGGTTTTAGGAGTACAGTGGCTTCATTCATTGGGAGAGTACACCACCAACTACCAAACCATGGAGCTGAAATTCAAACATGGCAGTAAAGAGGTTGTCCTCAAAGGCCTCTCCAGGAATGGTCCTATGGTGGTTTCAGCAAAAAGGATGGAGTGATCCTTTCGTAGAGATGAAGTAGCATGGGCAGCAAAGTGCTTGGTCACAGACACTAGTCCACCGAAAGAAGAAAGAACCTTTCCCATTGACATTCAGGCTATTTTGAACAAAAAGTGCAAGGTGTTTCGAGAGATTCCAGCTGGATTGCCACCAGATAGGGGATTTTAGCATGTGATAGAGCTTGAAGGAGCTAAACCCGTTATCACTACTCCATATTGGCATCCCAGAGTGTACAAGGAAGAAATCAAGAAGGCTATCAAGGAGTTGTTGGATATGGGACATATTTGCCCAAACTCGAGTCCTTTTGCCTCTTATGTGGTGTTGGTCAAAAAGAAGGATGGGACACTCAGGATGTGCATCGATTATAGAGCACTCAACAAGAAGACATTCGAGAACTGCTACCCTATTCCCGGGATCGATGAATTGATAGATGAGCTACATGGAGCAGTGGACTTCTCCAAGATTGATCTACGTTCGGGATATCATCAGATTAGAGTCAGGGATGAGGATATGCATAAGACGGCTTTCAAGGGTCATTATGGGCATTATGAGTTCTTAGTGATGCCGTTTGGGTTAACCAATGCCCCCACTACATTCCAGTCATGTATGAATCAGGTATTAATTTTTTAGTTGAGAAAATTTGTGTTAGTTTTCTTTGATGACATCTTGATCTATAGTAAAACATGGGAGGATCATCTGAAGCATATAGAGGAGGTGCTTGACATTCTTGAGAGGCATTCATTTTATGCTAAGATGTCAAAATGTGAGTTTGGATTGACCGAGATTTTGTACTTGGGCCATAAGATCAGTGCTCAAGGGGTTAGTGTTGATGAGGAGAAGATCAAGGCTATTCAGGATTGGCCTAGACCCAAGAATTTGACACAACTAAGAGGGTTTGTGGGCCTTTGCAGCTACTATAGAAGATTTGTGAAGGGTTTCTCCTAGCTTGTAGCACCATTAACCAATTTGACAAAGAAATAAGCTTTCTCTTGGAGTCCCACAACATAGCAGGCATTCGATAAACTCAAGGAGGTAATGAGCTCATGTTCTGTCTTGGCTATTCTAGATTTTTCATCTCCCTTTATACTTGAGTGTGACGCTTCGGGAGAGGGTATTGGGGCAATGTTGATGCAAAATAAGCATCCCATAGCATATGAGAGCAGAAAACTCACAAATTCAGAAAAGGTTTTCTCCATCTATGATAAGGAGATGTTGGCTATCAAGCATGCCCTTGCAAAGTTCAGACAGTACTTGGTTTGTGGGAAATTTGTGGTGAAGACGGACCATAACAGCTTGAAGTACTTACTCAATTGACATGATTTGAATGATAGACAACAAAAATGGGTAAGTAAACTCCAACCAATGATTTTGATATTGAATATGTGAAAGGCAAGAATAATGTGGTAGTGGATGCACCTTCTAGGAAGCCTTATCTTTGTGCTATGACTGATATTTGCTGATTGGAAGGTGGGCATTATAGCTGATTATGCTAAAGATTCATTTGCTAATGACATCTTGGAAGGGAAAGTAATTGATGACAGGTACAAGGTGGTTGAAGATCTCATCCTCTACAAAGACCGGGTCTATCTTGTGCCCCACTCCAAGATCAAGAATAGAATTGTGAGAGCTTGCCATGATACTCCTCTTGCTGGTCACCCCGGATTCTATAAGACATACAAGCAAGTAAGGGAACGTTTTGCATGGAAGGGGTTGAAAAATGACATATTGCAGCATGTTAGAGAATGCTTGGTGTGCCAACAAAATAAAACGGAACATGTGTTATCAGCTGGTTTGTTGCAGCCCTTACCTATTCCAGATCAGAAATGGGAAAGCATATCAATGGATTTCATCACGGGACTCTCGAAGGTGCAAGGTAAAGATTGCATTTATGTTGTGGTGGATAGGCTCACAAAATATGCTCACTTTTATGCCATTACTTCAGAATTTAGAGCTCCACAAGTTGCTGATCTGTTTTTCAAGGAGGTTTTTATATTTCATGGGCTGCCAAAGAACGTTGTGAGTGATAGGGACAGCAGGTTCATCAGTTTGTTTTGGCAAGAACTCTTTCGTTTGGCTCACACTGAGGTAACTCCCAGCACTAGTTACCACCCCCCAAACGGATGGACAAACGAAGATCGTGAATAAATGGATTGAAGGGTACTTGAGGAACTATGGGATGGGGCAGCAATCAGCTTGGGTGAAATGGTTACATCTAGGAGAATACTGCTGCAACACTACACATCACATGTCTATTGGTATGTCTCCTTTTAAGGCACTCTATGGATATGATGCCATCTCCTTCACGAATCTAATTCTCTTCGACAACAGAGTACCAAGGGCTAGGGACATGATGCAACAAAATGTGGATATCATGAATTCCCTTAAGGAGAACCTTCGACGTGCTCAAAACCAGCAAAAGTTATATGCAAACCAGTGAAGGACAGAGAGAGTTTTCGATGTCAACGACATGGTGTACTTGAGATTACAGCCCTATAGATAGTCATCCCTCAAAAGGAAATGGTGCAAAGAAGCTAAAGCCAAGATTCTATGGACCATTCAAGATTATAAGGAGGATTGGGGAGGTTGCTTATGAGCTCGAATTGTCCCAAGGGAGTAGAATTCATAACATCTTTCATGTGTCTTGCTTGAAAAAGGCCTTGGGATAGCAGATCACACCGTCAATGGAGTTACCACCACTTGGTGACGAAGGAAAACTCATACTTGAACCTGAGACAGTGCTGGATGTGAGGGAGAAGAGATTGAGGAACAAGGTTATTCTAGAGTACTTGGTTAAATGGAAGGGTCTGCTCGTTGAAGATGCTATGTGGGAAGGAGTAGAAATTTTTGAGCATCCTAATTTGAGGTTGCTGGAGGACCAACAACAATCTGGGGGAGGGGACTGTAATGTCCCAAAAACAAACTGATCGACCTAGTTGACATATGGAGCAAACAATGTTTATTAACACTATTAAATACTAAATTAATTTTGATTTCTGGCCGACTCATTGAGTTGGCGCCATTTGCATTTTAAATTTGAATTTTATATTTTAAGCTTGTTTGGGCTGACCCCTTGGGAGGCCGAGTATTTAAGTGAGTTCTTTCAATCACTCTAGCATCATGGATTTTGGACGGTTTGTCTTGCCAAGTATCGTAGAGGCGTAGCTTTCTAGCGTTGGCACTTAGGGTGAGCGTAGCTTTACTCCTGAGGAAATTCATGTTTCCATCATCTTCCGACATTGCTTGATTTCTCACAAATTACACTCAATCGATTTGCAGGCGGATCCATCGTTTGAGGCATTGAGTGGAGCGATTATCAAACGATCAGGCCGAGCCCCAAGCTCTGGTTGCTAATTGCAGAATTTGCCTTCATTCAGTGAGCACCACGATTTACCACTCCTCTTGTCTGCCACAGAAGATTGAAGTGTATGTGATTACTCCCTGGATAGAGCGAAACTGTGACTACTAGCAGCCAGGCCAAATAAGCAGACACTTCCAAATCGTCGCATAAGTCTCATCGAAATATTGCTTGATCTAGGGTTGAGCTGTGGTTGGACGCGTAGGCTTAATATACTGGAGCAGAATCATTCGCCACCTCTACAACGTAAATAGCATCTACAGAAGGAAGTCTCGAAAGTCTTCGTTGGGCAGAGCATCACAAGCGAACACACGTATATCACAAGTAACATGCATTCACCTGGATCATACAACGGAGCATATCGGAATAAGAGTTTGGTGTCACTGAAAGGGCAACAAATGCCCACTAGAGACAATCGACACAATCTGCCGTCATCATCCCGTGCCCAGATCTTACCATCATATCCATGCTCGTATACATAGAATTTTCCAGAAAATGTAATCGATGTTAATTTCATCCAATTCATGTGATCGAGCATTCTAAGATGATTTGAATCAATTGTGAACCCTGTTTAGAATTTGGTTGTGAATCTGGATTGTTTTTTGAAGGTTTCAATATTCAATCTGCTGCATTGTTTTCTGGAAAAAAACTATTGCATTTGCTGTGTTACTTATCTGTGTTTGGAGATATTTGCACTCGGTTACTTACACACAGTCCACCGTTCTCATCTTCTCAATGCAATAGCATTATTCCTCTGACCATCTCTACCAACCTTAATGCATAGGACTGTAGACTAAATCATCACAGACCTCTTCTCACTCTGCATTAAAATCTTCTTCTATTTTGCATTTCGTTGACAGAAGAAAGATATCATACATTCTTTACATTCTTACCCTGCTCAGTACCTTGGCATCATCTTCAATATCTGCCTGTCATCTTCTTACAATGAAAAACCTACATCCCAAAAAAAATCATCACCAAATTCAAAAGCCCCAATCCAAAAACCCTGACTGTTGGGATTCAATTTTAAACTAGAATGCCATATTTCAGTTTTTGGCGCCATACAGAAAAACCCTTCATCTTTTCTTTTACAAACATCCACACAACAGATGACTGTCAAGCTTCCCATCAAAGGAAAGACCTCTGTAAATAACTGTTCACCAACTTTAAATTAGAGCCATTGATCCTTTAACACCCGCCAAAACTCGATTAAATAATAGCTGTTGATTTTGTGAAGAACGATAATATAAAATATTTGAAAGATTAACCTGTCGAGCAAGTTGCTAGAGTGGAAAGGCCGGTTAATGCATGGAAATTAACCCCTTAAGCTCATTACTTAAGTTACATTTAACTTGCTATAGCAAGTCACCAAGCTTTTAGAATAAAAAGCAAATTTGATAAACCCTTTGCATAATGACCTAGATGTTAGGGTTTTAGACTTTTAGAATTCAATGAAGAACCCTAAACAAATTCAAGTTACCCTGACCTTGAAACCACCAAGAGATCATTTCATGCTGTTCTGATATGCTTCTGACTCAGAATCTAATATGCAAGATATAGTGTTCACTTAAATCAAACATGATCTTTGATGAAATTGCCCACTAGAGCTTAAGACTTGAAAGAGTCCTTAAGAGACTTCAATTCATATCACCAATTTGAACAATCTACCTTTGACTATGAGCTTCTGTCATCTTTGACATCCTCAACTTGCATAACAGTGACATCAAATCCTTTGTGCATCTCCAACTTTGAACATCACAAACTCTTTGAATAGGAACCATGACCATGAATAACAAGCACCTTAAATCAACACTTTGCAATGAACACCATGAGACCATGTGAAGATGATCAACACTAGGAGCACCAACATCATGAGACCTTGAAATAACACAACTCATCAACAACACCAATAGGCATCATAACAGGTTCCTTTTGCAACAACACTAGAAGGTAGATGGTGAACCATATAAACAGTGACAAACCAAACCAAGTCTGTTGAACAACAATGACAAACAATCTCTAAACATCTCTTTGACATCAATGACAAACATCATGCCAATAAACTCCCCCTTTGGCATTGATGTCAACTTCTCCCCCTGTGACGATGAATCAAACTCCATGAATCCAACTCCATCTCGTGTCAATTTCTCCCCCTTTGACAGCAATGACAAAGGGCTGTGACTAACATATTGCAATTATTATGCCAAGTACTCCACTGTGCACACTTCATTTGGCAAATAATGAGAAGTCGGAATGAACTGGGATAAAACAACATTATCAAGGACAAACACACCCTCAGAGTACTAACATTGCCAAGCAAACAAATACTCACTGTCTTGTTATCATAGCATTATTGCCCCCCCTGCAAGAAACATTGGTTTGGCATTGGAAACATAAACACCATGGTGTTGTATCACATCATCAGGCAAAAAAAAACCAAAACTCACTTCACACTCCACTGTCAAGCAAGAGTTACAAGAGCACTGTCATCAGTAATTAAGAACCATTCTCTGTGACTGAAAGCATCAAACTGTCACCTTATACTTGCACTGCAAAAGACTCATTCAAACTACTGCTGCAACAAGAATCCATTGTCATCAAATTAGGGACACCTGTATTTGTCTGTGAAAACACTGCCACTGCTAAAGCATAAAGAGCATTGTTAGATATCATAAAATGGCACTGTCAAGACATTAAACACCGTGGACTTTGCCCATCAAGATCACTGTGATAGCACTGAGAAACAGTCATAGCACTGTTCGTAGATTCCTGCCACAAGAGTCTCATAAAGCAACTAAAAACAAATCACTATCTAGTATCAACAGGGTCAAGACAGCATTATAAAAGCATTGTTATCACTGTCTCACTGATATTTTAATCCTGTGCTTTGAAGACTTTCAAAAGAGTTCACAATAGCAGAGTTCCCTTTAGCTCCTGTTCATAATGAACTGTGCATACATTAAACTACTGTCCCATACCACTAACATATCACTGGTAATGACAAGATGACTGAAAGAACTGAGACAAAACATCATTGGCACCATATCTTATACAGCAAGATGCTCTAAAGATAACTGTAACTCCAATAGAGAACACATCATTGTCCACTGTCAAGTCTTTAACCTCCATGAAAGCCTAGGGTTTTCTTTTGACTGCCTCCTTGAACACACACTTAGAAATAGTGACTGCACCTTACAATCCTACTGCCATTGCAATCTCTTTTCAGTGTACAGGGTTTGGTTCCACTACCTTGTCATTTACTACCATTCCCTTGCACATAGGAAAAACTGTCTCTTGAAGATTACACTATAAATACTCAAGTGACTGTAAAGAGCTTTTGCAATCATGTAAAATCTCAAATGGAACAAGATGACAGGGATACTCATCAGAAGACCAAACAAAAGAGATAAAAATGCCAAAGAACAAAACACAAGGCAGCAAGAATGAATTGTGCACTTGAGGTTTGACTGCCACTCTATTCATCACTCTTTAGTATCTCTGAGATCACAAAAAATACAGCAACCCTATGTCAATCAATGGACTGTGACTAAATTTTTTGAATATGCATGATATCTGGTTTCACTTCACTGAGCTTTCAACAGGGAAAAAACATCACTTCACTGTGTAGACCAAGCATTGATATACTGGCAAAGATGCATACTAAGAGCACTGTCAAGGGTATATAGTACTTTACTTTGTACCCAAATCAACTTTGCACTGTCAGAAAATTCCTTCACTAACTCCAGGCAAGAAAAGGTCCTCAAGACATAACCAACAAACTGAGAGCCCTTGTATACTGACAAAACCATCCTAGCACTAAAGCAAAGGCCACTGCAATCCATTGCACTGACAAACACAAATCAAAACATTGCAGCATACCACTGTCAGAAGACTTTGCATCAATACCACCGAGACTAAAGCATGAATGATTAACAATCTACACTGTCACATCAATATAGCATAGCAGTTTTACCAAAAAAACATCAGGCATAACACTATTAAGATGATCAAGATTGTCATTATACAGCACTGACACCATATCACTGTCAACAAGATACTCCCAAAGCAACTGAAAGCATATCACTGGCAATTCAGTCAAGATTGTCAATATACCCCTGCAACAAGATTCTTTCAAGACAAAACTTTCACTGCCAAGAACAAACATAGACAGCATTGTATTTTGTTTAAGCCATCACTGTCAAAGCATCAAACGATTGACCAATACTTGACATGCATTGATGACACTGTCATAAACCATTGACATATCAATAAAAGCATGGATACCACTTTACCACAGGCTTGTACCTTTGTCATGGCTCTGCTCACTTGCAAAAGACATTCAACCTGTCATGGGTAGTGTCTCTTGAACCAGAGACCATCTCTTCATTTCCCTCTGACTGTAGTGTCACAAGACTTCTGTGCCCTTCATGAAGTGACTTATCTATGGACTGTCCTTTCCACATTTTCACAAGACTGATCTTTTAAATGACTGCCCCGTGCAACAATGGGTGTCCAAGTCAAACGCAAGCATTTTGGCTATCACCAGCCAGAGAGCACTTGCTGGTTTGATGAGCACACGCCATTATACCTTCCCATGACATAAATACTCAATTTTTGAATGGTTCTGTATAAAGGACTAGGAGCATTGGTGTTGGGCTCCCTCTGGAGAAAACCTGGATAAGATGAGCCTTGCAAATTACTGAAACCATAATCCGTAACCGTTACTGGGACCAGAATATGTTAATATTAACAGTGATAAATATGATGGATATTAGGTTTTCACAATCCACGAGATTGAGTAAAAAACTTATGGAAAAAACTGTGTATGTTTAATTTTTATCAACATTTCAGATTGTACTCCATGATCCATTTTTATTATCCCAATGATGGATCACAGAGTGTGATCTGAAAAAAATGAACATACAGATTTTCTTTTCCAAATATTTTCACTGAGTGATACATATATCAAAAAATGCTGGGCATGGCCACAGCCACAAGCCGCCAAACCTAAACAGCAAGATGAAACTTTAACTGCTACCACAAAGACAAAATGTAAACAGAACTAGACACATCCATATGGGCTAGCCAACTAACAGAGATAGCATAATGCTTCATTGCTCAAGCAGTAGCAAAAAGAAGATGCGGAAGTAACACCAACACAACCGTGCAACATTACACATTTGCAGGATCCTTCCACTTTCCAACAGCAGCAAGGGCATGGTCTTCTCACATAGATTATAACATAAACATCTGGGGGTGTTCAAAACCTTAGCAAATGTTAGAAATGATGAGGTTTAGGATATGATGGGGACATCGACCTCACTTATAACAATGTTTTCTTGGTAGACTGAGCTGGTTGGTCTTGGGTCACCTTCAAGGCTGGCATAGTGACAGTATGATTGCCTAGACAATGTGTTGCTCTGTTAACTTTTTGAAAGCAGTGCACTCATTGAAAAGTCATCAAAGTTCCTGGACAAATTGCTGGCTTCACTTAGGATCCCATTCACTGGCCAATCTGGATAACCTTCTCGTGACATGGCTTTGATAATCACATGAGAGTAGCCTTCCTCGCCTACTGCATAACTGACTTTATGCTTAAGTTCTGTGATTCAGATGATACTACCTACACGTTGCTATAAGGTTGTTCACCAATTGGTTGATTATATGTTTGCTCTTCAAACTTGTCATCTGTGTCCACTGGAGTTGGAATAGATTTGTAATCTTGCATGGTGAATATTTACAACAAATTTTGTGCATTCTTGGACTACAAAAAAGGTGTCATGGTGCTTTTATTATGTTTATTCCCAAGTATTAATGAAGAAGACAGATCTCAAAGGGTTGTAATTACTGCTTTTTGAGGTCATCAATAAGATGTAGGGCACTAGCAGTGACAATTAGATCATTCACATAAGGTGTGGCATTCAAAATGTCTCTATCAATGGTTGTGATATAAAAATTATGATACGATCATACGGAGGATTCATGGTGAAGCCATGTTACACAGAGTACTCATCAGTACAAGTATACCAGCACAGGGCGCTTGCTTTAATCCATATAATTTCTATTCTTATTCTTGACATTATGATAGGACCCAATATTGATAGCCGACCAATGGAATGAGGGCCTTTTCAAAACTGAGAGATTGGTGTGATATTCATGTTTTCTTATTTGTGGGTTGAGGTCCACATAAACTTCCTGTTTGTCCTCTTGTTCCTTTCAGTCTGATCTAAATATGACCAATATTCCCGTATAGGATCCCAGCATTTGTATAGGTTACAGGGCTATCCACAGTAATAGAAGTCAAAAGGATTCACTGCCATTATTAGACTCTGAAATGTTCGTTTATGCTTGCAGACATGGCACTTAATATTGAAAAGCTATAGATCCCACCTTCTCCCCTATCTAGATTTAAATATTACCTTTTTTCATCTCTGGTTTACAGATTTAACCCTAGGATTGAAATGAGTAAACTCCATATTGAAAGTACACTATTGGATTCTGTGGTGCCCTCTATATACAGTTACGTCACAATTTATTAATCTTTCATTTAATTGCGTTTTATGAAATGCAATGTAGCCTATGTTACATACCTTTATTATGTATGCATTTCATGACTAGACACCTGACAATTCCTTTTCGTTTTATTTGCAGCTGGGTAGACGACTTTTCACACATTTAAAAGTTTACAAAGGGCCTAATCATCCACATGAGGCTCAAAAGCCTGTGCCCCTGCCCATCACGGACAAGAGAATAATGATAGAGAAGTGAGCAGTATTTAGGCAGATTTACAATTTTTATCCGTCCAATGTATGTGGTTGTATGCTGACATCTGCTCGTGTACAATTTTTGAAATCAGAGTTTTTGGAAGTATTAAAGTCTGCAACGTGGACAGAAGTATCTTTGTAAAAACTAGCTTTTATGGGCTATGTTCATTTGATCCATTTTCTTTTCCTCTATTGTGCTTTGTGGCATGGAAATAGCATTGTATTTAGCTATTTGGTATTCTAGCATCAAATATAGTTCAGCACAGTGGCTGTGTTTTTGAGCCTATGACGTTTGCATGTAACTGCATATTCAGGAGCGGTAGTAATCACTGTGGATAAATGGAAATATATAACCACTAATGTGTCTTGTTAACTCAAAAGAAACCCCAAGTGCCGTGGAGACAATGTATTAAATTTAATAAAGTACCTGTCTGAAGAGGAGTAAGAGCATGCGGAAAGTTTATAAGTGATGTATTAGGTCTTTGATTGCTTAACACAAACTGCATTGTGTTCTGATACAGCCTGATTTGTGACTGACTTAATCTAGGATTAGTAAGTATTTACTTTTGACACAAATGCCCAGGTATTTTTACCGATCTCTTAGATTAGAACATACACTAAATGTACTTATCAATTCTTGCAACAGTCGGTGATTGTTCAGAAAGTTAATCAACCCACTTATGTAGACATGGTCTATTATCATGAATTTGTGAGATGGGGAATCGTTTGACAAGGAGGTAAACTTCCAATTTCATAGTACAAATCCATCAAATAAGATACAAAGATCACCTTTAAGTGCAACACATGGTTATCCACAAATGCTTTAATGTCTCGTTTAACTCAAAAATACATAAGCACAGCTGCAAGTTGCAACTAGAAGTTCAATAATGACTTCAGATGCTGTGGTACAGTGATCACTCAGACAAACAGTCAAGAAGTAGCCATTGCCAGGCAGACAGGCCACCAGCCTTGTGACTGCTCAAGCAACTAGCTGCAATTCAAGATAAGGGAACTTATAGAAATGACAAGCAGAGATGTAAGTTTGTCAAGCAGTCTCACAACCACCATATATGCAGGGGCAACTGATCCAAATCACTGGAGCAATCTGGGGGTGAACAGACTAAATTGGATCATGGAGTGAACACATGAAATTGCAGGAGGCAATGTGTTCTAATGGAAGCAAGTCATATAGAAGAAATCAGAAAGCAGAAATAACATAAATTCATTCATGCCTTGGAAGAAAAAATAAACAATTGCATTAACGCCTATAAGCTGTCAATATATAGCTTAAGGGGACTTCAAAGTTGGTTACAATAGAAAGTACTTGGATAAAAGAAACCTAAGTTCCCAAAATTAATAAAAAATAAACACTAAAATAATATAAACATAGCTAGGGGGTAAACCCGAAGCTGTTAAATACCAAACCATATGATCCAACTTGTATAAAGTACAAATAGCTGTGAGGTAAAAGCCCATCGTTAAACAAGGGGCCAATGTGGTTACAATAGAAAGCATCTAGGATGAAAGAACTCTAAGTTCAAAATTAACAAAACACAAACACAAATAATATAAGCATAGCTAAGGGGGTAAACCCAAAGCTGTAAGACCCCAAGCTATATGATCTGATTTGTATACAGATAGCTGAGAGGTAAAAACCCTCTAGCTAGTGGGTAAACCCAAAGCTTATATGATCCAATTTCTATAAAGTACAGATAGTTGAGAGGTAAAAACCCACCCTTAAACAAAGGGCTGATGCATACTTGTAACATCTTTGGTCTACAAAGAAATAATATTGATAAATCTAGCTTCCAAAATTCACTATATTATCTTAACTGTTTACAATATAATAAGATATTTTAATATTTGTGCTTAATCTTAGTTATATGTATAAGCACATTAGATTATGAAATTGTCATGTGGTATTGTAATATGATACACAAATTCATAGGCTTAATTGTAATCCATGTGAGTATGCATAGACACATCAATATAAGAAATTATTAAGCAACATCGTAATATAACAAAAATTCATAGGCCGATAAAACCACTTATAAAGACCTTTCTACTATTTATAAATGGTGTAAAACATGTGAAGTATGTAACATATTTTCAACAAATCTCCCATTTATTGAATATATTGAATGGGGCCATTTGTACATAATTCAATTGTTGAGGGAAGCTATGCCCATTGATATCATACACCAATAAAATTTCTTAGTACTCTGTTAGATATTCATATTTGCATTTTCAGGTGCCTTTGTACCAATATGAGAGATCTTGTTGATGTGGGATGCGATCTACAAAGTAACCTATGGATTAAGAAGCTAACTCTTCTAATGATACTCAATGAATTCTTGATCTATTTTTGAAAGGAAAATCAAAGAGTTTGTTTAAAATAAAATACTAAACTATAATAAGAATCATCAAACAAGATGTTTTGTTTTAGTCATTAAACATTTGTACATAGTTCATATAATTCAAAACTAACAATTCTTAGTGAAAAGAAAAGGGCACGATTATGCATGATTTTAAATCTTATTTACAAGTTGTAGAATTTCACATGAATGAACTAAGGCTTTTAATGACATAGCAATTGACTAATAAAAATTGAGGAAAATCCACAAATAGACACAAGGAGAGATAATTCATACATGTATTAGTTTTCTTTACACCAAGTACAAAATGCCAACCTGCACAATCATACTTGACTCAATTAATTGAACTTGGAAAATAATCTTTTACCTTGAAGGTTTGAGTAGCAACACAATTAGTATTTTTTCTCCTTTGTCAAACCCCCTTTCTTGAATATTACTTAGATATTTATATTGCCTCCTTTTGAAGAGAGTGCCAAAACTTCAAAAATTGGGAGATTGTATGTTAAGAAATTCATGTGACCAAGTTGAAATCAGCTTTTTGGAAAGTAATTTGGATGAAATGCTTGGCATGTATTCCCTTCTTCAAGACCCCTTTATTTTACAGTTAGATGAGTCCTTTTATCATATTGGATGAATCCAATGGGTCCATGTACCTTGTACTATGTTTATTTTTCATCAATAGTGCAACATGAAATATATTTCAATTCTAACAACATTCTTGAGAAGCATTGGGGCACCACATGTTCATTTCATGGTGGCATGTCCTTTAAGAACTTTTCCTCCAGAATGAGCTCTACCATTAGTTGATGTGTTCACTTTTGACCAATGTCATAATAGAGAATATATGCCAAATTGATCTCTTGAAATAGCGCACACATTGTTGATTATGGGAAAGACTAATAGTTTCGCTTTCTTGAGACTCCAACTCGTATCTCTTGCCTTTATCAAAATTGGGACCCACTTTATCCATGATGTCATCTTTGGCAATTGACGTATCTAAAAAGTGTCTCTTATAATATCATTGAAGAGCGCCAAAGTGACATGGATAAAATGTTGTAGGTGCCTTTACCTTTTTCCTTTATGTCTACAAAAAGACGTAAATAATACTGGGCCTATTAGTTTGATTGCCTCACCAAGATCTTATCCAATAGTGCAACAATTATGAGTTGTCAAACTAACAACTTTGAGAACTTGTGCTAGTCATTTGATCTTCTTTATGTATGATTAATGGTTCCATTGTGTTGGAAGCTTTCTTTATAATCTTCACTATTATGGGGCTCACTTAAGCCAATGTGTCAATTTCCCACCAATGTCGCAACAAAAAAAGTGTTGGAATGACAACTTTTTTCTGTAGTGTTGGCCATTTATATGTGAAATGATAAACAATATGGACTTATTAATGCATTGGGAAAAGCAAACTTGTGGAGCCATTGAAAAATCCTACAATTTTGAAATGCAAAGAAAAAGCCATGAAACATGTGCAATTAATGAATTCTCAAATTGGAAGGGAATGGAAATGTTGGCTAGAAGAAAAAGAAAGAGGACAAGGAAAATAGACCAATATAGCCCCAAAGGGCCATATGGAGAGCAAAGATCTATAGTTTTGGTGACCTCTTAAGGAATCCTTGCCTATGAGGAAGAACCCAACCGCTAGATTCTAAATACTTAGGTTGAATAAAAAATTAAAAAGATTAAATTTTAAATATTCTTCAATAAGGAGTAACATTTTCTCCAAAGCAACTTGGAGTGATGTCCATTCCTCATTAATTGGGTAGCCTTTCCTTTTGAAAGCTTGATTTTTTTTATATCTAAGTTGATAATGTATTTGTGAGAGATGTCGGAGCTTCTCCATAGTGGCTTTGACTTGACATTCCAACAATACTTAAGGCTAGAGAATTCTCTGTACTTCTACAATGCTCAATGAATGGACCCAATTCCTAAATGATGTCTAGTTTGCTTATTTTTGTGCAAACATTACCTTGAATTATTCTTCTTCTAATACTTTGTTGTCATCATGGAATGGGGAGGGAAGTCCCTTTTGAATTAGTGCAACTATATGGTCTCTCATCCCTTGTACAACCTACTTCAAATGGTCAGTTGGGCCTTACACTTTAGATTTTTTTTTATTTCTACTTAGAATCTCAACGACTTCCATCACTATGACTCATATTTTTGAGATAATTAGGCTTTTTTTCTAGAATATCATAAAGCTTCTTGACTAGAGACTCCACTTGTGAGATTTCAAGAGTTGGGGAAATGATAGCCCCATCTACTTTAGATCTTATCTTTCCATTGATTTTGTGTGGAGGAAATAAATTTAAGTTGAATTGAGCTAAGTGGTTATCATTGCATTCCTTGTCCAATAGAATGATTACAATTGTTTGACAAAAGGTGTGACTTTGGGAGAATAATTAACTAGTTGAACTTTTTCTTGGAGTTGCTAGATTATTTAAATTAGTTGAGCATTGGCATCTATTAACTCAATCAAATTTTGGTGCAACTATGTGAATTCTACCGCTCTTTCCTACTTTGAATCCATAGCCCTTTATATCCTTTAACAGTGTCCCTCTAAGGTGAGTGGAGACTTGTCTAACTTCTAGAGTATGCGAAGAATTATTTAAAGTGTGTTGAAGGTAGTGAGCCGACGAAAGCAATGTATAAGGAAGTGTATGTGGTAAGAAAGAGTTCCAGAAGTAGTGAGCTGATGGTAGTAGAGTGAAAGTGTGTCGAAAGTAGTGAGCTGGAGGTAATAGAGGTGTTGTGCATTGCAGTGGTGGTTGATCGCTAGAATTCATCTAGTGTTGTATACTAAGGTTGTAACATCCTCTAGTAAGTGTTGTAATTTGCAGGGAATTGTAAAATTCCTTTGGTTGAAGCCATAAAACTTGTAAATCTTATTTCATTTTGTGAGGCTAGATTTGGACAGTAGCTCCAAGTAGCTTTCTCAACGTGGTTTTCCCTTGTAGGGTTTTCCATGTAAATTTGGGGTTTGTGGTTGTGTGCTTGTGCTTTAAATGATTTATCTATAATAAGTTTTGCTTAAGAAGGTTGAATTGGATTAAATTGTAAGATATACCAATTCACCCCCCTCTTAGTATATCTATGTGTTCTAACAATTGGTAGCAGAGTTGAGTTCCTTGGTGCAACCTAACAACTTAAGGTAGATCTTGGTTTAGAACACAACTTAGAAGGAGTTCTCCTCTAAGGCACCATTGTTTGATGGAAGCAACTATGCCTTCTAGAGCGCGAGGATGGAAACCTACCTTACTTCACTAGGGTATTATGTTTGGAGAGCTGTTAAGGATGATTATACTAAACCCACTCATCCTATTATTGATGCTAATGTGAAAAAGTCCCATGAGAACAATGCTAAAGAAAAGAATGTCATTTTGAGTGGCTTTAAAAAATTTGAATTTTTGATGGTGGTGCAATGCAAGATAGCCAAGGAGATATGGGATAAACTCAACAATCTCTATGAAGGGAATGCTAGTGTGAAGCAAGAAAAGTGGCAATCTTATAGGACATTGTTTGATAATCTGAAGATGAAAAAGAAGAAAACATAGCTAGCTATTTACTCTGAGTAGATGAAGAATTCAATGGAAACAAAGGACTTGGTGAAGATATAACTAATTCAATGGTTGTGAAGAAAGTTCTAAGAACTCTCCCCGCCAGTTTGATTCAAAGGTCTCTACAATTGAAGAAGCCACAAATCTAACAAAGCTTACTATGGAAGAGATGTTTGGATCTCTCACTGTCTATGAGATGAGGAATGAAGTCCAAGGTAGACACAAAAGAGAAGCTGCTTTCAAAGTTGTGAAGAAAGAAGGGACATCTGGTTCATACAATGAATCTAAGGAAGAAGAAGCAAACTTTGTGGGAAAGCTAAAGAAAGGATTAGGAAAGTATAAAGGTAAACTACATTTCAAAAATTTTAATTGTGGAAGAACTGGTCATTATGCATCTAAATGTCCTTTTGGAGAAAATGAAAATAGTATCAAGGGGTTCAAGAGGAACAATTTTAGGAGGAACCTCCTCTTTGAATAAGAATATTGCTCCTCGGATGAAGGAGATCACTGCTCATTAGATGATGATGGAGGAGAATCCCTATTCATGGCCACTATGATCTTTGAAGGTTCAAGAAAGATTGTGGATGAAGAAGAAGGTGAAGTTGATTTGAAGGTGAACTTGTTTCTACTCTTGAAGACATAGAATGTGAAAGGAAAGAGAACAAAAGACAAAAATATCTGATTGAAGTGAAGATAAAAGAATGCACAAAGCTTGAGAAAGAGATTCTTTTACTCAAAAATGAATTGGAGAAATCAATGTCTAAAAATCTGGAAGGTGATATCATACCTCAAGGAAGACCTCACCATTCAAGAAGCTTTTTCTAAAAATAGGTTTAATCATGCATTTTTTTGGTTATTGTTTCATTTGTAATAAGTATGGTCATAAGGCTATAGACTAAATGTCTAAAATGAATAGAAGAAATTTTGTAAGTAGAAATTCTCTTGCCTCTCTAGTGGATGTCATTGTTATATGCCAAATCTACAACAATGTTGGACATATATGAAATTTTTGTAGAAGTGATTTAGGAAAATAAAAAATTTAAAAAGTAGATGTTACTGAGCAAGTCAAGGAAACAAGTAATGAGGTTGTAAATTTAATGGTTTTCCAAACAACATTTCATGCACAAGGGCATAAAAATATCTGGGTTATAGACAGTGGTTGTTCAAGTCACATGATAGGTGACAAAAGAAAATCCATTAATCTTGTTAAATGGAATGGTGGATCAATCTAGTTTGGAGTCAATTCATCAAATATCTATGGAAAGGGAACCATGAGTATTGATGCAAAATCCAAGGTAGAATATGTTCTCTATGTTGAAGGTCTCAAAAATAATCTTCTCAGTGCAATCTACATGTGTGATAAAGGATATAATCTTATATTTCATGATCAGGGGTGTGAAATCAAAAGAGAAAATTCTGGAAAATTGGTGGTAGAAGGAGCTAGGACAAAAAACAACTTGTACAACCTAAAGGGTGTTAATAGAATAAGTTTTATTCTAGGATAGAAAAATGAACGTTGTCTATGGCATAAGAGGATGGGACACATCAAATTGGATAACCTTGTGAAGATCAACTCCATACAAGCAGTGCAAGATATGCCAAAGATTGTCAAGCCTTCAAGTGCCATGTGTAAAGAATGTCAGATTGGGAAGCAAACAAGGATAAGGTTCAAGACCAAGGAGTATTCTTCCACAAGACCTTTGGAACTAATTCAACTGATTTATACAGAACTACTAGGACAAAGAATCTCCAAGGTGAAAGGTATTTCATGTTCTCATTGATAATTTCTCTAGGATGACATGGGTTACATTCTTAAAATAAAAATCAGAAAATTTCAGTAGGTTTAAGATTTCCACAACTCCTCAACAAAATGGAGTTGTGGAAATAAAAATAGAATTGTTTAAGGGATGACTAGGAAAATGTTGAATGAAGCCAAGTTGCCTCATGTATACGAGAAAGACACAATCCATACTATTGTCTATATTCTTAATAGAGATCAACTAAGAGTGGACAACACCAAAATTCCTTATGAGTTGTGGTGTGAAAGACCGACAATGGTCAAGTACTTCAAAATTTTTGGAAGAAAATGTTATATCAAGAAAGATCAAGAAGGTTTGGGAAATTTTGACTTAAGATCTAAGGAAGGAATCTTTCTTTGGTACTCAACTAGGAGAAAATCCTATAAGTGCTACAGTAAAAGGCTGAGGAAGATAGTTGAGAGTGCAAATGTTAGAGTTGATTGAATAGTCACATCAAATCATACATGAGAAAGAAGACTGCTAGTCAGATGAACCTACCTATTTAGAAGAGGAGGAAGAAGAGATCGTAGAAAAGGAAGAAGCACAAGAGAAATTCCCCAAGAACCCTACCAAGTATGTTCAAAAGAATCATTCAAAAGATTAGATAATTGGAGAGAAGAAGGAAGGAGTGCATACCAGTAGAATATTTGCAAGGACACATAAACAAGAATGAAGGTCAACTAAGAGTGGATAGCACCAAGACTCCTTATGAAATATGGTATGGAAGACCAACAAATGTCAAGTACTTTAGATTTTTTAGAAGTAGATGTTATATCAAAAGAGATGAAGAAGGTTTGGGAAAGTTTGACTCAAGATCTGATGAAGGAATACTTTATGGGTACTCAACCAGGAGCAAAGCTTACAAGTTCTATAATAAAAGGCTAAGAAGGATGTCGAGAGTGCAAATATTATGGTTGATGAAGAGTCACAACAAATCACACATGAGAAAGAAGCCTATTGATCAAATGAACTTTCCTTCTTAGAAGAAGAAGAAGAAGTTGAAGAAAAGGAAGAAACACAAGAGAAAATCACCTAGAATCCTACCAAGTATGTTCAAAAGAATCACTCAAAAGTTTAGATAACTAGAGATAAGAATGTAGGAGTGCAAACTAGAAGGATATTTTCAAAAACAAATGAACATGTAAATTTCTCTTTACTGTTAAGAATAAAACCTAAGACTTTTGTTGATGCTAGCAAGGATGAAGGATGGATTCAAGAAATGGAAGAACTAAATCAGATTGAGAAAAATCAGACTTGGCTATTGGTGTTAAGGCTTATAGACAAGAATGAGATAGGAACAAAGTGGGTGTTCAAAAATAAATTAAATGAAGATGGATAAGTGGTGATAAATTGAAACATAAAAAATGTGGATATGCCCTAAATTTAGTTTCCGAAACCTAAGGCATATTCCATCATTTCTAGGATTTCATTAAAATGCAAATCAACAAGGTGCATAGATTAACTTTCAACCTCCAAGGTGGGTGGGTTAATAATGAATTGTATTCTTCATTTTGGAGAACCAATTTTAGGGAATTATTCCCATGGTATGTAATTGGTGATTTTTTTTTTCATAGTTCATGATCATGGAGCATCAAATATTTGCTCATTGGGTGTTGATTTTTAATTATACATGGTTTTCCATGGGTGTTAGTTTTAGGAAAATAGTTTATGGTTTTCCCTCTTTGGTTCTTTATAAATATATATTTTAATTGTTTTATTATAGTATTTTATAATTTGAGCACTATTATTATATCAAATCCTTATAAAACTAAAGAGTTAGAGTTGATGTATTGATGTAACATTGTTATTTTCATTAGTATAGACCAATTAATCTCTTTAGTGGCGGAGTTTTTTCTTGAAGGGCTTTATACATATACATCTAGTGTTGTGTTTTATTTTATGATTTTTTTTTAAATTTTAAATTATCGAATACATGCTTCTCTTCACATAATTAAATGGCTAATCACATAATATTTTAATTAATAATTTATATTTTTCATTTGTAGTAGCTCATCCTATTTTTTCACACCAAGAAATGAATTCTCTATGATACCTAGAATATCCCTATATATTTTAACCTTGATATTCCCCATTGGCTTAGTAATTACATTATCCATGTTTTGATTCATGTTATAATACATCTAGTTGACCTCTCTTGATCAAATCTTCTCTTGTAAAATGATGTTGAGTTTCAATGTGTTTTAATCAAGTATGATAATTTGGGATTATTTTCCAATTTAATTGAGATTTGATAGTCACACTTTATAGGATTTGGCCCATCTTTCTTTTCTCTCATGTATTAAATAATGCACCTTAACTAGGAAATTTCAAATACTTTTGAAACCCATTTCTTAAAATTATGTGTCTTGTAATAAAATTATTCCATCTATTTTTCTCCTATTGTTGTATGAAAACTTATGATTTCTTTATTTCCTTCCACATACCTTGGATACTATTTTTTCTCAAGATTATCTTCAAAGTGAGATAAGTAATATTTTTTTGAGAATAAATGTATCCTTTAATTAAATTATCCATATGTACCTAAAAGGAAAGTAAAATCGATAATTTTTATTCCATTTAAATATGATTGAAATTTTGATAGGGTTGACTGTAATGGTGAAATTTGCATATGAATGCCAATTCTCATTTATTTTGTTCCTATTTTGAGATAATTTCTTAATAAAAATATCTAGCAATATATGACATGTACTCTTGTGTTAAGTTTAGAATTTCCCTAATACTTTTCCCATCATATATTCCCCTCCATATATTTCCACACATGCCACCTATCTCTATCCTATTTATACCAATTTTCACACATTTATAGATCATTACTTACACTTATTTCTACATGCTTCCCTAAATTAAAATCTACCTTTTTTATGTCTCATGTGATTTACTTTGTGTTTTGGATTGATTGTAATTATTCTAGATTATGTTCATCAAAGTTATTGTCACCTAAGAACATGCTAGGTAGTACAAAATAATTGCTTATAAATTGTTAAAAAAAATTGTATGCATTGTTTGCCATGGATATAACTTGTATCCATTTATTTTTATTTCTTGTTTATTATTTGGTTTGATTTTTTTGTCACTCATTTTTAAATAATAAAATAATCTATAGACAAGCACCCAAAAAGCATAAAAATGTTAAATGATATTACACACATTCAATGGGTTATATTAGGTTTCTAGTCTTGGTCATAGTTTAAAATACTTAGCAAATATATATATGACATGATCAAGATGTTATTTTTTGAAAATTACCTGACAAGTATAAAAAAAATTGAATGGTAATGGACACATTCAATGGGTTGTATTAGGTTTCTAGTGTAGGTTGTAGTTTAAAATACTTAACAAAGATATATATGACATGATCAAGATGTTTATTTTAGAAAAAAAAAAAGTATTATGAATGGGAAACATCTTGTATAGCAAGGAGAGAGTTGATGTTACATTACATCTATAGTGACTTACATTGCACACCCATACATGGAAAAATTGGTCGTATATCTTTAGAGTTGTAATAATCTCATTTTAGAATAATAAAGTGTTAGTTTCTAATTTTTTGCTTGGAATAAATTTTATACATCACGATAATTAGGCTCCAAATAGAGGTAGTGTCATTGGTCAATGTCAAGAACCAAAAGTTATAGCCAATAGAGTTAGAATTAGGAGTAAAATTAATGATGCATATTTTTCTAAAAATGAAGGCATTGGAGGTTGGATCTTGACATTAAACATTAGCTATGTTACAAAAATTCATTATATGTGAAGTATTAAATTAACATGACATCAATAGTTGTATATGACTAAGAATATTGCTTGATTTTATATCATTTCTTCAATCCTTGTTTTGAAATTGTTAAATCAAATCAAAGGGGTTTGAAAAAAAGAGATCTTAGCCCACCAAATTCATCGAAGGTTTTAATTTAAACACTACTTATTTTATAGATGTTAGATTCCAAAAAGGTGGGTTTAATAGGTTCTAAGTGACTAGAATTACAAACATCAAGTGCATTAACAAATATCAAATTTATGTGTATGTAGATTGATTTTGTGATCATAGAAATGATAGATAGAGTTCTAGAGAAAAAAAATTGTAGCCTAATAAAATTTATATGACAAGGTGTAACCATGAATCACAATGACAAATTAAAAAATGTATCTTATCACATAATATTTGACAATGGAATCTATAAGTAAGTGCCCTAATCCTAGAGCTAAGATATAATGGGACTACCATTTTTTATGTAAAATATAAATATAATCAAGAACTAGTAGATTACCTTAGTTCAAGATGCTTTCTATCCTATTTTGAAATGTTGGACAAGAAAATAGGGTAATGAGAAAAAAATAAATTGAAAGAAAAAAAATCCTCACACCTACTCCATTCATGTAAATTTTTACATATTTTTACATCCAATTATATAGAAATATGTCTCTTCTAAAACTTTAATTACACCATTGAAAAACTGGAAAAAAATTCACTGAATTCTAAGAATGTTCATATTAAACTTATCACCATGCCCATTTCCATCAGCTATGTTCTCATTCATGTTATAAAACATGAATTCAACATCTCTTGATCAAATATTTTATCTTAGTTTCAACTTGTTTTGATCTCGTGTGATAAATTGGGATTGTTTGCCAATGAAATTGAGCTTTGATTGTCACACTGGTGTGTATCCTAAACTAATTTGCGCATTTTTTCTTGTGCGTGTGAGAACAACTCATCCATATGTCTCTGTCTATTGTAAAGTAATAGGAGAACAACTATTAGCAAGCGTACACTTTCCGCCAAAAACAAGAGACTTTATCAGCCTATTCCAGAATACATAGAAATTAAAACTAACGTGATTTATAATTGACTTGAATGAAGCTGTTCTCCGTGATTGAAGCGAAAGACGAAGAAGTTTCTGTCTATTGTAGTCCGACTTCCCTCCCTTTCTTCTTCACCATTTACCAGTTGTTCTCCGTGAATGAAGGCAAAAACAAAAGACGTTTGACCACCACACATGCCTTCGCAACTTTATAGTAATCAACACAAACAACACAGAACACACACAACATTTAGTTATTTGTGAGTTGAATAGAGATGAAGATCATGGGTTTGGTAGTTTCTCCCCTCCTCCTACTCTTGTTTCTCTTTGCACTGCCTTGTTATTCTTCCCATTCCTCCTCTTCTTCTTCTGAACAAGAAGAAGAAGCTCTCCTGGATTTTAAGCATTCTCTCTCCCGTGACCCTCACAATTCCTTGCTTGATTGGTCTCCTCGTCATTCCTTTTGCAACTGGAATGGGATTCTCTGCTCTTCTCGCCATCAACATGTGCTTTCTTTGAATCTTACTGGTATGTCTTTACTCGGACCAATCTCTCCTTTCCTTGGCAATCTATCTTTTCTTAGAGTACTTGTACTCAGGAATAACAGCTTCCAAGGCCGAATCCCTCCTCAACTAGGGAGGCTGTCTTGCCTTAGAACACTTAGATTGTCCCTAAATCAATTGGAAGGCTCCATTCCCACCACTCTATCATCTTGCCGCTCTTTGCAAGTTCTCATACTGTCCTATAACCTTTTGAGCAACACTATCCCTTCCCAGCTTGGCCTTCTTTCACAACTGAAAATCCTTGCTTTAGGAGCAAATCAATTGACAGGCACAATCCAACCCTCTTTAGGAAACCTATCATCTTTAATCAACTTGGAGTTGGTAAAAAACAAATTCCATGGTATTATTCCTATTGAATTGAGTATGCTTACTCAAGTCAGAATTCTTCGTCTTTGGGGAAATAACCTCACTGGCACAATCCCACCCTCCCTAGGAAACCTATCCTCTTTAATTGAATTGGATTTGTCAATCAACAAACTCCATGGTAGTATTCCTATTGAATTGGGTATGCTTACTCAACTTCAAGAACTTTATCTTTGGGGAAACAACCTCACAGGCACAATCCCACCCTCCCTAGGAAACTTATCCTATTTAATTGACTTGGCTTTGCTAGAAAATAGACTCCATGGTAGTATTCCTATTGAATTGGGTATGCTTACTCAACTTAAAATTCTTCGTCTTTGGGGAAACAACCTCACAGGCACAATCCCACCCTCCCTAGGAAACCTCTCCTCTTTAACTGACTTGGAGTTGGCAAACAACAAACTGCATGGTAGTATTCCTATTGAATCGGGTATGCTTACTCAACTCAAAATACTTCATCTTTGGGGAAACAACCTCATAGGTACAATCCCGCGTTCCCTAGGAAACCTATCATCTTTAACTGAATTGGATTTGTCAAAGAACAAAATCCATGGTAGTATTCCTATTGAATTGGGTATGCTTACTCATCTTAGCATTGTCTATCTTTCACAAAACAACCTAATAGGCACAATCCCACCTTCCCTAGGAAACTTGTCCTCTTTAATTGAATTGTATTTGGATGAAAACAACCTCCATGGTAGTATTCCTATTGAATTGGGTATGCTTTCTCATCTTAGAAAACTTTATCTTAGATACAATAGCTTGACAAGAGTGATTCCATTTTAGGTTTGGCAACTATCATTTAGTTACGAAAAATGAATTTAACAGAAAACTAGCTCATTGAAGAAACCCAAGCTCTCTCTAATTGTACTCAAGTCCAATTTCTTAATTTAGTTACGAACCAATTGAGTGGCATAATTAATCTTATATGACATTGTGTCAACATAACTATTCCATCCTAACTTGGTCAACTTCCACATCTTGAAAGATTATATTTGGCCAACAATAATTTTTATGGAATTATTCCAAAAATATTTGGGTTAGGAAAAAAAGTCCCACTAAGTGAAAACATGCTTCCAAGGTGATTTCCAAATAGTCTTGATGATCTCCCACAACTAAGGCATATTTCTTTTGATCACTATCTACTAGATCGGGAAAATACCTCTCAATTCAATGAGATGCCAAACTTTGAAGCAGGTGGACTTATCTTGTAACAAGCTAAGAGGAAATATATAATGTTTAGCCAAACTCTAAAGATTTAAAGATGGTGTGTACTTTTTAGCCATTTATATGGAAAATATAATTATTGATTTATATATGTTAAAAATGGAAGAGAAAGAAAATCCAAATAAAAGGAGTATGGGTTTTATTATCAACATTGTCTTCATTTTTATTTACAAATGATTAGTAAGGTTTGTAATATTTTTAAACTATTATGCTCAAGCTTGTGATAGCACATCTAATAATTTTGTTGTCTATTAAATTATCTTGAACATGGTCTTGATGATTTTATATAAAATGAACTAAATTCATATTCATCATAACCATAGAAGGTCCTCTATTTGTGAAATTTGTTCATCATAATCATTAAATATGAACTATGCCTTTTTGGGGGCATATAGGGAGTCTATCAAAATAAATTTGGTTATAATTTTTGTATTAAGGAATAGTGGTCATGTAAGATAAAAAAATAATGTAGTGTTCGCTCTCAGTTCTTACATGTTAAACTAATTGTTTGTGAGGAGAGGTTACCTATGAAGTATTTAGTAATATATTAGTAACCCTTTGTTGTTGCAAATCATCACTTTACATGTTTTTGTTGTTATGGCTTAATTTGTACATGAGCAACGACTTTAATTTTCTATTTAAATTGTGTGGTACTATTGCCCTAGCCAAGGAGGACATAGGAGAGAATAACTGCAACAATAGTAAGGGATACCAACACTTTGTGTTTACTACTCTTTTCTCTTTTTACAATTCATATAATCTTTTCTAGGCTTATACTTGGTGTATTTATATACTTATTACTAACACACTCCATCAAAATTTATTCAACACCATTTTTGAAGCAATATTATTGACTTAAAATGAAACAATGAATGTAATCCATAATTGCAATACTAATGCATATTGAATTAAACTACATGCAATTTTTTTATCAATAAATAACTCAATTCAACTTTTATGTAAATGAATTTTAGATATTAGAACCTTAAAATATTATTAATATTTGAATTTAACTTTCATATGATTTGAATATTTTTGGTAGAATATTACTCTATTCTACTTATTGTTTTTACTTTTAGATAATATACAATAGTTCTTCAGCCATGCGAGTAATTCATTGAGAATCAAATGATTTGATACAATAGATGGGTGAGAGTAATTATAGTTTTGTAAAGATTGTTTAGATCTTGGTTTTGAATCCTTTCCCTTTAACATACTATTCTTGTCATGGAACATTAGAAATATGGTTTACATTATGAATGGTTAGTGGATTTTTTCCCAAATATACCATCATTGAATGTAGTCCTGATAATAAAATATTGAAGGAAATCATAATGCATTTATATTTCTTCTAAGTAACTTATGTGATTGGATTATGAAGCTATAATAAAAATTTAAATTCCTAGTGCACTCCTCTATAGAGAATCTAGGAGTGTGCTAGAAACCATTATGATTTAGGATAATCAATAATATAAGGAGCTTAGGAAATTAAAAAAAATTGAAAAATTTAACAATCCATTTTCAACTTAAGGATTTAATAAATTTATAATACAAAAAATTCACATGACTAGATTTTGTCACAACATAAAAAAAACTGATTTTTTGTTCTTGAGGCGTAATTTTTCTCCTCTAAAAATCACTTAAATAGAAATATTCCCACTCTACAAAATCAACAAGAAATATTCCCACTCTACAAAATCAACAAGACATATACCAATTTTTTTTATTGAAAAACCTTTTATCACTTTAAAAAAAAATCACTCTATAAATCAATAAAATTTATGAAATGCATGCTAGAAATTATTACTAGAAGATTTTTACCTCTATGGTTTTCTTTTTTCAATTTATGTTTTCAAAGGTAATTTTGTCAAACTTGTGCCCAAAAAATTAAATTACAATATTTGGATTTTGTTTTGATTAAGATTTGGTATTGTCTTCTTTAAATGGATTTCTTATATAACTTCTTATTTGTGGTGTTTGATTCCTTGCCAACTCTCCAATTATAGATATTGAATTGTTTTTAATTTTTCAACTTTTATGAAAAATAGGATAAAAATGAATGCTCCTACATGGCTAGTTGGGTTCATGTGGATGCTATATATTTTTTATTAAATCATTGAATCCTATTATTGTACAAGTTCTATGTCTATTAATCTTTAGAAAAAAAATTATTCCTCATATTGAATAATTGTAGTACAACTATGTATGAATTTGATTAAGTATTGTAAGGAAGCTAAGGTAGTGAAACAACTTCCTACACTAATCTTAAAAGGAAGATAATGCAAAACTTCATAAAATATTTCAACAGTTACAAAAAATTAAACAAAAATAAACATAAATATCATTCATGACCACAATATAGTGATTTACGTGGGAAAACCCTTTTGGGAGAAAAACCCCACACTCTAAAAGTTGTCCAATAGATTATTCATAAATCATGAAGATTACAATATACTTGTAGAGCAAGCATCTCATAGGAGTATCACCAACAAGAGATCCAGAGGCAACACGACTGCTATCAGACTCTCAAAATATACATCACAATACACAATCATAATACAACACCCTGCCTTCTAGGGAAAGTCAAGCCAACAAAATATCTACTGTCAGATCTAAGACCTAGTGATGAACGCTCTAGATTTATAATAATAAAATATACATAAAATTTAGCTTTCGAGGGTACTACCCCCTAGCCCCCGCCAAGGTGCATGGCCTCCGAGCCTCTTGTCAGGGGGTACCCCCTTGCAACCCCCCTCCCCCCACAGTTACCTATCAACAGTAAACCTTATCTAACTGCAAGGTTGAGACACATTTTTCCCAACAAGTATTAGAAGGAAATAATAACTATCTTAGATTTAAGTGAGACATATGTACTCTTTACTTTTCTAAGGAGGTTAACCTAACAATATTGAGTAATTTCTATGGTGAAAGGATTAATTACACAAAGATCAATAGTTTGATATATGTATTTTATCTATAGTACATGCACATGTAAAATATTTTACTCCATACCAGTCAAGGAATATTATGATATAAATCGACCTTATTGTATTAAATGTTTATATTTTGTTTTGTCATGAAATTCAAGAGGATTTGTTAACCATCCACAACTGTCTATATTTTTTTGGTGGTAACTGTAGTTTCTATCTAACCAATGTCTTATATGAATCTAAAGTGATAGAGAAGATACTAATTTTCTTGCATCCTAAGGGTTCTTCATAAACAATCTAAGTTCAAAGAGTTAAACAAGAGAAGCAAAATGAGTGGAAATTGGCCTAGTTGACGATATTGCCATTCATTCAAAGATATAATTTGTTCCTACTTTAGATAAAATCTATAATAATATGACATTGAAACATCATAATTGAAAGATCAAAAATTGCAAAAAAGGAAATTAAAAATGAAAAGTGAGGTGTATTTTTACATTTAGGAGGAAGACCTTTAATTGAAGGCTTGCACCTCTTGCCATATTATAAATTACAATATTTTTTGAGAGAAAAATATTTATCTTTAATTTTTTTGTTGATTGTAATTATGGATAGATTTCAATAAAAAAACCATCTAACACAAATTCTAATAAAAATATTGACAAAGTACACAATACAAATAATTTTAGAAGGTAAAATGAGATGGTAGAATTCAATTCTCATTATTCAATATACATGCCAAATTCAAATGCTCTAACACAAGTTCATCATAAATTTTTTAGGAACAATATTGTGTGTACAATTGTAAATTTATTTAGTCTATATGTCCATTGCATTAATTAAGAACCTATAACCCATATTTAAAATTACATCATTTATGCTATACATTATTATAAGGATGTTGTTGTCTTATCAATATTGATTCCTTCCAATAATAATTTAAAACCGGTCAATAAGTCATGACCATCCTTTCATAACCTTCCATGGGAACAATTAAAATAATTCAAGTTCACACAATATTTAAAGTTTGGTGAAAAACCAAAAGGGCACTTTGCATGTTATTATCTATCTAACAAGAGGAATAGTAGGGTGGATGCCATGTGTAGTGACATATATTAATTAAAACTTATTATGGTTCTAGCCATAAATATTTTATTAGGACCAAAAAGTTTGGAAATGTGATCAAATGGTATTGTAAATCTTGAAAAATTGTTGCAATGTGAGATCTTGGTTTGAGACCCACTATGCACTACAACAAATATTGAGAAAGAAAATTCCTTTGCAACAAAAAATTCTTATAGTACAAAAAAGTATAATAATAAGATAACTCCTAAATACTTGTAAAATAAAAACATTAAATAATTTTTTTGGGTGATACAAAATTGATCAAACCTTGAGATTCTCTTACATCAATCATTCGAGGTAAAAAACTTTGAGAGGAAATGTGCCCTTGGAGTATGGTAATTTATGTTAATTTTTAAGTATGTATTTATTCAATAATTGTCTTGAGAGTGAAAGTAGTGGTTTTAATATTATTTGTTGGAGTAAATATGTAGTCACCAAATAATTAATTATTAGACCCCTTTTACTTTATTCATTTAAGCTAAAATTAGGAGTGATTTTTATTTTATTAGATTGAGCCAATTATAGGACATATTGTCTCATTGCATAGGATGAAACTTGTCATAGTCTAATCTAATCCTCACCTAGTGTTTGATCTAGGGTTTCTTTTCTCCTTTTCATAATGATTAATGATTCATTGTTATGTATCATTCAAGTTAACACACACTACACTTTTTCAGGTTGCATATCAAATCCACCTTTCTTTGATCTTTATTTGTAATAGGATAATTTATTTCAGGTAATTTCCAAGAGATATGGGGTTCACCATCAACTCCAACATGGTATTAGGAAAACATATCTGCAAGCTCCTATTCAATTTTTGAGATCTGATCCTTTTGAGTCTTGGGAATGAATTGGAAATGATTTGGAATGAGTGCTCTAATTAGACTATATGGCCTAATATATAAAATTCTAAATCCTGAGCACAAACAAATAGAACAGTGATTTCCAAGTGGATCTGGAAAGTGAAGACTGATGTATACCTATCACCAAAAATTGGATTCAACATGCCCAAAGGGACTCAGTCACCTAGGGGAAATAGGTCTTTGATAAGGGGTATTGAAACTATTTTTGCAGTCCTTTGGTGTTGGATCTGAGCTCCTGATTCTCAATTATAATTTTTTTAGAATATCATTTGTAAATTATGTAATTGATTTTCCATATCTTGACAACTTTGATAACAACAAATGCAACAATAGAGATTTTTTCTTCAATTTTCCTTGATCCTCCTCAAACCTATAACTTGCACATTCAAATTGAGATAAAATGTTGGGCCATTTAGGGGCTTGCCTCAGTCAAACCCCATGTAAGTGTTTCCACTTCCATAATGGCAATGTCAATGATAGGAATGATAATTTAAAGGAAGGAATAGTGAATGAAAAAAATGTTGCAACTCACCACCCTTCAATGGCTTCCTTGGAGGACTGGAGTCATCCACATCACCTCAAATATTTGGATCTTGCTTTGCTTGAATGCTTGAATTCTTTGGAGATCTACAACAGGGGTTAGCCTTCATAAAACATGAACATGAACACACATAAAATCATATAGAATTTGAAATGATGTTGGATCTTGAATTGCTATAATAATGCTCTAATAATGTTTATTTTGAATTTCTCTTGACAATATTATTTTCTCAATTGTATCTCTTCTAGCTTGTTCGATTTCAAATGATAAAATAAATAGGTATTTATAAGTGTTTATCTAATTTCTTGAAAGTTAGATTCCAAAAGCTTACACTTCATATTTGAATTTTGGATATTGAAATGCTACCAACAACATATTTAAATTTGAGTCCTAGCTAAGGAGGGGGACCCATTTGCCTATGGGCGAATGGGTCCTAGCCCAAATTTCCAAGACACTCAAAGTTAGGGGAAATTTAATGATTGGATGTATTTGTTCAATGCTTGTCCTCCTTTAGAAAACAATAAAAATTGGGCTTTGAAATGCATAATTTGGAAAATTATAAGCTTAATTAATTCCAATAAATTAGGGGGACAAAACATAATGTGAAAATTTTAAGGTATATAGTTTTCTACACTACATTTAGCCCCCACTTTAGTGAGAGTATGAACTTACACTCAAAATCACACTAAAGTAGAGAAATATATGTCAAGAGGGGTCTAATTGTCCAAATGTTGAAGATATAGGATGACAAAGGATCTAGGGGGATGATCAAGCCCTTGTGATCTAAGATCCCATGGAAAACCAACATAGACACAAATGAATGCACATACACACACATGTATGATGTGCAATAATACAAGATACACAAACATACATGTTAGAAAACACATGAAGCATACACAATGAAAAGACATGACAATAAAAACACAAGGTTAGTAATTATAAGGATTTGAGTTGGTAAGGAAAAGAGATCTCAATCTTAAATTGTCTCAAATACCAAACTTCATCCATCGAATAAGAAAAATTCTCCATGAGAATTGAAGTCACACACATCACTCATGAAATGCATGGCTCCACTAGCAAGCAAAGTGTATTATGCTAGGTGGCCATGTTAAAAAGGGATGTTTTAAGTTCATGACCCAACAAGCTCCATTATGTTGAATCCATGAACTTGAAAAATATCACCTTAGGGGGTGCAAAGAAAACTCACCTCAGGGGGTGCAACAAAAACTCATCTCAGGGGGTGCAATAAAACTCACCTCAGGGGGTCCAATAAAACTCACCTTAGGGGGTGCAACAAAACTCACATTAGGGGGTGAAATAAAGCTCACCTTATGGGGTGCAACAAAACTCACCTCAAGGGGTGTAAACAAAACTCACCTCAAGGAGTGCAAAAAATCTCACCTCAAGGGGTACAACAAAACTCACCTCAAGGGGTGTCATGATAACATCACCTCAAAAGGTAGCTTTAACAACATCAAAGGGGCACTACTTGATGCATGAAAGGTCACTCCTTAGAGAACATTGCACATGACATTACCACCAAGAGAGGAATACTCAAGGAATAGAAAATATCACACTAGGGAACACCAACCATAGTATTACCACTAAGGAGAAAGTCACATGCCAATAAAGGTCACAATAGTGCAAGACATCAAGTCCAATATTACCACAAAGGGGACACATCACATGGATTAATGAGGCCACACTTTGGTTGACAAGGTCACACTTCCTAGGAGATGTATTTTATCATCACTAAGAAGGGACCATTTCTTATACAAAGACCAAATAGAGGACTATATGCCCCCCCTTAAAATGTTAGTGTACTTGTTATACTAAAGTTTTAAGGAGATAAAGAGGGATCCCTTATTATAAGGAATGCACCTAACATAAAGCTACCTAACCCCTTGTCCCTCAAGTGTAAGGACAAAGGTGAGCCCAAATAGATTATGAAATTCCCCTCCTTGCAATATGAGAGATGATTTTGAATAAAGTTTAATGCATGTGGTAGTGAGTCTACTAAAATTCTAAAACCATCACATGGAAAGGAGAAAGATATGTCCATGCCAATCTATCATACATTCAATTTGACCCCAATAGGGTTCAAATTGTCTTAATATATTTTTGAAAGTGAAACAACTAAAAAATATGGGGTAGGTAAGGTGCTTTCATATGGTTGAGGACATAGAGCACACCCACTTTCCAATTATTTCATTGAAGGATAACCCTAGAGATCTCAATGCAAAGGAGAAAGAGATCTTGCAATAGGGTTATCCTAGAGGCTGATTGTAAACTAGTGAGGGGTTCACCACCAAGCTAGGGCTTGGAAACATAAATGAAATGCTAAACTCTAGTATGATGCAATGCTTCACTAAATGACCTAGAAAAGTATGTAAAACAAAACATAAAGCTATAGGATGGAATATGTGCACTTGGAAACTTGAAGGAGATTGGATGAGGCCTTGAAATTCTAGAAATTATGACTTTAATGCTGACTGGGACTCATACACTAGGTTGGGGGATCAATCCCAGATCTAGGTTTCTATGCAAGAATAGGAATCTAGAAAATGTGTATCCCAATTTGTAAAAACCTTAATTTTGACCTAAATTGGGACTCATACGTCAGAACTGGTGAATCAGTCCAGTTAGGGTTTTCTGAAGCTTCAAATTCTGAATCTAGTCTTCAAGGTCTTCTCTCTGCTTCCCAATTGATTTTTGAATCCAAAACCCTGATTTGCAACCTCTAGAAGTCCTCCAAGTATCTCCAATGTAAGGTGACAACTTTGACAACTTTCTCCAAACTTTCTCTTTAGTGTATCTTCAATCTAAACTTGCAAATCACACACTAAAGAAAGGGAAAAATGTTGTTTTGTTAGTGGAAAGGGGTTTTCCTTGGTCAAACCCCATTTTGGTAATCAAACCTTGAAATGAAATGGAATAAGAATGGAGAATGATGAATGAAAAAAATGAGATGTTGCAACTCACCAAACCCTAGCAATGAAGTGTTTCAAACATGTATGAGATGACTCCAATGGATGTAGACCTTGAATCTTGCTTGAATAGGATAGATCTTGAATGGAATGCTAACTTGAATCATGAACCCTACACCACAATTGTTAGCTCAAAAACAAACATGATGCATGAAGACTTTGACATGATGCTTGATACTTGAAGAATGCTCTAAAATGCTTGATAATATGCTCTTGAGGACTCTTGAATGCTCTTGTAAATTATTGAATGCTCTTATGAACTCAAACTTGCTATTATGAATTCTCTCACAAAATTCTTAGGTGAAAATGAGTGAAAGAACCTTGTATTTATACTTAATTATGCGAGAATTCTCAAAATTACAACACTACAAGCCGACATCAGATCTAGGATGATAAAATCTTGCCAAAAATTTGAATTAATTTTAATTTTGGGCCACACGGGACTCTTTCTTCCAAGATGGAAGATGAGTCCCATTAGGAATAATTTATGGGACCATTTTTAAAAATGCTTAGAAAGGTGTGAAACCAAGTTCGAGACCCAAAAACCTAGCTGGGACTCATACGCCCATGGGGAAAAATGAGTCCTAGACACCAAATATGGGCCACACAACCTAAAAATGCCTGAATTATGATTGGATGTTGATTTGTGTCAGGATTATCCTCTAAAAGATGCATTAAATGAGGCTTGTGGATGTAAAATAAGGCCAATTAAAGCATGAATAATCCAAATTATTTATGAAAACCCTAGAAAAGTGTGAAAGTGTGTTAAAATACTTCACAACACTTTAAATAAGGCATGATTAAGGTTAAAGAGATATTTATTAGGCTCAATTAATTAATAAAACCTCAGAAAAGTGTGAAAGTGTGTTACACTTCTTCACAACACTTTAACAAGGTACCATTTTAAGTTCAATAGTTAATAAGGGCCCAATACCTAACGTGAATGTGTTCGACACATTATAACACTAAATCAAGGCACCATTAAGCTTAGTTAACAAGGAGGGACCAAACAAGCAAGAAAAAGGGATACTTTTTCTGTTGCCACATTTAGCCCCCACTTTAGTGAGAGGATGAAATTGCTTCGAACTCACACTAAAGTAGAAAAACATGCATCAAGAGGGGTCCAAGTACACCAATTTCAGTAAGATGGGATGACAATGATCAAGAGGGGTGATCAAGCCCCCGGGATCAAGATCCCATGGCAAACCAACATAGACACAGAAGAAGACACATGATAATGATATAAGACCTACAACAAAGCACAAGCATGCATTTCCAAAGACAAAGAAAAATAAAAAAATAAAGAAAAAGAAAGGGGCAGATCAAGGTTCGATCATTTTCCATCACAATGTGGATTAGATCTAGGTTGTTTGTCTGAAATATGCATGTGTACTCTGAGGCAATGAAACTTCAGGCTGTCTACTGGGTGAGAAATCCAAGAAGGTGAGACACATACACAAATGAATGATATGTAGTCACATACACGCATGAGTGGCTAAGGAAAATTTATGCCCTCGATTGAATTCCCGTCAAACCATACCAAAGTTATACCTCCTAATAACTTTAGTAAGACACCACACAAAAAGAAATATTTTCGAGCTTCATGAGACAAGCAAAACTTTGTATGCTTGGAGCTCATGAACAAATAAGATGGCTCTATAGGAATTCAAGCTTTGTTATGCAAGGTGGCCATATAACTAAAAATTCACATGCAAAATGTAAAGAACGCTCAAAGGAGTCTTGCTTAGTTCATGTAAGGTCTTGAACTTAGGGAACATTGTGCCTAATGTCTCCAAGAGTGGACCAATCAAAGAATATAAGATTCACAATTTAGGGGATGTAGTGTGTCACATCAAGCCACTAAGAGGAATGTAATATGCTAAGATAGATCACACTCTTGAAGGATATCACACCCAATGTCATCCACAAAGCGAAAAATGCATCACATGAAATAAGAAGACTACACCATGAACCATGAAAATGAAAAAAATACAAAAAAATAATGCCAATGTACGCTCCCACTTTAAAGAAATTTCTAAACACCATGCTGTGAGCAATTAATTTAAAGTAGCAAATGATAAATGCTAACAATAAAAAAGACATGATATCTAACTTGGAAAGCCCTATGCCAAATCAATATATGTTTCCAAATAAAGCTATGTCATGCACAAGAAAAAGAGAAAAGGGGTTGCCCCAAAAAATGAAAATCAAAACACATAAGGGATCTATGGATTTAGGGTCAGTATGTTCTTGCTACAATGTTTTTAGAGAGCTCGAAACTATAATCATTCCCCAAATACTCATAGAATTTTAAGAATGACACAAGGAGAACAAAAACAAAGAAAAATACTTTCGAGTCAACATGGAAGAGACATGAATGTCTCGATGCCTTGCGTCATCCCCAAAAGGAAAACACAAGACAAATGAAAAAGATAAAGAAAAAGATTTTGGGTCAACATGGAAGAGACATGTTCATGTCTCGACACCTTGTGTTATCCCCAAAAGGAAAACACAAGACAAATGAAAAAGATAAAGAAAAAGTTTTTGAAAGATTTATAACATAGAGAAGGATGAAGGTACAAATAAAGGAATGTCACAAAGAGAGAGATACATCAAACAAAAAATCATGGGGGATCACAATATGCACATGCAATCACACAAAATAAAAATAAATAATGCAAATGAAACTAGTAAGGCACGTGCGATTCAACCTAAATTAGGTCATTTGCATCCCAATCATGTTAATTGTATACCAAAGGTAGATAACTAGCTAAAGGGACAATAGAAAGTGTTGAACTAGGGACATCACTAGGTTCAACACTCTTGTTAGGAGAATTTTCGTTTAAGCTCATGGAAGAGGATAACAATGTGTTGAATTCATTATACACCTCCTCATCAATTTTAGCAACTTCCTCATCATCATCTAAGTTAATCACAACAGAAGGTCAAATGATAATGTCTAAGGAAGTGTTCAACTCTCGTTGTGATTGAGTTATAAGATCTTTTTGTTTTAGCGAAGGAGGAGGCTCACTATGCATTGCTTCAATTGAGTTTGGATCTTGATTTTATTTTTTGTTTTGTTCATTTATCTTTCGAGCAAGGGCACGACGTCTACACCAATGCTCTCTAGCACCTTTGTTTCTTTCAGTTCTATTTTCAAGTTGTGTTTATGTAGGAGCGGGTTTTTCAACCATATCCCTAAGGGGAGGAATGGAAGGGACCACAAAAGGTTGTTCAACCATCTTCTCTTTGACTTTATAAACTTGTTTTATTGTAGGAGATGTGACAAGATTGTTTTCATTATCTCTTGGTATTTTGTAGGAGGTAGGTGAAGTTTCTCTTTTAGGTTGATCTTGGTTATTTGGAATTTCTTTAGGTTCAATCATGGTTTTGTGAAGGATGGTAGGCTCGATAATAGGTTGAGGCATGTTTTAGAGGGATAATTTTGCTGTTTTCTTTGCCTTGAAAATTTGAGAGGACTTAAAAAAGAAGTCTTGTTGTGGTTTAATAGGTTCTATAGGCTCTGGCCAAAAGAAATCTAAGGAATAGTTTCCACAGGAGGAAAATGGGTTAAAGAAACTATGATGGATGGTGAAAATTTCATTGTCAAAGGGAAACTTTAAACATTTATGTACAACCAAAGGGACTACATTTATGGAGTGAAGCCATTAGCCTAGCTTCACATGAAATTGGTCTAATTGTGGGATGATGGAGAATGAGATATCTAATGTTTTTGGTCTTATTTGTAAAGGAAGAGTGATCGATCCCATCGTAGGGAAAGCGAAACCATTATGCATCTTGATCCATGCTTTTAGTTTATCATATATATCTTGATAGAGCTCATGTAGAAGTAAGAATTCCTCGGTGATCACATTCTCTCCACAAACATGATCTATTAATATCCCATTAGTGGGCTTATCATAGATATGACCTGCTATGTAAAGATGACCATTGGGTGCATGTTTAAGTATATCTTGTGAGGAGAAAGCAATCTCAAGAGGCTTTTTAGTTCGACCCTTACAAGGAATGATGTCTATCATTCCTACCATATCATCCATAGGATCATTATCTATAGGATAATGTTGAATGGTATCATTGTTATCATCATCTGTATCAACATTCGTCACATCATTCTTTGTATTTTCACTAGATTTGACAAACAAAATATTATTAGGCATAGCATTGGTAAAAAAATACAAGTTTTGGTTAGGAGGGGAAACAAACTTATTTCCTTGATCACTAACACCTCCAATAGAAAGATGACCAAAATTAATGAGGTCTTGCACAAGACGTTTAAGATGCTTACAATGTTTCGTATCGTGTCCATTTTATCGGTGGTAATATTAGTAGGAATTTGGTCTATAATTTGTGGGTAATGATTTATTAGGATCGGGTTGTTTAACAAGAGGCAAGGTAATCATTTTTTGTTCTAAGAGTTGTGTCATTATATTGTGAAGGGTATTGGGAAAGGGAGTGAATTGTCTTTTCAGGTCCCAATAGCTAAAGGGTATCATGGATTTAACAACAACTACCTGGTTATTTACATTCTAAGTTGTTTGTTGAGGGGGATTGAATTGAAGGAAACCTTTATTCTTTTTTCTAAAAGGTTGAGAATTGTTTTGGTTTACGAACTCGGATTTCTCAGAACGGCTAGAGGTGGATTTTGTATCTCAACTACTAACCGAATTTTGATAATCATAGAGGGTAGTACACAAGTGCATGAAGGAGGAAAATTTCATCATGGTAAGCTTATATTGTATCTTACTTTGCAAATGTTTTATGAACATCTTTTGAAGGTTAGGATCGGGAACCTTGACATCGATTTGGGAATAAAGCGATTGATAGTGTGAGATAAAGTTAGTAATATTTTCTTCTTCTTTTTTCTTGCATCTCATCAAATTGACCAAGGTTATCTTAGGGGTCATATGCACCTGGAAATGGTTGAAATATGCCTCAACAACTTCATTAAAAGAATGGATTAAATTACTCGATAAAGAAGAGAACCATTCCGAGGAAGTATCTTTCAAGGACCTAGGGAAAAGCTTAGCCAAGAGTTTATCATCAAGGACAAAGTCACTACATAAGGTGGTACAAGAATTAAATGGTTAGAAGGATCTCCCTTTCCCCCATATTTATCGAATCTACGGACCTCTACACCTTGTGGCATCGACGCTTGCAATATCTCCAAGGAAAAGGGGCTGCTTTTGACATAATATGTAGGTGGGCCATTTTGATTTTGTTTGATAATGGAAATTTTTTTTTGAAGGGATGAAATGGTTTGGAAGCGTTGATTTATGAGAGGGTCATTTATTGTGTTATGAGATGGAGGTGAGAAAGGTGAAAGGGGTGTATGTTTTCAAGGGACAAGTGAATGAGATGCTTATAGGTGGTAAGGTAGTAGGAGATATGATGTGTGATGCCACAAAGGTACTAGGGATGCTAGCGAAAATACTCGAGGAAGGAATCACATTACTAGTTGGTTGCATTGTTGTTGTTACTTGAGGATTGATATAGGTAGGAATAGAGGCAATTGTTATGGGAGGAGGAATTTGAATTCCTCCTTGGCTTGTGACATTGCTTGTAGGTAAAGGATAACTAGTGTTTGAGGTGAGGTGTTTTCCAAAGATTTGAACTATGTTTTTCACAAGGTCAAGTCCATCTTCACTTTCAAGCATGTGATGAATGTTATCTATAGTAGGGATGGTGGTAGTTGAAATGTTGTCATTTTACACTTTATGTTGTAGGTTTTCTAATTCTTCATGGATTTGGATTATGTTTTCTTGCAGAACACCAGCAACCATTGTTTCAACATGTGTCACACTACTTGAAGGTAAAGAGTTGTTAAAGGTAAAGAGTTGTTAAGGTTACATGGTCCATACCTAGTGTACTAGTGTCAATACAAGGAGTGAAATAGCTAGAAAACCAAAGATCCATGATGATTGTGCTATCACAAGATGACATGAGTCTCTAAATTCGTCTCACTACAGTATTAGCAATAGGACAGCAAATACTCATGCAAGGGCTACTAAATGCAAGATAAATGCAAATGCAATATAAGCTAAGAACAATGAAATGACTATAATAGAAAATTTGTAAACTGAAACAGAAAGGTATAAATAGCAAACAAGAGCATAGAAATAGAGCTTTGAATTTTGAAAAAATGCAGTGCAAAATTTGCATTAAGACTGCTTCGCCTAGAGGGGCGTATGAGTCCCAGTGAGTTTTTTTTTAAATTTTCAAAAAATTCAATTGATTTTTTATACTTTTTATGTTGTATGATTTGTATCGTAAGTGAAAATATAGATTTTGGATGATTTTCAATGATATGAGGTGCAAAAATGCAAGCTATATGGACTTTCACTAATGAAAAATTTAGAAACCCTATAATGTAGTTTAACTAATGCAAACCCTAATGCAATGTTAATGCAAGAAATATCTAGGATGATGATGCACTCCAAATTAGAAATATAATGTTCTAAATATAGTTTCACCAAAATGAAACAAATAAAATTGTGGGGTAGGTAAGGTGCTTTCGTATGGCTTAGGACATAGAGAACACCCACTTTCCAATTATCTCATTAAAGGATAACCCTAAAGATCTCAATGCAAAGGAGAAAGAGATCTTGCAATAGGGTTGTACTAGAGGCTAATTGTAAACTAATGAGGGGTTCACCACCAAGCTAGGGCTTGGAAAGACAAATGAAATGTAAGATGAAATGCTAAACCCTAATATGATGCAATGCCTCACTAAATGACCTAGAAAAGTATGTAAAACAAAACAAAAAGCTGTAGGATGGAATGTGTGCACCTGGAAACTTGAAGGAGATTGGATGAGGCCCTAAAATGTTGGAAGTTCTAACTTTAATGCTAACTGAGACTCATACACTAGGTTGGGCGAATCAGTCCTAGATCTGGGTTTTTGTGCAAGAGCAGGAATTTGGGAAATGGGTATCCGAATTTGTAAAAACCTGAATTTTGACCTTTAATAGGACTCATACGCCAGAATTGGTGAATTAGTCTAGTTAGGGTTTCCTAAAGCTTCAAAGTCTAAATTTGATCTTCAAGGTTTTTTCTGTGCTTCCCAAATGATTTCTGGATCCGAAAACCTGATTTGCAACCTGTATAAGTCTTCCAAGTATCTCCAATGCAAGGTGACAACTTTGAAAACTTTCTCTTCAATGTATCTTCAATCTAAACCTGTAAATCACACACTAAAGAAAGGGAAAAATTTCATTTTGTTAGTGGAAAGGGGTTTTCCTTGGTCAAACCCTGTTTTGGTAATCAAACCTTGAAATGAAATGGAATAAGAATGGAGAAAGATGAATGAACAAAATGAGATGTTGCAACTCACCAAGCCCTAGCAATGAAGTGATTCAAACATGTATGAGATGGATTCAATGGATGTAGACCTTGAATCTTGCTTGAATAGGATAGATCTTGAATGAAATGCTAACTTGAATCATGAAACCCTACATCACAATTGTTAGCTAAAAAAAAACATGATGCATGAAGACTTTGACATGATGCTTGATGCTTGAAGAATGCTCTAAAATGATTGATAATCTACTCTTGAAGACTCTTGAATGCTCTTGTAAACACTTGATTCTCTTATGAACTCAAAATTGCTATTATGAATGCTCTCACAAAAGTATTAGGTGAAACTAGGTGAAAGAACCTTGTATTAATACTTAATTATGCAAGAATTCTTGAAATTATAACACTACAAGCTGAAATTAGATCTAGGAGGATAAAATCTTGCCAAAAATTTGAATTAATTTTAATTTTGGGCCACATAGGACTCATTTTCCCAAGATGGAGAATGAGTCCCATTAGGCATAATTTATGGGACCATTTTTAAAAATGCTTAGAAAGGTGTGAAACTAGGTTTGGGACCTAAAAACCTAGGTGGGACTCATATGCCTAAGGTGGAAAATAAGTCCTAGACCACCAAATTTGGGCCACACAACCTAAAAATGCTTGAATTATGATTGGATGTTAATTTGTGTCAAGATTATCCTAAAAAATGAGGCTTGTGGATACAAAATAAGGCCAATTAAAGCATAAAGAAGCCCGATTATTTTTGAAAACCCTAGAAAAGTGTGAAAGTGTGCTACAACACTTCACAAAACTTTAAATAAGGCATGATTAAGGTTAAAAAAAGATTTATTGGGTTCAATTAATTAATAAAAACCTTAGAAAAGTTTGAAAGTGTGTTACAACTCTTCACAACACTTTAATAAGGTACCATTTTAAGTTCTTTAGTTCATAAGGGCCCAAGACCTAATGTGAATGTGTCAGACACATTACAACACTAAATCAAGGCACCATTAAGCTTAGTTAACAAGGAGGGCCCAAACAAGCAAGAAAAAGGGATACTTTTTCCATTGTCATACAAAAGAATGGAATTTATCGACAAGATGTCCAAGTGTTCTATGGTATGAACAACAAGAAATTTTTGTACTCTTTCCTTTTTTGTCTTCTCATTCACGGATATGTGGTAATGTGATAAGTCCTAGCCCCTAGGTTGAGAAGTGTTTGTAAGGCCTTTTTAGTCTTGGTTATACTATGTAAAAATGGTAGCTTCTTAAGTTTATAAGGCTTGTGTTTCTTAGTTGGTTGACCAATTGTTTGATGTGAAGGATCTTGATAACCCAATCTCTTAGTGTCTTCTAATAGTGTTTTCTCCAAAAGAGAATGGACTTCATGTTCAGTCTTAATGTTACATCCTTGCTTACTGAATATCCTAAAGCCATGTCCATAAGTTTGTTCCAAGTCAATGTGTGTATTTGTAACCTAATTTTCATATGAGGTAGGGTTGGTTGATGTGCTTTTCTTGTGATTGTTTTTGATAGGTGCTTCCATGCATGTTTTTTGAGGTTGTAAGAGAGGGGGACCAACCACACCAAGGCTCCAGGTCATGGAGATCCGAGAGTGGAGGGCTTCCCTAACTTACCTCACTCTAAAAGGACAAGGATTGAGAATGAAGAGCAATATGTAATACTTATGTCACTCTTCAGATCCGTGTTCAAGTTTAGGCTAGGCGAGCTAGTTTTTGGAGTTGATACTATGTCTCAAAAAAATCTCTATTCGAGGATGATAGCACAACGTGGCGTGCTAGCGTCTCTCGGCTGAGCTGGAATTCGTACAATCAAAAAATAGTAAACATAACAAAAACTACTAAAAAACCTACTAACAACCTAGCTAGTTAATCTAGATGGTAAAAACAGAATGAGAAATTATAGGAAATAGATACTAAAATGATAAAGCAAGTAAATAAGAGATAGGGTGATGAAGATGATCTCACTGAAGCGCTAGTTCACCAGCTAGCTCCACATGTATGTCCTCCTACACACAAGAAAGAGGGAAAATTGTTGGGGCTGTGTAGGGGCTTGCCTCAATCAAACCCTCATTTTGGTGTTTCCACCTCCACGGACAACCAGAAAGCAACAAAGTAGAATATGTGATAAAGGAGAGTAAAGGAAACAAGGATCCCTACAAATAATATTATGCTACTTAAGTAAATCACAAAGGAGAGGAGTGAAGCTTTACCACCTCGACCCGAAAGCTCACTAGCCAATGAAAGGAGAAAGAAAGTTATGAAATTGGAAAAGTCACCACCACCGCAATTGTGGTGAAAGGAAATCTTGTAATACTCCAAGATAGAAACATCTGTAATGACCTCACACTTGCAATGTGGAGTTGATGGAGTGTTGTTGCTATTGCAATGCTTAAAAGTGGAATGCTAGAATGCTGCTTGAGAGTGAATGAGATGGTAGAGTGTTCAAGAGAATCGCTAGAGAGAGAGATTGAATTTCTAAAAGATGAAATGAAGTGAAAATGAATGAATTTTAAGGAAGAATCTACTATTTTTAGGCCAGTTGGTCGAAGAGGGACATTAAAATTCGACCCTAATCGGGTCTGTAATGCCTCTGCCAACTTCAGATGTAGGAATCCATCAGGGACAACAATGCACCACATATTCGTCCCCAAAAAATATTTTGTCATCAACACAAAGGAAAAATGCAAAGTGGATGGAAGGAAGTTGGGTGACGTGGAAATTTTCCTTCGGATTTGATTTTCTAAGGTGAGGGTGTGTGAAAGGGGAATTTGCACAAGGGGTTCAAATTCGCTCCTATATAGAGGTATATTTTGGGTTTGATTTCAAGATGTAACAAAGTGAATGCTTTAAGTGGTGGCATGGTAGGATGTTGTTGGTATGGAGTAGTAGTGCATTGCATTGAAAGATAAAAGGCTGCATTAATTTTAAGGTTATGCAAATACTATTGTGTGAATTCATGCATGCTCTCTTTGTCTTGAACTATGAAATCAAGAAAATTTGTAAGGAGGTGTATCATGAATATCAAAAATATTATACTCACCAAAAACACAACTTGAAACATCAACCAAATATTTTAAAGACATCCAATTTTTTGTAAAACACATATCCATGTTGAATTTTTGCAATAAGGTTCAAACTATTAAACAACAAGTGAAGGGAACTACGATATCAATCCTAAATAGATATTCTTGAGAGTTTTCTATCACAAAAGGTTGAATAATTCCAAATAATAGGACAGAGCCACCTAAGGGTGTCTAGGTCAGGGGTTCTAAAAGTTTGAAGTTGGGTTGTAGACTAAACTTCTTAAGGATTTTGATTCTACTTGCAGACAATTGTAATAATAAATAAAAATCTAGAATTTTCTTAACACATTCCAATTTAAAGCACAATGCAAGTATATAGAAATGTTGAAAATGTTTAAACAAATTTGAATGCAAATTTTAGATCTGAGATGTAACAATTGACTAGTTGTAAGATGCAAAGACCTAAAAATGTTAATTTTTGAATGTAAATTTTAAACCTAGACAATGCAAATTATTACACCAAATGAACAAAATGAAAAATGCTTCTAGAACATGCAATTATGAAATTCAAATAGAGATCTGAAAGTTTAGACAAACTGAGCAGATAGAAATAGACAACTGTGAGTTTTTTTTTTATGCACCTATACAAGGACAAAATCGCCCAAGGGAAAATGGGTCCTTGTTTAGGGTTTTGAAAATTGAAAAGTTGAATGTTTAAGTTTTGTTTAAGGTTACTATTCCTATCTGCAAATAGGTTTGATAGTGACTATTTTTCTTGAATTTTTCAATGTAATACAATACAAATGTATGACAATTTTGAAAAAAAATGACACTTTTTGAATGCAATTTTGAAATGAAAATATGATCTAAATGATTGAACATGCTATAATACAACCTATGATGTGAATGCAATATTTTTTGGATTTTTTATGACTTATTTATTATGCAAATATGAAAACCTAAATGAAAGATGCAAAACAAAATGATGCAAAACCTAGATCTAGGGTTTGAAAAACCACCAAATCAAAAATCTATGATGTCAAATTTCAAGTTCACCAAAATGAAACATAAAAAAAATGTGGGGGTACCTTAAGTTTAATTTCCAAAACCTAAGGTATTTTCCAACATTTCTAGGATTTCATCAGGATGCAAATTAAGAAGGTCCATAGATTGACTTTCAACCTCCAAGATGATTCAATCAAATTTGGATCTGATCATTTTGAGTCTTAAGAATGAATTGGAAATGATTTGGAGTGATTGCCCTAATTAGACTATATGACCTAATATGTAAAATACTAAATCTTGAGGACAAAAAAATAGAAATAGTGATTTGTAATTAGATTTAGAAAGTGTGGATTGATGTGTACCTATCGCCAAAAAATGGATTCAACATGCCTAGAGGGACTCAGTCGCCTAGGGGCGAATGAGTCTTTGATAAGGGGGTCTTGAAATTATTTTTGTAGTCCTCTATTGCTAGATCTAACTCCTAATTCTCAGTTGTAAACTTGTCAGAATGTCCTCAATAAATTCCATAATTGAGTTTTTGTAGCTTGACAACTTTAATGACAACAAATGCAACAATGGAGATTTTTCCTTCAATTTTCCTTGATCCTCCTCAAACCTATAACCTGCACATTCGAAGAGGGAGAGAATGTTGGGCCATTTAAGGGCTTGCCTCAATCAAACTCCATGTAAGTGTTTCCACTTCCAAAATGGCAATGCCAATGATAGGAATGATAATTGAAAGGAAAGAATGATGAATGAATAAAATGTTGCAACTTACCACCCTTCAATGGCTTCCTTAATGAAGGACTGAAGTCATCCACATCACCTCAAGGATTTGGATCTTCCTTTGCTTGAATGCTCGAATGCTTTGGAGACCTACAACAAGGGTTAGCCTTCACAAAACATGAACATGAACACATATAAACTCACATAGAATTTGACATGATGTTGGATCTTAAATTGTTGTAATAATGCTCTAATAATGATACTATTGAATTTCTCTTGACAAAATTATTTGCTCAATTATATCTCTTCTAGCTTGTTCGATTAAAAATTATAAAATAACTAGGTATTTATAAGTTTTTATCCAATTTCCTGAAAATTAGATTCCAAAAGTTGACACTTCATATTTGAATTTTGGATGTTAAAATACTACCAAAACCATTTAAATTTGGGTCTTGGATAAGGAGGGGGACCCATTTGCACATGGACAAATGGGCCCTAGCCCAAATTTCCAAGACACACAAAGTCAAGGGAAATTTAATGATTGGATGTATTTATTCAATGCTTGTCCTCCAAAAAATGGTAAAAAAAAGGCTTTGGAATGCATAATTTAGAAAATTACAAGATTAATTAAGTCCAATAAATTAGGGGGACAAAAATAATGTGAAATTGTTAAGTTATACAATTTTCTACACTACAAAAATAAAGCAAGGTTGGTGTGCAAAGGATATTCACAAATGGAAGGAATTGACTTTGAGGAAACATTTGCTCTAATGGAAAGAATGAAGGCTATTAGAATTTTTCTTTCCTTTGCAGTTCACAATAACTTCAAAGTATATCAAATAGATGTGAAGTATGCCTTCTTCAATGGTGATTTAGAAGAAGTCTACATAGAGCAGCCTAATGGTTTTCAACTATTAGAAGATCCAAACATGGTATGTAGACTCAAGAAGGATTTGTATGGTATCAAACAAGCCCCTAGGGATTGGTATGTAAATTTGGACAAGTACTTATTCCAATAGGGCTTCAAGAAAGGTACCATAGATAGAAATATGTATATTAAAATTGAAGGTGAAAAAATATAATAGTTGTTGTATATGTTGATGATATAATATTTGGTGGGAATGATGAAATGTGTAAGAAGTTTGCTAAAGATATGCAAAAAGAATTTGAAATTTATATGATAGGTGAGTTATCATTCTTTCTTGGACTCTAAATTTCATAGTCAGATGATGGTACTTTCATCTCTCAAGAAAAATATGTCAAGGAGATGCTGAAGAATCTTGGTATGGAAGATTGCAAACCAGTGAATACTCCCATGGTAATAGGTTACCGTTTGAGAAAAGATGATGAATTAGCTAAGGCTGATTAGGCTTTGTATAGGTCTATGATTGGGGGCCTACTATACTTAACAATATCAAGGCTTGATATTTTTCAAGATGTGTGCTTGGTTGTAAGGTTTTAGGATAATCCAAAAAGAAACTCATGTAAATGTAGTCAAAAGGATTTTTAGATACTTGAAGAGCACGCTAGATTATGGATTGTGGTATCAAAAAGGAAATGAATTTTCTTTGAGTGCATATATTGATGTTGATTGGGTTGGCAATGTTTATGATAGAAGAAGCACCAGTGGTGGAGCTTTCTTTTTGGGAGATAAAATTTGAACACTTGCAATACTGAGAGGGGGTGAATCAATATTCTTTAAAACCACTTAAAAATTTAACCATGCTATACATAACTTATTCAACTTGCAGTAATGAAGGAAAACATGAAAACATTGAACAACATCACATAACACATGAACACTAGGATTTTTACATGGAAAACCAAAAATGGGAAAAACCATGGCGAGGATTAGCTCACAATATTATTGGTATAATATTGCCATTGGTGTCAAAAGGTGTCATTGATGTCAAAGGGTAGATTAGTGGAAGCTTGAAGGTCATTTGTGATATTGGATCTGAATACACCTAAAATTGGTCTGGAGAAAATTAATTAAATACTAGTTATTTAATTAATAGATCTTTATTTCCTCTACTTATAAATAAATTGTAAAATTTATTTATATAGTTCACTTTCTTAAATTCCTCTATCTTAAATCATTTTCTTCTTGTTTTAATTAAATAAACAACTTTAATTAGTTAGTTTTGATTAATTAACTCCCTTTTATTAAATTCAAATTTTATATTTGAATTTGAGCACATTTCTACTAATCTTTCACCTGCCACCTCATCATGTGTCTCATGAATTTAAATATCCTTAATATTTAAATTGGAATTTATCTCAACAAATTTTAACAAACTTGAGGCACTTGGCTCTCTTCATTTATTCTTTCTCACACTTGAAAATGTGTTCTATTAAAGGGAACACTCTCCTTGATTCTCTCCAACATCTTCATCCTCCACTGTTTCTCTCTCTAGATTAAATCTAGATTGTTGGTTGCTGCCACCTCAAAATATGCCTTAGAAAATCTATAAATACAACCTCATTCCACAACATTTGATATCCCAATATTGAGCAATCTTACTTTGCAGAATTTTCATTAGAGTATTGTGAGCATTTAGCAATTAGCATTTAGAATCATTTAACTTAGTCATGGCTCTTGCATTAGAAGTAGTTTAATTAAAAAATTTAGCATCATATTTCCTTTCATCATATAATTATAATAGCATCACAACATCATTATCAGTTATCAAATCATACCGTTTATTAATCATGTAGGAATAGAGTACTTCATTTTCCAGCATCTCGTTCTTTAGGTTGTCTTTTGAGAAGTCTTGTGCATACACAATCTGAGAGCCATAATTATTTGAAAAATCCCTATAGATAGAGAACAATGGGACAAAATTAGAGAGTTTTTTCTTTCAATTTGATTATTGTTATTCAAATTTTCTCTAATATAATGTTTCATTGATTGTGTTGTATTATTGCTTATTGCACACATATTTCAATACAAACATGATACATTTTTGGCACCCACTGTGGGGCCTAGCACCTTTTTTATTAACATTTTATGGAAAGTTTGTTTATAGATCTGGACGTGAATTTCTATTTAGCACACCCGTGGTTTCTTTTAGCGCATACGAAACATCTTTCAGCACATCCAAGCCTTGTTTCAACACATTAGGATCATCTTTCCGCGCATCCAGCTTGTCTTTTGGCACATTCAAGGTTTCTTTTAGTGAATTTAGAAGTTATTTTAGCACATTCAATAGTTTCTTTAGTGCATACAATAGTTCTTCTAGTGCACCGGTGTAATCTTTTAGCGCATATGGTCTTTGTTTTACTGCATCTAGTTTTATTTGCAAAAATTCAAAATTTCAAGAACTGATCTATATTTTCTATGTTGTAGGTATTCAAATACGATGTCAAAGACAATTATTTGAGACTACTAACAGTGTTTGTAGGGGTGGGAGTTATTTTTTTTCTTTATTTTGATTAAATTAGGCACTTAGTTTAATTAGAAGGATTAATGAACACCATGTCTTCTGTGCTTGTAAAGTGATAGGCCTATGCCCTCCCCTTCACTAGGTAACCAGAATGCCAGACTCACTCTTTCATGTTTTGATAGTGCCTTTAGAAGGCCTGCCGTAGTGGGAAAAAGTAATCATCCTATGAGAACGACCTAAGTGGGAACAAATAAAGCCAAGTTTCTCAACCCACTATAATCAAAAGTGAATTTGAGGAAACTCACAATTCAACAATAGTGTGCAAGATAACCATCCCCAAAGCCTTTGTTCTAAAGGTTGGGAGATCTCCTGAGGGAGTTTATCATTTGTCGTAGCGAACAAAAACCCTTACTAAGAACCTTAAGTGTAGAAGCCAGCCGAGTCAGTCTCTGAACATTTTTAATATCATAGTGCAAGGGGAGGGAAGAATCTGCCCCCAAGATACTCACCATATAACTATCAGGGACTACTAGCCAAAAGTGGAGGATTCAACTTTGGTTAATACCCGGAAAAGGAAAAAACATGGGTGCCCTCTAGAGGGTAACAGGGTTGTGTGAGCTGACACAGTTCTAAGAAGTGGGTTGTGATATTATAAATGACCCTTGACATTAGAAAAGTGACTGATCTATTTTCTCTTATTCTATACCTATGGAAATCAAAGGAATCAAACTAGATTCTTGAACATACACTCAATGTTTGGATCATAGGCTTGGGACAAACTACTTTATAACTTGTTGCTATGTTTGAAGTCATTATTCAAGAAATCATCCATTTAAGAACACTTAATTCACATAATTCACAGACAAGGAAACCAAGCAAAAAAAATTGTTCAGAAGATTATCCCTTGAAAACATTCAAATTCATTGATTCAAAGCAAAGTAACCAGACAAACTTTCAAATATTGAAACACTTCCAGTTTAGTGCATGCGTTGCCTGTTTCATCGCATTTAACTCATATTCTGGTGCATCTAAGTCATTTTCTAGCACATTTGACCAATTTTCTAGCACATTTGACCAATTTTCTAGCACATCTAGGTCCTTTTCTAGCACATCTACTCCATCTTGCAGCACATTTGCTAATCCATTATCTCACCTACCTGATAATTTAGCAAATAAATTGAGTAATAATTAAGGGTAGTCTAGCGCATCGCTAGCTTGTGTTAGCGCATTTGACCCATTTTCTAGCACATCTAGGGATTTTTCTAGCGCATTTAACCTATCTTTCAGCACATACATTGCATTTTCCAATGCATTTGCATCATCTTTTAGTGCATCAGGTTTATGTTTTAGCGCATCCAAGGAACAATCTAGCACATCTGAGCCTTGTTTTAGCGCATTCATACCATCTTTTAGTGCATCTATACCCTGTTTTAGCACATCCAATTAATTCACAACTATAGAGTTATTTTTACCATCTGTTTAAAAATTAAAATCAAATTCAAGGATCCCTATCATAGAAAAATATTTCCTCAGTCACAACAGTGATTTAAACTTGGAGAAACTAGCCTTTACGAGTGAAATTCCATTAACTAAACTAAGATCTAACACCTTAAAGTGCCTAATAATCAATCACATCTCTGATTGTTAAGTTGAGTTTCACCATCAGGATCTATCATCCTTCATCATGAAATAATGCTATATAATCAGATTTATCACCTTAGTCTCATCAATAGAATTTGTCATTCTATTTGACTTAGTTATTATTCTTGGCACTTCTCAAACAAAGATCAAAGTTTAGTAAAAATTTTAACACTTGTATGCCCATTTTAACAAGGTCTCAAAGGAAAAATCTCAAAGAACAAGAAACAAAGACTCAAAATACCATGGTTGAAGGTGAAGAAAATCCCTTCCATAGATTCCACCAACTTGAAAATGATGAAATCATTGAGGAAGACATCCAAACTGCTCAACAAGACCCCAAGTTCCCAAAATTCATGGAGAAAGTTTTGGAAAAAGATGGGGAAAAATAATTTTTAATGTTGGCTAATTAGGGTATCAATCTACCCAATGACTTTGATGTTAATAAAATAAAAGGAACTCCTAAAAGAATAGAAATTGATCCACCAAACACAGATCCAATGGCTACTTTAACTAATGAAATGAAAAATCTGCAACAACTTCTTGACATGCAAAGAGGAACCACAAAAAGATACTTGATACAAAACATCTACCCATATCCTTTTGATCAAATTGTGAACATGATACCCTTTCCTAAGCATTGCGAATTCCCAAAATATGATAAATATAATGGAAAAACTGATCCTATAGATCATGTAAGAGAATTTTGAACCATGAGCTTGGAGTTTGCACATGAGGAGACTTACTTGATGAGATTGTTTCCATAAATTTTGGGTGGCCAATGTATGGAATGGTTCTCAAAATTACCAACAGGTATTAGGTCCTTTGAAGAGCTGGTTAATAAATTCATCACACAATATTCCTACAATATCCAACACGAGATAACCATGAAGGAAATTTTCAAAACAAAATAGAAAAAGGGTGAATCATTTCTCATATTTTTACAAAGATGGAGAAGATTGTTTGCTAGGTATACATGCCCTATCCCAGAAAAAGAAAAGATGGAAATACTCATTAATAATCTAAATGATGAGATGAGCTATAGAATTGAACTGCAATGCCCACCCAACTTTGAGAAAATGATTGAAAATGGAATTAAAATTGAAGAAGCCTTGGTTAAGAGAGGGGTCTTAAAAATCTATAATGAAGGAAACAACTCGACAAATTCCTCCAATCACTATAACAACAATGATAAACCAAAATTCTAGCAAAGAAATAAAAATTCTACTAACAATGATGCTGTAGTTGATACACAACATACAAAACTAGTCTTTAACTTGATAACTGTTGCCTCCAAGACCAATCAAAACACCAACCAAAACACCGACCAAAATACCAATCAAAACAACAATCAAAACAATGTTGAATCCAAACGACCACCATATCGAACACCATCAAATCAAAGAAGATTCACACCTTTGGGACAATCACTCAAATCAACATTGAAGGAACTTCTTGTAGCCAAAGTTATAACATTACCAGAGGCACAAGATTGGGAACCAAGAGTTAAACCATCTTGGTGTAATGATGCATACTACTGTGATTTTCATCAGAACAAAGGACACAAAACAAATGATTGTATGCAACTGAAATATTTGTTACAATATTTGATTGATAGAAAAGAAACATATATAGAAGGATCTCAAACAAATAATGATCGTGGAGCATTTAATAATCCTTTGCCAAACTACGAAAAAGGAGAATCTTCTTCTACAAACAACAAAGGTAAAAATGTGAACTATGTTTATGACACCACTATCCTTCAAATCTCTGCAGTTGAAGATAAGAACAATGACATTGAAATTAGTGAAAAATAAGACATTGTTGTAGCTGATAATCAAACTAATGAAACTTAAATTAATGACAAACAAAACATTGTTGCAACTGATAATAAAAAAAAAGATGTTGTTACAACTGAAAATCAACTTAATGACATCAACATCAACACCAAATCAAATCAAATCAATGACATCATACCAATAAATCTGACCACAAACATTGCTGCAATTGATAATCAGATTAATGTCATTAAAATCAAAGAAAAACAAGAAAATTTTCCAGTCAATGCAACCACAAGAGGGCAGGCCAAATTTATATTAAAAGGAGTTACATCTAAAAAACTTGCAACCTCTTATGTATCTAGAACATTTTCTTCCCCTTCAAACCAATACAACATAGTTGATCAATTATAGAAAATCCCAGCTCAGATATCAATATTGGAACTTCTCAAAATTTCACCAGCTCACAAGGAGATTTTAGAACAAGCTCTAGTAGCCACCACAGTACCAAATAATCTAGAAGTTTGTCAATTATAAGCTATGGTGGGACATTTGATCACACCTCATTGTCTATCATTTTTAGAACAAGATTACGTATCACTCACACATCCACACAATGCTTCCCTCCAAATTGAGGTTTTAATTCACAAACACCGAGTCAAACGTGTTCTAATAGATAGAGGAGCTGGTCTAAATATCTACATGTTAAAACTTGTCCATGCACTAGGATATTTAGAAAATGCAATTGATTCCAAAAGAAAGATCACTATAAAAGCCTATGATGATGAATAGAGATCCTCCCAAGGATTGATAGTGTTACCAATTCAAGTGGGGCCAATTGTAAAAGATATAATATACCAAGTGTTAGACAAGAAGTTGGCATACAATATACTCTTGGGATGTCCTTGGATTCATGAGATGCAAGCAGTGCCATCAATGTATCATCAATGCTTGAAATTTCCTTTCAATGGACAAGAAATCACTATTTTAGCTAATTCCAACAATCCTCAATATTGCAACATGCTCAAAAGAGTCCAAGATACTTTTGTACCACACAACAAGGAAGGTATAACTCCTAGTTCATCAAGCAATGACAACCAACTAAACTCTTTGTCAAATCAGCCCGAGAAATAGGTTCAGTCAAAAGATAAAGGCATTGGTGATTCCAGTTCCTACAACAATGAAAGTAAACTAAATAATTTGTCAAAATTATTTAAGAAAAAGGTCCAATTGAAGGACAAAGGCATGGGTGAATATTCTATTGAGCAATCATTATGTATTTCATAGCTATTGTCTTCTCCTAAGTCATATGGACAACCATCCATATCAAGACAACAATCCTCACAACCTACCACACTTTTTGAGGGTAAATTTGTAAAGGAAGGCACTCTAGTGGATGAATATGAAGACAAGGATGTTTTAAGTTGGTTGTACACAGATGAAGAAGCATCTACAACATCAACTTCCAATGTACAAGCAAAACAATATGGTAAAGGGAAAACTAATGAGGTAAAAATAACCTCATCAACATAATGGCCTCAATATACAAATATGAACCTTCCAGCCCAAATTTCTCTGCCAATTGATTACCTTTAGGAAAAATAATTGCTTTCCTTTCTCTGAATAATTGTACAAACTTATTTCTGGGAGTTGATTAAATTAAACTAACTTATGCTGATTTAATGGTTTAGTCTTGAGTATTTCACATGTCAACTCCACCACCATTCACCATTCTAGTTATAAGGTAAATGAATGCGGGTCTCATAATTTTGAAAACCAATGAGCGGGCATCGGAATGCTAGGAGCACACGTTTTGGCCGAGCTTTTATAATTCTATTTTTTTTTCAGTTTTAAAGACTTTATGGCTCATGTGAAGCCTCTTTAATATTGTATATCATGGGCTCTTAAGTCCTTTTACTATGGGAAATCTATTGAAAGACTTGATCAACTAAAAATAGGATTTTTGTTAGCCGTTTTTCATATAAATATGTAAGTGTTACAAATAATGAGAAGATTATCGTTATGTTGTAAATTTGTATTTTGAGTAAAAAAACTCCCATATGAATATGAGTTTGAGTTTTCCCTCCTTCCTTTGAATTATTGTGTAATATGGATGCATTTGTGGAATGAAGTAATAGAAAGGATTTTCTAGTGCATGTGATCTGAAGTAGTAGTAGATACACCCATGAGCTGGCCACTTGAGGGTTAGAAATAGATAGATAAGTATTTTTTTCCTGTTTTTCATTTTCCTTTTATAAAATAGAAGTTGCATTTGCATTTAATTTCCATTCATACATGTTATATTGTTAGTGTCAAGCTTGTAGGTTGTAACTAAGTCTGTAGCTTTTGAGCTTAGAATTTGAATGTTCGGAACACCTTTCTTTAGTTAATTTTGATTAATGGTTTTATGATTATCAGTTAGCTTGTGATTCTCTGTAGTAGATAAATGTTTCCTAATTTATTTATATACTTTACCTCTTCAAAAATTTATGCATTCTTTAGGTTAATTGTTTCCATGCTTTCTAGTTTAATGGTGATGCTCTTCAAATTCTTAGTTTTTTGTCTTCTGATTTGAGTTATTTTCCTTCTTTCTAGATAGATGATTTACTGCTTTCTCAATTAGAATCCCTTTAGATTATAATTTTTATTCAGTAGATTAGTGCTTAAGAGAGAAATTCAAGATGTCCTCTATTGCATACAACTGTTGGACACTGCCTGGTCAATAAATTGATGTGTTTATTCACTAAAGTGTTAGGACCTAATGACAACTTATCACTTTTTGGAGCCATTGTCGGGGAACCCTATTTCTAGTGTTAGTAGGAGATATCTTGAATCCCTCTCTTAGGGATAGGAACAATCCTTTGGCTTATTTTCTACATGGTCAGGAAATGAGGCTCCCACGAGAGATTCATACCAAAAACCCCCCAGTTGATGTACCAACAACAAGCAGAGAAGAAGGAAACTTAGAACAAGAACTTATTGTGGAATTGACCAAACAGGGTCAACCTAAGACCTTCCCACATACTCCAGAAAGAGAAAAAATAGTGGTCGAAGAGCATATTCTTCTACAAAATTTTGAACCTTGTGCCACTAAGCAAATATTGGAAGAGGATCACATCCCTTCCAACACCATGGGTGACCATAGAAACACTGCCAATAACCACAACAATGATAACCCTCCACCACGCACATTCACTTATCCTATTGCTATTGACGCAGATGATGAGACAACAATGAAAAATATTTCACTGGCCTTCTTGCCAACCTTTTGAGGTTTGTCTACTGAGGACCCTGATCAGTTCCTATTTGAATTCAAAGTCTTGTATCAAACCTATGACTACAAGAATGACAATAAAAAACTGAAGCTTTTCCCTTCCACTTTGAAATGCTCAGCTATGCATTGGTTTATGATGTTAGATTCTTAGTTGATAACCTCCTGGGATGAAATGGAGACTGCCTTCTTGGAGAAATATCAGAGTTACTGCAGGGTGAGTGATAGGAAAGAAGAGTTGTTCAAAATAAGGAAAAATGAAGATGAAAGTTTAGAGGACTACCTAGATAGGTTTATCTTCTTGTCCAAACATTGTGTTGGAACTTCTCCTGTATTCGTGGAGGGATTAGGAAGTTCACTCCTTTATGTGATGCTAATGTCATAAATAAACTTTGTGAGCAATTGGCCAACTTCAAGACTGACATTCTTTTCCAACTAAACACCACCTTAGATGACATCCAGGCTAAAACCAGAAATCTTGAGACTCTGTCCATTTATTTCCCTAGGTTTCAAAACAAACATTTGCTAAGAGAGTGCCCCTTGGAAAAAGTTGACAAGATTGACATTTGTCAGGTATGTGATAAGAATCACCCCACCAATAATGCAAACTATTAAATTCCATCAAAAATTACAAGAAAAGGACAACTCCAGTCGAGGAAGAAGTGAACATTTTCAACCAGAGAATGGGAGGTAATTTCTCCTATGGCCAGAATTCCAATCCTAACTGGCGACCCCAACCAAATTGGAACAAGAATCAATGGGCAGTGCCTTGGCATTAGGCACCACTACCAATACCCTCTAACTGGGGAACATGTCCTTGGGGACCACCGGATTGGATGAACCAATCTTGGGGTAACCCTCAATGGCCCAACCAATCCCAACAACAATGGTACCCTCACAATTCCATTCCTCAATGGAATCAACCCAAACATTAGTTCTATTCTAGTCCTAGGAGGATACCTAACTAACAGACTCTCTTACCACCTCCCCAAAACACTCAACATACTGAACAAGTTAACCAACTGCCACTTCTGGCACAACCAGTCTCTAATCTAATGAACAATCATCTGAATACTCTGGTGTATTCTGACGAATAAGAAAATGTCACTGGACTCAATGCAATACACTGTGGAAACCTAGAAATGAGGTTTGGTAAAATAATTTCACAGCCGACTATCAAAGAAATCATAGATGAACCTATCTAGAAGTCTACTGAGGAAACAACAATAACACTCATGCCCATAGAACAAACCCTAGACACTACACAACATGACACTGACCCACCATCTTCAGTAGGAGTTGTTGACCTACCTTAGGAGGAGGAGGGTTAGTCACCAATTGAATCTTTGGAAAAGCCTGTGACTAAAGAAAAAAACAAAGCCCCTTTTCCGGAGTGATTGAAACCAATCCTAGTAAAAGATGCTCTAGAAACAATATCACCTACGAAAACTGCACTGATACAGAAAATTAAACGATTGTAGATTGAAGTTCCCTTGTTACAAGCGATTAAAGAGATCCTCGAGTTAAAGCAGTTGATTAAATAGTTGTGCATCAAAACTCCATGGAGGAAGCCAAAATGAATCAACACTGTTCATATCAATCAATGGGTACCTAGCTGATTTGTTAGCTGGAACAATTACTGCTCCGAAATATGATGACCCAGGAAGTTTGCTTATAATAGTAACAGTTGATGGGGTAGCAATACCCAATGCTTTAGTGGACCTTGGAGCATCCATTAATGTAATGACTATTGATGTGATGGGAAAATTGGGCCTCACTAATCTACGCCCCACAACTATAGTCCTATAGATGGCAAACCAATCCATAGCTATTCCCAAGGGCATCATTGAAAACGTTCTTGTTAAAGTAGATGGATGGAATTATCCAATGGATTTCCAAATAATTGAATCCATTACACCTAAAGATAGTTATCCAATAATTTTGGGATGACCATGGCTGGCTACGATCACAACAAAAATTGACTGCAGGGAAGGAGGAATGAGAATCTCCCATGGAACCAATAGCAAACAGTTGTTCTTGTAGCCTCTTGCCAAGCTTGCTGAACATAACAAAGTATGGTTTGATGAACCAAAAAGTCCTATTGGATAGGAAAACTTGGCTTCACTGGCCATGGTAGTCATTAAACAACACGGTGAAGAATTAGAGGAAGAATTAGAGAATGATCTAGGAATTATTGCAAGAGACTCCAACAGTGAAGAGATGTCAGACGTAGAAGAAATCCTTGGACACCCAATCAACATAGATCAAGGAGAATTTGATGATGGTAAGTTTATTAAAATTTCCTTGCCCTTTGATGAATTTAGTTCCAAAAAATTTCCATCTCTTTGCAGATGTTGCTAGGCTCCATAAGACTATACCATACAACTGTCCACTTAACACACTGGCAAGACCCATTCACACTGTCACATCCAATTATCCTAGAGTCAAAACCATTATGTTGCTACTAGGCAAAACTTTGAACATCAATAGTTGGTTGACTGAGATGGAAGAACAAAGACTATTTGATACCCTGGTGAATAGATCTAAAGCATCTGCTTGGGATTATAAAGATACGAGAGGAATACATCCTAGTGTGTGCATGCACCATATCTATACTGAGGATGTTTGACTTGTTTTCCAACCACAATGGAGACTCAATCCTACTCTTAAAGATATTGTTAAAACTAAGATTGAGAAACTCTTGCAGGTAGGATTCATCTACCCAATTTCTAACAAAAAGTGGGTGTCACCCTTAGTTGTAGTTCCAAAGAAGAATGGGAAGTGGAGAGTGTGTGTAGATTATAGTGAGCTCAACAAAGCAACACAAAAAGATTATTTTCCCCTACCATTTGTGGACCAAGTGCTGGATAACTTGGCTAGGAGAAAATATTTTTCATTCTTGGATGGATTTAGTGGTTACAACTAGATATAGGTAGTAGCAGAAGACCAGGATAAGACGACCTTTACTTTCCCTTGGGGAAAATTTGTGTATAGGGTTCTTCCCTTTGGGCTATGTAATGCTCCCGCCACCTTTTAGAGGGCCATCCTAGCTATATTTTCCGAGCTGGTAAATGAGTGCATGTAAGTCTATATGGACGATTTCACTATATACGGTTCAAATTTTAATGAAGCTATCACAAATCTAGACAAGGTTTTAAAGTGGTGTGAGGATCACTGGTTGTCCCTTAGCCACGAGAAATGCTCTAGAATTCTATTCAGATGCTCTAAAAATTTTGGTTGCTACTCCGACTACATCTTTCAATGATGCTCTAGAAATTTTGGTTGCTGCTCCAGCTACATCTTTTAGCGATGCTCCAAAATCCTCAATTTGGTTATTGAGTTTCGATGACATCTTTCTAAATAATTCTAGATCTTTCTTCTTCTCTACGTCAGTTGCATTACTCAATGATGTTTCAATTTTTGTTTAAATTTTATTTTTCAAAGTTTCTTTTATTTTTCCTAGGTTATGTGCATGCCCATTCCTTAATTCTGTTGTCAGATCCACTCCCTTATGATCACTCCGCCATATCACATATTTCCACAATAAATAAGATTATTATGAGATCCTTTTTTTCATAATAATTTCCATCATTACTCCAACCATCCCATCCATGACATTAATATCTACCGCCACCTTCACCAACCATATAACTATCCAATTATGTCAACACAGGTAAGTGACATTTGATCTAACAAAACAACCTAAGGTATGTGCGAATTAATTTATTAGAAGGGCTCGTATTTATTTTGAATAAAGGTTAATCAATTGGCATGATCTATTCCCCTTGTAATTTTAAAACTTGTGCCCTTTTACATGATTGGTGAAAGTATGACGGTTGTTGTAATTCCCTATGAAGAGCCTTCATAATGATACGGTAAGGTGACAAGAAAGTTGGTAATTAATCCTTTCCCCATCAAGTATATTGACACAAAACTCTTTCTCCATCTACGATTCAAAGAAGCAAGCATTTTAGGGTTTAAATTTTTTTTTTTTACCAAGAAGCAAAGGAGATGGGAGGCAATAAGAAAAAGTATGAGCTAAATTCTGCAGCGCCATTGCTGGCATTAAGCAATATAGCAGCTTTATTTCAAAGGGTTGGATGGCTAGATTTCATGAAACAATTTGAGGGGTACACAGAGCAGCTAGTAAAGGAATTCATTGAGAATTTTGCAGATGGGAAGACTATGGTGTGCAAAAAGTCATTCTGGGTAAGTATGAAAGTCCTTGCTCATATTTCTGGTCTTGAAAATAAAGGGATTCATTTGAATGAAAATACCCATGTCCCTTATGAAAATTTAATAGATTTGTTCCATAGAGAAGGGTAACCCCAACCTGTACTGACCATAGGCACCAGGGGGAAAAATAAGGGAATTCATAGAATGTCTATTCCAGAGCCCTGGAGGTCTGTTGCAGCCTAGATTATAAAGTATTTCACTTGTGAGGGAAAAATGACTACAGTAGTGGGACCCCCTTTCCACCTGCTGACTCATTTACGCCATAACATTGAGGACCCTACCCTTAGGGTAAATTTACTAGCTTTTCTCTTCCATTCAGTCACCTCTATGATAGAAAAGTATAAAATTGGGATGGGGCCCCTTAAACATCATGGTTTGATACAACTAATATGTAAATATAATTTCTGTAATAAGCCAAAGAAGTGGCAAATCCTACAAAAAATTGAAAATAAAGAACTAGGGAGGTCATTTGAGGAAGGGGAATCCTCTAAACAAAAGGAGCAATATGTAGAAGAACCCTCCTCGAAGGCATTAGGTGGCCCTGAGTCCCAATATACCCCCACAAATCCCAGTGGTGATGCACCAGAATCCTTTCTAGATGAATTACAAACGCCAGGACAAGAAGAGGAGGTGGGAATTGTGCATTCTAGAGAAGATGAGGAGCCCCCTTGGAAGAAAAAGAGATGAAGTAAAGTCATTTTTCAAATAACCCTTCCTCTGCAAAGGAGTAAATGGTTATCTTTAGGGGTTAGTGAAATTGAACCCCAAGATATATGCAGTACTTCAAAATGGAAAAAGGCTAGGACTCCAATAAAGGTGGTAGAAATTGATAGTCCACTTGGTAATGAAGAAATTGAAGAGATAGGAAAGCAAGAGGAGAACCTTCCCCAAGAAGAGGACATAGAAACCCTATCACCCGAAGAGTAGGAAGGGGAGAAAGCACAATCACTGCACTAAGAATAGAATGAAGATGAACCTACGGAAGGATTCTCATCCTTCCTTGACAAGTTGGAAAGTACACTTGAATTTATAGAAAGAGTGCCTTAGGCAACTCCTCATACATCTTTCTATGTGGATATTGATGAAGAAGAAGAAAGACCTCATACGAATGGAGAAATTCCTTGCTCCTCCTTACCTGAAGAAGTTGGAAAAGGAAATCTACCTGATATTTAGAATGTAGAGGAAGATGAAGAAGTGCTTCTTGAGAGCACTGAAACAAAAAATGCACCCCATATTGATGAAAAAGAGGAAAATGTGCCTCAGTTTGATGAAGAAATCCCTCACATATCCTTCTCTATGGACATAGGGGACAAAGAATCTAGTCGGAGAAATGAAGAATTAGAAAAACTAAAGACAAAAATTGAAGGGCTAAGGACCAGGTTGCAAGATGATGAAGCATTGATTAATCAACAGAAAGAAGAAATGGAGGTGCACATTGCTATTGTCCATAAAAGGAATCAGGAAATTGAAAAATTAACTACACAACTGGAGGAAAAAGACAAGCTTATTGAGTAGCTGCAATTCCAAATCCAACATTGGAATTTATAGGGTAAGCAAAATCAGGATGCTTTATATGAAAAATAAAAATGCATTCTAGATTTGAAAAATTATTTTATGCAATTATTCAGTGCCTTTGAAGAAGAAAAGAATCGACAGAAAACTGAGTTGAATGCCTTTATGAATAGAATTGTGGAGCTAGAACAAAAGTTTACAGGAGTGTGATACTCAACCAATTATGGAATCAAAAGGAACACAAACTGAACCTATTGTTATAGATTGGTTCCAGGTACGTATTCCCCCAATGCTTATGAAATGGACAGAGCATTGTTACCTTTTGAAAGATGTAGAATTTGAAAACAATAGGTTAAAGAGGGAGTTAGTCATGTTAAAAGAATTTTTCCATCAGGCATAAAGGGGTAAGTAGGATTCCTATGAAATTGGTGAATTGCTACTAGCCTGTAGAAGACCATCTAGGCTATACTCCATGTTTCTTAACGAGCAACTTTTGAGATGGAAATTGCAAAGAATTCGCCAAAACCAGCCTCATGACCCTGGTGTCAAGGAATTTGTAAAAATATTTGTTGAGTCACTCCCTAAACAATAGAATTTATTGTGTGAATTCTTTGTTCACAATTTTCTCCTAGAAAAGTATACAAATTTCTTTATTAACCTCTTTGTAGGAGAAGCAAAATTAAGATCATTCTTATCCACTATACAAAACCAAATTCACTGGCAAGAAAGATCAAGAGAGTATGCTTAAGAAGAAAAGAATATAGGGTTGCAAATAAGATACCCTCATAGGAAGCCTCTCTCTTTCAAGAAACAATTTCTAGGTGTCAAAAGTAAACAGGAAGCACGAGTCAAATATGATAACAACCTTAGGGTGTGTCATGATTACTTTCAGGAATAGGGGCCACATTTAATAGGACCAACATGGAATGCATGTGAAGAAAGGTACACCCCTCTTCCAATGCGTCTCAAAAAGAGGGAAACAATTTCACCTCTCAATATTAGATGGTCCTACAGAAGAGCATCAACTTTGATCAAAATTCTGGAGGATTTTAAGACCAATCGGATTGGTATGAGGTATAGACCTCCCTTGCTTCTTTCCCCACCACCTTCAGTATACATCAACTTGGACCAAAGTGAAGATATTTTTTCTAGATGGAAACAAAGGGTTACTTTTCATCAGGGATTCTTGAGGAATCCAGAGACATTGGATATAGAGGTAGATGATGTATATGATCTCAGTGCTAAATATGAGGAAATGAATAGGAGAAATGATGGATAGGGGGCATATTAGAGAGTAGGAGGACCTTCTCAAAATTAGGAAAGGGAGGAAATGATGAGGTAAAAATAACCTCATCAACATAATGTCCTCAATATACAAATATGAACCTTCCAGCCCAAATTTCTCTGCCAATTGATTACCTTTAGGAAAAATAATTGCTTTCCTTTCTATGAATAATCGTACAAACTTATTTCTTGGAGTTGATTAAATTAAACTAACTTATGCCAATTTAATGGTTTAGTCTTGAGTATTTCACAGGTCAACTCCACCACCATTCACCATTCCATTCAGAAGGGAAATGAATGTGGGTCTCATACTTTTGAAAACTAGCGAGCGGGCACCGAAATGCTAGGAGCACACATTTTGGCCGAGCTTTTATAATTCTATTTTTTTCAGTTTTAAAGACTTTATGGCTCATGCAAATCCTCTTTAATATTTTATATCATGGGCTCTTAAGTCCCTTTTACTATGGGAAATCTGTTGAAAGACTTGATCGACTGAAAAATAGGATTTTTGTTAGTCGTTTTTCATATAAATATGTAACTGTTACAAATAATGAGAAGAAGATTATCGTTATGCTGTCAATTTGTATTTTTAGTAAAAAAACCCCCATGTGAATATGAGTTTGAGTTTTCCCACCTTCCTTTGAATTACTATGTAATATGGATGCATCTTTAAAATGAAGTAACATAAAGGAATTTCTAGTGCATGTGATCTGAAGTAGCAATAGATACACCCACGAGCTGGCCACTCGAGGGTTAGAAATAGATAGATAAGTATTTGTTTCCTGTTCTGCATTTTCCTTTGATAAAATAGAAGTTTCATTTGCATTTTATTTCCATTTGTACATGTTATACTATTAGTGTTGAGCTTGCAAGTTGTAACTGAGTCCGTAGCTTCTGAGCTTAGCATTTGAATGTTCAGGGCACCTTTCTTTAGTTAATTTTGATTAATGGTTTTATGATTAGCAGTTAGCTTGTGATTCTAAATGTTTCCTAATTTATTTACATGCTTTACCTCTTCAGAAATTTACGCATTCTTTAGGTTAATTGTTTCCATGCTTTCTAGTTTAATGGTGATGCTCTTCAAATTCTTAGTTTTGTCTTCTGATTTGAGTTATTTTCCTACTTTCTAAATAGATGATTTATTGCTTTCTAGATTATAAGCCCTTTAGATTATAATTTTTATTCAATAGATTAGTGCTTAAGAGAGAAAGTTGAGATGTACTCTATTGTATATAGCCATTGGACACTGCTCGGTCGATAAATTGATGTGTTTATTCACTAAAGTGTTAGGAGCTAACGACAGCCTATCAAATACAATCCTAGAAAATATTAGATATGAAGGAAATGGTCCTGTTGGTAAAAGAAAAGAAGGTATTGTGGAACCAATAAAACATATCATAACCAATCCAAAAGATAAGACAAGGCTAGGATACAAGGAAGAGATATAAGAAGAAGTCAAGCAACAGATTTACGAGTGAATCCTATAGTTACAAGCTAGCTCTGAAACTGATTCAAATGAATATGAATGGGACGCACTATCTAAAGTATCTTTTTAAGACAAAGAAGTTGATGTGATAAAAAGGTATACACCCATACGTACAAAAGGACAAAGCTTAGGGTCTAGACCTCTTGAATTTGGATCACAACATATCGATGACTCCAGTGAGGATGATTAGACTTCAAGTGAGATAGATAATCTGGAGGAGAGTAACATCATAGACCTAGAAATTGCTATCAAAAAATTTGATGAATTTTCCATCAGGACACTAACCCCTTTTGACCTTAACCAATCGGATGATTCTTTACCATTGGTACACCTTAAGCTAATTGACTGGGACCAAACCAAGCTGCTAGACATACCTATCTTTCCAAATGATGATGCCATTGTAAACTTCCTTTGTTTTGAAAATCCTGAAACAAGTTCCACCAACGAATCTCATAACAAAGCTTCAAACAAGGGGAGTGCCAAATCTCTCAGCTACAAAATGAATATCAAAAATTGATCTAATGGTAAAAAAAATTTAATGACAGTATTAGATCAAGACAAAGTAAAAATAAAGAGCACATCTAATGGTGAAAACCTCTCTGAGGTGCTGAAGGATGTGAGATTTGGAACTCTTCCCAAGCACTATCATGAGAGATATTTAGTACTGGTTGAGCCCACACAATCCATCAACATTGGTATAGTTGAAACAGTTAAGTTTCTACACCTAACAACATCCATGACAGAGGAAGAAAAACCAAGCTTCACCAAATTATTTGAAGAGCGATAAATAAATTTTGCTTGGTCCTATCTTGACATGCCAGGGATAGATCCAGAGCTTATAATGCATCATTTATCACTACCACCTGGAGTGAAGCCAGTGAAGCAAAAATTGAGAAAAATGCATCTGCATATAGCCCTACTGGTAAAAGCTACATTGAATAAACTATTAGATGCAGGATTTATCTGAGCTACTGATTATGTTAAATGGATATCAAACATTGTCCCAGTTTCTAAACTAGATAACTACATCAGGATATGTATGGATTTCAGTGATCTTAACAAGGATTTTCTAAAGGATGAATTTCCTTTGCCTAACATTGACATCATTGTAGATTTGACAGCTGGACATGAAATGTTATCACTCATGGACAAATTTTTAGGCTATAACTAGATAAAAATTGCACCAAAAGACCAAGATAAAATAGCTTTTACATGCCCATGGGGTACTTTTTGTTGGAACATCATGCCTTTTGGGTTGAAGAATGCTTGGGCCACTTATCAACGTGCATTGATGACTATCTTTCATGACATGATGCACACCTTTTTGGAGGATTATGTAGACGACCTATTGGAAAAATTATACACTAGGGAAGGACATTTGGAAATCCTAGATGAAATCTTCACTGGGTTGGAGAAATTCAATGTGCGGTTAAATCCCAAGAAGTGTGTATTTGGAGTGACATTAGCTAAACTCTTAGGATATATAGTATCAACAAAAGGCATTGAGGTAGATCTAGTGAAAGTCAAAGCCATCACGAAAATTCCTCCTCCTAAGAATATCATCCAAATAAAATATTTGCAGGGATGATTTCAATCTATCAGAAGGTTCATTGCACAATTGGCCAACAAAACTCATCCTTTCCACTTACTACACAAGAATGTTTCTTTCAAATGGGATGAAAAATGTGAAGCTACTTTCAATCAACTAAAACAATATCTGATGAGCCCACCCATCTTGGTACCACCAACATAAACAAAACTAATTTTTCTTTACATTGCAACTACCAAGGTATCTTTGGGAGCTTTACTAGCATAAGAAGACACAATCGGAAAAGAAAGGGTGATCTATTATATTAGCAGAACACTAAACAACTATGAGATTAACTACACATTCATTGAAAAAGCATGTTTAGCAGTGGTGTTTGTTACCCATTTTTTCGCCTATGGGCTCAATTAGATGCAGGAGAGAATGATGTTTTATTTCGGCACATGGATTAAATGTGGCTCCCAAGAGGGTTGAGCCCAACGTACAGGTCTTCAGCTTGGGGGTGGGTCTCTTTTTTATGTTTTTCCTTGTCTTTCCCTTTTCTTCTATCTCTTTCCTTGTTCTGTCAGGGGCGAAATTAGGTCAGGATCCGAACTAGGAACTTTTCCAAAACTATCGGTTCCTGACTTAGTTTCGGTTCCGATTCCGACAGGCTTGTTCATCTGTCTTCCCTTTTTCCTCTTTTCTGAAGCCGAGGATGTTTGCTCCCCTTTTGTTTCTTCTTTTTTCCGTCCCCTTTTCCATCATCCTTGTATTTCGTCAGAGGCGGGATCGGATCGGATTCTGAACTTGAAACTTGATGAAAGTTTATATTTCGGGTTTATTTCCACCCTCGCCCCCGCTCTGTTTTTCCCGAGATCGGATATAGTTTCGATCCCACGCTTCTTTCTTTCTATCTTTTTCCTTGTGCCTTTTCTTTCTTTTTCTCGCAGGCCCGAGACTAGGTTGAAACCTAAACTTGGAACTTTTCCAAGGTTCTGGTTCCTATTTTCGTTCCACTTCCAGCCCTGGTCCCACTCTTTCTTCTTTCCTTTTCTTCCTAGCTTTTGATTGAGGGATGTCTTCCCCTTGGTTCTGCCTTATGTTTTGCTTTCTTCTCCCTTCGTACCTCATATGTTTCCAGGGCTGGATTGGGTTGGAGTCTGAATCTGAACCTTGAAGAAATTTTTAGGTCTGGATTTGGTTCCGGTCTCGGTTCCGTTTCTGCTCTTTTCTTTGTTTTTCCCCCATTTTGGTCCCGATCGCGGTTCCGTCGGGATTTTTTTCTATCTTTGCTTCTATCCCTTTTCCCCCTGCTCCCAGTTCCATTTTCATCTTGACCCCGCCCCCGCCAGTTTTTTTGAAAAACTCAGTGCAAAAGAGTGCCTTTGCCAGAAGATGAGGAGTTCGCCGTAAGGTTTCCCCAACCCGATGGGGTCTTGCCGATGGCTTTTTATGAGATCAATATAACTTTGGCTGCTTACCCTGAGGTCTTGCTGACACTGGGAAGTCTGGGTGACATAAAATATATAGTCGGCGAAGGTCTCACCGACAAATGGAGCCTCCCAAATAAAAAGTAGGATCGCTGAAAGTTTCAACCTTTGGCATAATGTCTTGCCGAAGGCGAGATGTCTCCCCAACAGGATGCAAAGTAGGTTCATCGTCGAGAGGATGAGGAACCTGGAGGGAAGTCTGGCCAATAGGCTGATGTCTTGCCAACAATGAGGGGGTCTCACCGGGTGTCTTGCCGAATGAAGAGTTCGCAGAAGGAAAATAAATTCTACAAGAGGTCTCGGCGAAGTATGGGTGTCTTAGTGACAAAAGCAGATATCAGTATGACTGGGGGACCTCTCTATGAAGTCTTCCCAACTAGCAGAGTCTGGTCAAAAGATGAGAGTTCGGGGAGACTAGTGTGCATTGGCATAAGGTCTTGCCGATATAAGGATGTCTGGCCAACAAAAGGAAAGGAGCTCAATGGTATGACAAGGAGATCTCGGCAGAAAGAGAGGACCTCGGTGTGAGGTCTAGGCGATAAAGAAAAGTCTTGCCGACTGATGAAATAAAACCCTCACCAAAGCAAAGCTCATTTGATATGATGTCTCACCGACACACGGATGTCTTGCCGATAGCCAAGGAGCTCAAGCCCGGGGGAGAAGAGTGAGCTCGGGGTAAATAAAATGAGCTCGCCATGTGGTCCTGTCGACTCGGTGGTGTCTTGCTGATGTTCTAGGCGATGACAAAGCTGACTTCGATATAACTTTAGTGGCTCATTATGAGCTCTCACCGACTAATCTATGATATGTCGATAGCTATAGAAACACCTAATCACATCGGCAAGAGATTTTTAGTGTCTCACCGAGATGTGATTCTTTTCAAAAGACTTTTGACCAGCTACAAATCCTGCATGGAAAATGCTCGACCAACCACGAAGAATGTCGAGGCGAGCTGTGGTAGAATGGAGAATGTCATCCCTGGTTGAATGCCACGCGAATAGGTAGTGAGCTTAGGAATTCAAGGTGCAACCGAAGTAGCTCAATAGGACATGAGGATCAGAAATGAATGCAGTGGTTGCTGCTAAAGATCTGAAGGCTTCTATAAGGGTAACTCTTCACTGATAGACACCGACATGGACATGCAAGGTTTTGCATTTATTTCAATGAAAAGATCTATGGGAGATCTTTTCTGGGAAGGATATTTTTGTAATCCCTAAGGGGCTGACATGTCTAGGTGTCGACTCATTTTTTGAAAAACCCTAAGGCAGGGGCCGACACACTTTTGTATATAAGGATTTTTTTTCCTTCTTGTAAAGGAGTTCGGATTATGCATTTAGGAGAGTTAGTGATTTTTCCTCAAATCCTTTCTCAACTGATGTAGATTTTGTAACTCATTTAGAGTTCTTCTTTATGCTTTTTCTGAAGTCTGTGACTTTTCTAGTCCTCTCTCAGATTAGCAAACTTTTGTAACTTACTTTTGGAGATGAAATTCAGTAAAGACCTTGATTATTATTGATTTGAAGCTCTTGCATACTTTCTCTTTGCATTTTTGTGTTCAGTCAGCTGATTGATCAAGCTGTTAGTGAGGTAAATTTATTTCCTTCGAGCTTTGTCTCATATTTTAGAACCTTTATGCATAAAGCATGTTTATTGCAGGTCACAAATTGTGTCAAAAGATGTAATGAATTCTAGATGTGAAATTAATTTTCCTTGTAGGAATCTTAGCACCAAGACTTGTTTGTGAAACACTTTTGCAAAAATTTATGCGGAAGTGAGTTGTGCAAAATTTATCTTCAGTCATTACAAGCAAGTGTATGAAGTCTGGTTTCAAATCCAAGTAACATTCGGTGTATCACCATAGAGTTAGTTTAATTTCCATGTATTCCTTCTCCCTTTTCCTTACAAAATTTGTAGTTTAGGTGATGACCCAACAAGGAAGCTGGCCTTCTCCAGAGGTTGACCTCTGCTTACAAGAAACCCACATCTTTAGAGGTCTTCCCATGTTACACTGAGGTGTTGAACATCAGGTTCAACAACGGTGTAACTTCATGTGATAATAGTTTTTGGCACACTTGTTGGGATAGTGAACTGCTCCTCAGTTCATATTTACACACTTTATTGCTACTGTTTGGTGTGTACAACAGTAGTTTCAGCCTTTTGGAGGAATTTTCTTTACATACCTAGTGACTCCAAGCTCAAATCTTCTGGTTTCATAGGCACAGGTCTTGGTATGTCTCAAAATAATTTGTTAATTATGAGTTTCCAGCTCTTTAACTGAAAAGATGTCAAATAATTATGAAGATGCTTACTATTACCCTCCATATCATGAATATGTTGCTCCTCCACATCCATATCAGAGTGTATTGGACCTGCTCCAACAGATTGACCATATGTTGTGGGATTTCAGTCAAGGTCTTCACAATACGAAGATTAATGATATTAGTAAGGTGCTTGCATGCCTATCTAGGATATTGGTTGATAACAAGATGTAGCAGGGTACCATTATGCGTCAACAAGAAGTGGCTGAGCAAGTTGGCTTTTATGATCAAGAAAGAGTGGCAAAAAGAATCCAGTTTGAGGAAGACCTTGAATAGGAAATAGCTACTAAGAAAGAACAAATGAAGCTGCTCTCTACTCAGGTGTAGAATACTCAAGCTTACTCTGACTATCAGCACCAACTAATGGAGGAGTTGCAGAGGAAGCAATTTGAAGAGGACCTTGCCCAACAGCTGGCTGCAAAAAGATGCAGAAATGAGGCTAAATTTTTCTAAACAAGAGGAGGTGCAAATGAGACAATAGGAGGGAGCCTCAAAGTACAAACTTCCAAGTTTCAGATAGGGTGAATCTAGCATGGACAACTATGATGAAATTTCTAAGTTGGAGGAGCACGTGTTTTCAATTCCAAGCTTCAAGCAGATTGTTTCTTCTCAAAGCTTGAAACTGACTGAAGATCTTCCTCAAGAGGAAGACACTTGCGAAATGGAAATTTCAGAACAACAGGGAGGCATCAAACCAGCCAATGAGTTGCTAACCAATGTTCATCAACAAGAAAATGAAGCATTAGACTTGGAAAAGGATAATGAATTTGAACTTGATACCACTCTCCAAGGTATGGACTGTGATATTTTCAAGCATACGATAAATGAGAAGGCTAATACTGAGCTTTATGAAGAAGCATGCATAGTTATTATTGAACAGTTTTGTTCAACATTGATTGAAGACTCAAAAGTGGTTGATGGTCATCGTGAACTAGAACAATAGATTCATGAACTTGAACAAATGTTGCAACATTAGGAGGAGCCTAATGAGCCTAATTTGCAAAGTCATAACTGGTTGGAGGAGCTCCCATTCTATTGTGTAGAGGAGCTTGAGGCTACATCATTGCTTGAATTGTTGCCCCCCTTTATTGAGGAAAACAAGCCTGAATCTGAATATAACTCTTCCAGTGATGATGAGAATTATGAACAGCTTCCTTTCTGGTCTATAAAGTAGGCTAAGGTTGATGAATTGATTAAATATGTGATGGAGGAAGCTATCTCTTTGTTCTTTGTTGAAGAAATAAGTGTTCATTTAAGAAAGCATGAACGTACTGAGGAGGTTTCTATTCTTTCACCAATTTAGTCACAGGGGCTATACCTTTCCAGCCAACAAGGTGATAGAATGGAAACTCATGAGAAAAAGATCAGCAAGGAAAGTGCAAGCTTTTCCTTTACCAAAGGCTGCCCTATCAGGAATCTAGCCAAAATGGAGACCAGCAAAGATATTAATACCTTGCTTACACCCAAGCATGAGGGTACTGCTCAGGAGGAATGTACTCAAGTTACCTTTCCACCTCAGAGTGGGAATGTTTACATTCTGTATGGAAAGGTTAGTAAACTTGAATATGTTTTGCAAGAGATCTTACAACTATCCGTTGAAGTATCATGCATACTTCATTTCTCTTTAGTTGTTCTCTAGCATGGCAAACAACATAAATTTTTGAGAAAAGGGCAATTATTTTACCCAACCTGTGAATGGTTTTGTTTGATCAGTTTCTCACTGGTTAGTGTAGGGTAGGTTTAGTTTCTATTTCTTTCCCTAAGTGTTGTTCCAACATATGTAAATACTTTATTTCAATTTTTCTTATTTTCAATAAATTTCGAAGTGATCTGTTTCTCGAGTTACCATATGTTTTGGCCATATACAAGCTACTCTTGATCTTTTCTGAGTTGTCCCAATGACTCCATGCCCAATGGATAGGCCTAGGCTACTGGTCTCCATGTTTAGCAGGCAAACAACCAACAAAGGCCGCCAAAAATGTTACCCATTTTTTTGCCTATGGGCTCAATTAGATGCAAGAGAGAATGATGTTTTATTTTGACACGTGGATTAAATGTGGCTCCCAAGAGGGTTGAGCCTAGCGTGTAGGTCTTCAGCTTGGGGGTGGGTCTCTTTTTTATGTTTTTCCTTGTCTTTCCCGTTTCTTCTGTCTCTTTCCTTGTTTTGTCGGGGGTGGAATCGGGTCGGGATCCAAACTTGGAACTTTTCCAAAACTCTTAGTTCCTGACTTAGTTCTGGTTTCGGTTCTTGTGGGCTTGTTCGTCTGTCTTCCCTTTTTCCTCTTTTCTGGGGCCGAGGCTATTTTCTCCCCTTCTGTTTCTTCTTTTTTCCATCCCCTTTTCCATCGTCCTTGTATTTCATTGGAGGTGGGATCAGATTAGATTCCAAACTTGAAACTTGATGAAAGTTTCTATTTCGGGTTTATTTCCGCCCCTGCCCCTGCTCTATTTTTCTCGGGATCGGATATAGTTCCGATGCTGCCCTTCTTTCTTTCTGTCTTTTTCCTTGTGCATTTTCTTTCTTTTTCTCATAGGCTCGGGACCGGGTCAGAACCTGAACTTGAAACTTTTCCAAGGTTCCGGTTCCTGTTTTCATTCCGCTTCCGGCCCTGGTCCCACTCTTTCTTTTTTCCTTTTCTTCCTGGCTTTTGATTGAGGGATGTCTCCCCCTTGGTTCCCCCTTATGTTTTTCTTTCTTCTCCCTTCGTGCCTCGTATGTTGTCTGGGGTGGGATTAGGTTAGAGTTTGAACCTAAACCTTGAAGAAAGTTTTAGGTCCAGATTTGGTTCCGGTTCTGGTTCCATTTACGCTCTTTTCTTTGTTTTTCTCCCGTTTTGGTCCCGATCTCGGTTCTGCTGGGATTTTTTTCTATCTTTGCTTTCGCCCCTTTTCCCCCTGCTCCCGATTCTATTTTCATCTTGACCTCGCCCTCGCCAGTTTTTTTGAAAAACTCAGTGCAAAAGAGTGCCTTCGCCAGAAGATGAGAAGTTCGCCGTAAGGTCTCCCCGACCCGATGGGGTCTTGCCAACACTGGGAAGTCTGGGCGACATAGAAGATATAGTTGGTGAAGGTCTCACCGACCAGTGGAGCCTCCCAAATAAAAATTAGGATCGCTGAAAGTTTCAACCTTTGGCATAATGTCTTGCCAAAGGTGAGATGTCTCCCCGATAAGATGCAAAGTAGGTTCATCACCAAGAGGATGAGGAACCTGGCGGGAAGTCTGGCGGATAGGTTGATGTCTCGTTGACAACGAGGGGGTCTCACCAAGTTTCTTTCCGAAGGAAAAGAAATTCTACAAGAGGTCTCAGAAAAGTATGGGTGTCTCAGCGACAAAAGCAGATATCGGTATGACTGGGGGACCTTGCTATGAAGTCTTCCCGACTAGCAGAGTCTGGCCAAAAGATGAGAGTTCAGGGAGACTAGTGTGCATCGACATAAGGTCTTGCCGATAAAAGGATGTCTGGCCGACAAAAGGAAAGGAGCTCAGCGGTATGACAAGGAGATCTCGACAGAAAGAGAGGACCTCGGTGTGAGGTCTAGGCGATAAAGAAAAGTCTTGCCAACTGATGAAATAAGACCCTCACCAAAGCAAAGCGCCTTCGGTATGATGTCTCATCGACACACGGATGTCTTGACAATTGTAAAGGAGCTCAAGGTCGGGGGAGAAGAGTGAACATAAGGTAAATAAAATGAGCTCGCCATGTGGTCCTACCGACTCGGTGGTGTCTTGCCGATGTTCTGGGTGATGAAAAAGCTGACTTCGATATAACTTTGGTGGCTCGTTATGAGCTCTCACCAACTAATCTATGATATGCCGATAACTGTAGAAACACCTAATTGCATCAGCAAGACATTTTTAGTGTCTCACCGAGATACGATTCTTTTCAAAAGACTTTTGACTAGCTGCAAAGCCCATGTGGAAAATGCTCAACCAACCATGGAGAATGTCGAGGTGAGCCATGGAAGAATGGAGAATGTCAACCCTGGTTGAATGCCACGTGAATAGGTAGTGAGCTCAGGGCATTCAATGTGCAGCTAAAGTAGCTCAACAGGACATGAGGATTAGAAATGAATGTGGTGGTTGCTGCTAAAGATCTGAAGGCTTCTATAAGGGTAACTCTTCACCGAAAGACATCGACATGGATACGCAAGGTTCTGCATTTATTTCAATCAAAAGATCTATGGGAGATCTTTTCTGGGAAGGATATTTTTGTAAGCCCTAAGGGGCCAACATGTCCAGGTGTCGACTCATTTTTTGAAAAACCCTAAGGCAGGGGCCGACACACTTTTGTATATAGGGATTTTTTTGCCTTCTTGTAAAGGAGTTCAGATTATGCATTCAAGAGAGTTAGTGATTTTTCCTCAAATCCTTTCTCAATTGATGTAGATTTTGTAACTCATTTAGAGTTCTTCTTTATGCTTTTTCTGAAGTCTGTGACTTTTCCAGTCCTCTCTTAGATTAGAAAACTTTTGTAACTCAATTTTGGAGATGAAATTCAGTAAAGACCTTGATTATTATTGATTTGAAGCTCTTGCCTACTTTCTCTTTGAATTTTTGTGTTCAGTCAGCTGATTGATCAAGTTCTTAGTGAGGTAAATTTATTTCCTTCGAGCTTTGTCTTATATTTTAGAACCTTTATGCAGAAAGCATGTTTATTGCAGGTCACAAATTGTGTCAAAAGATGTAATGAATTCTAGATGTGAAATTAATTTTCCTTGTAGGAATCTTAGCACCAAGACTTGTTTGTGAAACACTTTTGCAAAAATTTATGCGGAAGTGAGTTGTGCAAAATTTATCTTCAGTCATTACAAGCAAGTGTATGAAGTCTGGTTTCAAATCCAAGTAACATTCGGTGTATCACCCTAGAGTTAGTTTAATTTCCATGTATTCATTCTCCCTTTTCCTTACAAAATCTATAGTTTAGGTGATGACCCAACAACGAAGCCGACCTTCTCCAGAGGTTGACCTCTGCTTACAAGAAACCCACATCTTTAGAGGTCTTCCCATGTTACACTAAAGTGTTGAACATCAGGTTCAACAAGGGTGCAAATTCATGTGATAACAGTGTTTTCTATACAACAATTGCGATAATACATGTTAACACATACCATCAAATTGATAGCCAAGATAGAACCATTCAAATATTTAATCAACAAAGAAAATTTAACAAGAAGACTAGCAAAGTGGGTAATGATAATGAGAAAATTTGACATCTAGTATGTGGATAGAAAAGCAATCAAGGGTCAAGCAATAGAGGATCAACTAGTTGAAACACCATTACAAGATGATCATCCCATGCATATTGAGTTTCCAAATACAGATGTCCTAACAGTGTAAACACAATAGTGGATGTTATACTTTGATGGATCTTACACATAACATGGATTAGGTGCAAGAATCCTATTTGTCACGCCTGAAGGACATACCATTCCAAAGTCTTAGAAGTTGATGTTTCCTTGTACTAACAACACAACTGAGTACGAGGAACTCATCATTGGTATCAAGGTAGTCGTGGAGTGGAAAATCACAAAGTTATAGGTCTATGGAGATTCTCAATTGGTCATAAACCAGGTTAATGATGATTATCAAACAAAAGATGACAAGTTGATTCCGTATAAGAGAATGGTGGACGACTTCAAAAATTACTTTGTTGAAATCAAATTTGAAGAAATCCCAAGAGCAGATAGCAAAGCTGCCGATGCCATGGAAAAAATTGCTTCTCTTCTACAAATACCGGAAAAATGAAGCCGCTATGATTCATGGTGGAACAAGTGTTTATCCGCACCTATGAAAACCCTGAATCCCAAGTCATATGACATCTAGTTGATGCTGAATCCTCAATCTATGGGAAAATATATACCTACCTAAGAGACAATACCCTTCCACCCAATCTATCTTGAAACCAAAAATGTAACTTTATTTGACAAGCAACTTGACACACCCTGATAGTCGATGTACTTTACCAATGAGGTCTTGATGGTACTCTCCTTCAGTGTCTTGAACCTAACGAATCTGAAACTACTTTGTGAGAGGTTCATGAAGATATTTGTGGCACTCATTCAAGTAGTCTGGCTCTCACTAAGAAACTCCTATGCTTGGGGTATTACTAGCCAAACATGGAGAAGGAGTCTTTTCAATTTGTTAAGAAATGCAAAAAGTGTCAAATCCATGTCAACCTCATACATGCACCAGCATAGGAGTTGCAACCATCCGCATCAACATGGCCCTTTTTTCAATGGGGACTTGACCTTATAGGAAAGATTCATCCGTTATCCTCCAATGGACACAAATTCATCATTATAGCCATAGAGTATTTTACAAAGTGGATTGATGTTGTTCCCTAAACTACAATCACTAGAAACAAATTGTATCCTTCATCCTAAATTGCATTATCTGTCCGTATGGTATTCCTTAGTCCATTTTCATGGACAATGCTAGACCCTTCAAGAATCAAGACGTACAAGAACTTTGTGAAAGGTTTCATATCCAACATCGAATTTCCACACCTTACCATCCACAAGGAAATGGCCAAGTAGAGGCCTTAAACAAAACCATTTTGAAAATCTTAAAGAAAATTGTCAATGATGTTGGACGTGATTGGCATGTTCAATTAAACCCTGCTTTGTGGGCATACTGAACCATCATCCATACCCCAACATGAGCCACACCATATTCTCTTGTCTATGGATTAGAGGCCATTTTACCCATTGAGGTTGAGCTATCATCACTCTGTGTGTCACTGAAGGGAATCATTTTAGAGGAAGATTATTGGGTATCTAGGCTACAAGAGTTGGAACTGTTGGATGAACATCATCAACATGTTGTAGATAATTTGAAAGCCTATGAACAAAGGATGTCCAAGAGTTATAATCATCGAGTGAAACCAAGAAAATTTCAAGTTGGTGACTTGGTCCTAAAAGAAAATCCCCGCAATCAATAGGATTGAGAAAAGAAAGGAAGGTTTGAACCAAATTGGTTAGGTCCTTTTGTTGTCATACCAGTCTATGGATTTGGAGCCTATCAACTATCTAAACCTAAAGGATATTTTTTAAGGAACCTATCAACAGTCTTCATCTTAAGAAGTTCTATACCTAAATCATTTAGTGCACATTAAAAGTCCTAAAAAAATACAAAAAAATGAGAAAATGTCCTGAAAAATGGTCACCCTAATGAAAACCTGGCAAACAGGCTTCTTGGTGACAACAAAAAAAATTAGAAAAAAGAAAAATCCAAAAAAGCAAAAAAATGAGAAAACACAAAAAAAATCAAAAATAAAAAAATCAGAAAAAGTGCAATAAAAACAAGTAGTGAAAACTTGGCAACAAGTGCTATTTGTGATAGATTAGCTTTTCCATATATTTGGAGCATGTTCTGACCATTCGCTCTTGCCATCATTATACCTATCATCAAAAAACACCTCATGTACATATCCTGGCATTGTGGTCGTGTCTCACCCTAGATTGGGGGAAAAATCCTGAACTAACTGGGGGCAATAAAATTTGAGCTTAAACCAATAGAAAAACAACAGTAGGACAATGTAGAAAAAAAAACAATCACACTAAAAATCAATATTGAACATCAATCATAAATTTTAAACATCAACCATCCAAACCAACAACACAATCAATCAAACACTAAATTTAAATGGATGATGTTCTTTCTGAATCATGGTTTTATCACTTTAGCATGTATGTTCAATTGTTGTACTTTGATTTTTGTTATCATTTCTCCAAAGCAACTCAATGATGTCATGAACTAGAGGAAATATGATGGAGTATGATATTTTCTTTGTCTGCTATATGTGAGTTGATCATTACTACTATGTAAATTGTCGAGAGATGTGCTCTACAAAGTATCACTAATGACATTTTGAATTTGCATAGGAAAAGGATTATCTCTTGTCTATTTTACACAAGAAATACTCAGGTCATCTCAGTTCAATTATACCTAGATGCTTGTGTTAACTTGCAATATCAAAAGTCATGGAAGTACTACTTAGGTCATCATGGTCTAATTATACCATCGATGTTTGTACTCACTTTCAACAATTAAAAGGCTTAATGATGATGAAGGCATGACAAATCAGCTGCTACGATGACAACTTTGCATATTTAAATTTGCATGGTTAATATAGATTGCATCCATATTAGTTTTTGCATCTGTATTTTAAATTTTTCCAAGGCGGGTAAATCTCAAAATGATGTTGTCTCTCTCATTAAAAAATTGAGTACATTTGACATTAACAAACAAACAAATCATTCTCATATAGTTGCATATACATTAGAACACATTATCATATCATTCATCCATCCATGCATCAGATCATACATTTGCATTAGAAAATACAAATAAAAATAAAAATAAAGTACATCACATTTCATTTGCATAATCAAAGTCATCTCATAGCATGAAAATCATCACCCATAAAACATGTAGAATCATAATTCATATCACCATTTCATTGCTACATCCATACATAACCATAGCATAATAATGTAAACATCCTATAAGCATCACATAGCATATAGAGTAAGAAATTAAATGTATCCATCATAAGAACCCATCATAAACACATATGGACATCATATAGGTCAAAAATCTACTGCATATCATATAATCTCAAAATAAATGTCAAGTGTACAATGATATCTAAATATGTAGAGAGATACAACATCAAAGTGGCATAAATTATAATGTCTCAGATGAATCAAGGTATACATCAAATGTCTCAATACATCAAATCTGACAACACAAAGGCTATGTACTACTACCCCTAGACAATGTTGGCCCCATTGTGCCTCCTACTGCACCACTTGATGGCCCTACATCTAGATCTTTGTAAGGTGGCCCAACCACACCCCTGTTGGTAGTCTACGAGTGGCTCCTTCCTAACCTAGTACTAGCAGACTAAGCATAACTAACTTGCTACTTCAGAGGCACTACCTCATGGTATCGTCCCCTATGATACTCTGCCTCTCGAGTAACATGTGTGACCTCTCGAAGAATATCTTCCATGTTGGTACCCTCAACAACTCTCTGTAGTCTCTCTGCCAAGGACTTGGCCTGCTCACACCTTTGTCTCATGCTATCTCTCTCTGCTATGAGAGTAGCGATTTGTGCCTACACCTATGCCTGTGTCTATAGCTATTCCTGTACTTGTGCCAACTAACCTTGAAAAGTCTATACCTAGGCCTGTAAAGTAGCTATCTATGTCTGCTACTACTGAGAGGGAAAAATGAATTTGAATATGTTGTGTTGCAACCACCAAGGATCTCCTCCTCTGAGCCACTCTCACATCTAACACTGGTCCACCACCTCCACCTACATCCCCATCTCTGCCATCACCACCATCTCCACCGTCACCATCTCCATCATCTCCATCATCACTTCTCTCTCCCTCCTCCTCCTCATCACCTCCTCCACCCCTCCTTTGTCTCGATGTCTGATCATCATCCACTATCGGTATAGGCTCATCTGGACTAGATATCCTCGGGAAAGGATGTGAAAAGAAATAATGGGCATACTCCTCTGACACTGCAACCTCTATGATCTCTGGATGGTAATCCCATATAATTTCTTATAATCCAAGGTACTCCTCACATGTTGCATCATATGAAGGAAAGGTCCCCACTCTAGAATGTCCTGTCGTTTGCGTGCATATAGTGCAAATCCTTGGGGCATACCTTGTACTCGCCCGTACTGTTGCAACACTCTCCTAAGTAGGAATATCTCAATAATAAATGACATCCTCCCAATTAGATACCTCGATGTGCACACATACAAAATCTCAATTTCATCCTCTGGCCACTACTCATAGTTTAAATAGGGCCTCCATGTCACAATATCTAGATCATCCAATACTCACTGCTAGTACTCCAATTTTCCCAACTTATACTGGAAAATTGGACCTGTATATCCAAAAATGTATTGTCGACTAGCTGGATGGACTCTATTTGCTACCAGACAAGTAATAACTATGTGCTCCTACGCCCATATTTGCAACAATGTTACCTCCATTGACAAATTGGCCCCTCTGAGATAAACCACCTGGTGAAGATCATGGCACAAGTGTGATAACATGCAGGAGCCCCAAGCATATTTGATCCCCTATGTGATCATGCTCTCTAATATTTGACCCTAGCCAACTGAGATTCCCTTTGACCTATGGTGAGGACATAGAAAACCTCTGATGAAACCAACAAGAACACATGGTAGTGTCACATATGCATCAACCATCTCCCACCATGGAATCTCATATCGACAAATTTGGTCATCCTCAAAAACTCTCCTTAGTGCATCAGTACCTCCTACTCTATTGAATCATACACAACCAACTCCCCAACAACGAGAATCCTCAAAATTCCATAAACATCCTTTGGTGTGACTATCATCTCACCAATGGCTAAATGAAAGGTGTTGTGGTCACTATGCCACCTCTCAGTCAAAGCAGTCAAAAGTCCCTTGTTAATCTTATGTTGGGGCATATCTGTCAAAGAGGTCAACCCCCATCATCCAATCACATTTGAATCAGCCTACACTAGATGTGGAATCAAATCCCAGGTCTTCGGGAAGCGCTTCAGAGACTGGAGGACTCTTGAAGGCTCCTATCATCATAGCATATCACAAATCAACAATCTTATCAATCGACATCAATCAACCTATCAATCTAATCGACTCTAATGGGATTTTGATCAAATCTCATGAGCATCTATCATTGATCCTCACCTATCATGAGGTCAATCATCATTATCTATCCTATCATTGATCTTCACCTATCATGAGGTCAATCATCAACATCATCAAATCAATAACTGACATGATCATCAAATATCAAAAATAAGGAGAACAATTAAAATTTCATCATTCTGGTGTAGATGCACTAATGCAATACTTCTATGCACTAGAAAAATGAATGGGCTATAAAATTTCATCTATGTGCTAAATCCTAATATTAGTGCTCCAAAAATCTAGTTGCGCTAAAACATCAATTCAATGCGCTTACAAATGGCACCTATGTGTTAGTTAACCTTATGCGCTAGAACAGTGACCCTATGTGCTAAAGCGGAATCCCTATGCGCTAAAACACAAAAATAAAAATTCAAAACATGAAATTTTTTGGGAAAACGCATTTCAAAATTCACGAAGAAGTTTCTCGGGGTACATACCAGAGGTCCATATGCGGTTGGGCAGTTGTGACATCGAACTTGCTCGAATCGATGGGTTTGGATCAGAATCACCATTTTGCTCAAAATGCTCAAAGTTTCTCTAATCACTCAATCTCCAAAATGCAAATGACACAAATGACTTTCTTTTTCATCCTTTTACTTTTTTAAGGGGTGATTAAGTGGTAATTAAATGGGATTGATTTTTTTTAAATAAATAAATAGGGCTTTAATTAATCAATTCATCAAAGGGGCAGGATCAATATTATTTTTTAGGAGATAAATCAACTCAGCATCATAAAATTTGAAACTCATTAGAATATCATAAAAAAGTTTCAAAAATCTAAAAAAAATTGAAAATTCAAAAAATCACAAAAATATTAAAAATTCATCGATTTATCTCCCGAGGGGGCATATATCCATCACCACTTGAAAATCAGCATCTGGGGCATACCAAATTTTTTTGTCAGCACAATAAATCGCAGTAAATTTTTCATTGAAGCAATGTGTAAACACATCACTTCAAAGAGGGGAAAAATGTATACACCTAAAGTTGGTTTGGAGAAAATTAATTAAATACTAGTTATTTAATTAATAGATCTTTATTTCCTCTACTTATAAATAAATTGTAAAATTTATTTATATAGTTCACTTTCTTAAATCATTTTCTTCTTGTTTTAATTAAATAAACAACTTTAATTAGTTAGTTTTGTTTAATTAACTCCCTTTTATTAAATTCAAATTTTATATTTGAATTTGAGCACATTTCTACTAATCTTTCACCCGCCACCTCATCATGTGTCTCATGAATTTAAATATCCTTAATATTTAAATTGGCATTTATCTCAACAAATTTTAACAAACTTGAGACACTTGGCTCTCTTCCTCCATTTATTCTTTCTCACACTTGGCAATGTGTTCTATTAAAGGGAACACTCTCCTTGATTCTCTCTAACTTTTTCATCCTCCACCATTCCTCTATCCAGATTAAATCCGGAATGTTGGTTGTTGCCACCTCAAAATATGCCTTGGAAAATCTATAAATACAACCTCATTCCACAACATTTGTTATCCAAATCTTGAGCAATCTTACTCTATAAAATTTTCATTAGAGCATTACGAGCATTTAGCTTAGTCATGGCTCTTGCAGTAGAAGTAGTTTAATTACAACATTCAACATCATATTTCCTTTCATCATATCATTATCATAGAATCACAACATCATTATCAATTATCACATCATATAGTTTATTAATCATGTAGGAATATAGCTCTTGCATTTTCGAACATCTCATTCTTTAGGTTGTCATTTGACAAGTCTTGTGCATACACAATCAGAGAGCCACAATTATTTGAAAAATCCCTGGAGATAGATAACAATGGGATGACATTATAGAGTTTGTTCTTTCAGTTTATTATTCTTATTCAAATTCTCTCTAATATAATGTTTCATTGGTTGTGTTGTATTATTGCTTATTGAACACATATTTCAATACAAACATGATACGAGATCAAATTTCTAAAAGTATTGGTGAAGAATGATGGAGAGAATAACATGATTTGTAAGTATTGTAAAGTTGCTCAAAAGTTGCAAAGTTGTCATGAAATGTTGTCACAATTTTGCAAAGGTCACTTCCAGAGGTTTGTGGAGAAAACAGGCTCTATATTTGTTATGAGTTTTTTGAGAAGATTCGATTGGTATGGTCTGCATGATTAGATAATGTGTAGTGAGCTCAAAATTGATTTATTTATGCTCTTTAGTCAAGTTAGGGTTTTATTGTCAAACCTTAAGTGTTGCAGTCAAGGTGATGATCAAGTTCTATATTTTGGAGTTGACTGCCTATTAGTAGTAGTGGGTTACATAAGTTACAACTTAAGCCATTTGTATTGTCAATATAACTGCCCCCTTTAGCTAGTGCTATTGGTTGGTAGAGTTTTGTGTGCATCACACCTCAACTTCACATTACAATTAACACTCTTCCTATGCTATGCACTTTTGTGATGTATGATATGCTACTTGGAAGATCTAATGGTGTGTGTTAGTGATTGAAGAGCAAATGAATATTACTTTATTGCTTTACATTATGGTTGTGAAGCAAAATGGTTGTGTGCAATCAATGATATGTGATGTAAGTGTTTGTGTGATGGTGCAATGAAGAAGTTCAATAGTAAAGGATGAAGGATGGGATATTGGATGACTATCACTCAAGTTCTTCGTATTGAACTTTGAAGTTTTTGTTAGCATATGCTTTGAGAGATATGCGCTGGAGCTAGATCCACAATAGAGAACAAGCAAAGGAAATCCAACATTCATCATATCTTTACTTCACGTTGTTGTTGTGAAGCAAACAAGAGTAAGCTATTTGTGATGTTCAATGAAAGTGGAACATGATGTTAGTATAGCTAGGTGTCGAGATATGGTTGCATCACATGTGTTCTTCACATTGCAATTTGTATGTGATTTGGCCAAGGAAATACTACAATATGTGATGGAATGGAGTTATTGGAGTTTGATGTAAGCAGGGATAGGTGGATACATGTAATTACATCACAATGTTTCTTTATATTGCAATTTGTACTCTTTGTGTGCAAATGAAGTTGCGCTAGGTAAAGAGAATGTAATGATAATCCAAAAATAGAGATTAATCGATGGTGATCAAATGGTGATCACAAGACTACTTCACATCACAAAAATAGAGGTCGATGCCCTAGGCGGAAATACGATATGTTGAAGTGAAGAGATAGTCATATGTCAAGTGATGAAGATCGACGTCGGTAGTTTAAATGAAGATAATCATTCAACTATGTTTGTAACAACCCTCTTCTTAATACTCAAGTAATCTCAAGAATTTACTAGAAGGTAAATAAACTTAGTAAACATGAGAGAATTTTTTTTAAACATTTGTATAGGCACAAAAATAAAGTACAACAGTACAAATTTTCTAGATAAATTCAAACTTGAATTCACATGTAATCATAACTAGAATCAAGATAATTCCTTACAATATTCATTTATTCACATAAGATACACTTAGCATAAAGATTAGTTTTACCTCATAGGTTTTGACTGTCATGGCCAGAACATGGAGCTCACTACATCTGGAATGTTGACCTCTATCTTCGCAATCCTCATAGAGTCTACTACTACAGAGGGAGAGCATCATCCGAGTGCTTTTCCTCCAACCACGAACTCAAGTGGTACCCCACGCACTTCCAAACTGGAAGTAACCCGGCTCTTCTTGAAGAGTATAGATATAAGGAACTATCAAGTTTCTCCATCTCAGTCCTAGGGATGTGTCCTACAAAACTCAATCGACCATACAACTCTAGATCCCTTCTAGCTAAGTATGATCATTCTGATTGGTCTTTCCATCTAGACACTCACCTCTAACTCGTCTTGGAACTGTCTCATCCTATAGTTTACTTACTTTATTTAGAACTCTAGTCACAAACTAGTCTGTATAGAAAATCCATTCTAGCCAACCCGACTTAGATTTAATTCTTAATCTAGGATATTCATTCAATGTAAAAATTTAGGTATTTCAACCTTTTAAAAGTCCCTTATTGCATCCTTGCAATATCTAGGGTTTATGACGTCCTGTCATTTTACTCTCAAGATTCAATACCCATCATCTTTGATGTGTTAAATCAAGTTTTCGACATTATCGTAGAATCTCTTGATGTATTATAAAGACTTCCTGTCTTGTTCTATGGTTTCTCGACCTTTCATTGTCAATCAATATACATGTATATATACAATGTCATATCTGACATAAGCATTACCTATTTCCTTGTTCTCCTAAGATAATAGCATTAGTGAAGCAAAACATAAGAGCAATTACTTCTAGTCTTACCCAGACGACTTAGCATTTCCCAAACTCACATTTCATATTCATGAATAAGCATGATATTCAAGGAATATTCTCATTGATATGTATATATATATATATCTTAATCAGTGTCGTTACTTCTCATGTAGTTAGTACTTCGACTAAGTTCAAACCTTCAACCTTAATAGGTTAGATTCGTAAGAGATAATAAATTGCTTCCAACTTCCTTGTCTTCTCAATTTTATTCACCTTCAAATAAGGATAGGGTATAAACTCATATGATTATCATCCTTTATATAAGTATGTCGCATATACCTATAACAATAATCTCAAGTACAATAGACATGAAGGTTAAGTTTCGGTCTCCCAACATCCCCTTCTCAAGGTTGGTTACAACATTGATAACAAGTATTGGAATAACGAAATTCCTTTGTACACATAGTTCTAAAATAAGTTCAACAAAGGCTACAAGATCAACATCAATACATTTCAAGATCTCTCTTTCTCTTGAGAACCATGACATAAGCAACCGATGTTATCAAAGGCTATCTAGGGTTCCACACTCATGGGTCACCCATTTCCTTAACATGTAAATACAAAATTGACAAGAGGAATTCTATTTCCTACAAAGAAATCTTTTTCTATGTTGCCATCTCCTTACTTCAATATCATGATGATATTTTCTAATCTAAAAAGTCCCATGAGAGAACTAGCAAGGTTTCATCGATAGAGCTATCTTAGTCTTTAACAAGGACTAAGGGTCTATTTCCACTTTAACATAGACTTAAGGGTCTATTTCCATTTTAACATAGACTTAAGGGTCTATTTCCATTTTTTCTTAGTTACCCATTGCTATCTCGAAACCCAATTTCAATAATATATATAACAATACAACACAAGTATAAAGCACTCTGGTTTTCTCCAAACCTCTTAGGTGCTATATAATCCCTCATTACTCTAGGAATATGAATACACTAAAAAAATAACCATTCTATGACTAACGTCAATCGAATAATTCTAAAGGTTCTATTCACATATCAATACTTACAATCCTATTGATAATCCAATGTTCACTATCTTTCATCTTAAATGAATTATGAACTCATACCACTGCGGTTTCCTCAATACCTCGAATATTCTAAAACATAGATCTTAAAATCCTTAAGTTTTATGATAACTCCGACCTTGGATATTCCAAAAGAGGTCAATATCTCTCTATTGCTCTAGATGTAGGATTTCTAGCACAAGCTTGATAACATTTTCAAACCTTATTCTCATGTTGGGGAAACATAACTGTTTTAATATCCCTGCTATTTCATAAACACTCCTATGAGATATTCATCTCTGGTTACTATTAATCACGCTGGATATAATCTGATCGACTACCTAATGAATTTAAGTAGTAATGACAAATAAAATTTGAGATCAATCTATATACAAAAGAATGATCAACTTTTCATTTATTTCCAAGACTTACGCTAGTCTTTGAGACATCATTACCCACAGGAATTATATTTCCAAAGCAAAGCTTAGACTACCAGAAGTGATGATGAAACTTACAAGGTAAGAAGGTCTGACTCATACCTGAGTGATCATACCAATTATACCAAAACGTTATACCTTGCTTCCCTCTAGTATGACAACCTCCCTGTGATACGACACAACAAAAGTGTCTTTCCCACTAAGCTCGAGCTTCCTCCTTCTCTAGCATTCATCCTTTCTGCGCTAATAAATGAAAGCTCTTAGAAAATGAGTTATCCTCATTCCCTTAGCGGCTAATGAGTAGATATAAAATGTAGTAATCTGAAAGGAGTTCGTCGGTGTCAATAGTTTCTGTTGAAGTACTTCTTCCTTTTCCTCGACGTCGTCTTCCACAATGCAAGATGTACTCCTCCCATTCTGAAGCAACCATATTTTCTTTTAATTTTTGCAGACCAAAGGCCCACGTGCCCCGTGCAAGGAGAGTTCCCCCCCCGCTAAGGCAAGGTCGTCCCCACTTTTAAAAATGGTTCCAACTCCCCCCCCACGCTGGCTGATAAGAGAATTCATTATAAAAGTTAGTTACTCGATGGTAGTAACTGCCCGCACCTTGAATTATTCCCTCAGAAAAACCATAGTTACTGCGTTAATACTAGCAAGCAACAAATAGTTAAATGAAATTTTGTTATCTCCTTATCTTACATGGAGAAGGCTCAGATTAAGAATGAGGAACTTCGAATCATCGATGGGTTAGAGCCCGTGCCACTTTGTGGTAAGAAATATGTGGCCAAATGGCACAAGAACATTTAAGAGTTGGACTCTATATAGCAACTTACAATGAGTTGATCATTTTTCCTTCCCACCGCTTAACAACCAAACAAAACATACGGATGTAGCATAATTAAACAGCATGGTATTAGGAATATCAATGTCACATAGAGGTGCCAATAATATAAGTTGGCGGTTATTAATTCTTGCTATATGCATGTGGGCGTCATTGCCATATCACCAAGAACATTAATATAACCATTTCTAGATATCACTCATCATGCTTCCATTAGCATGTAAGCATTTATATATTAATGATATTTTATATCATTATCATTATATATATATATCAAATATATATAGATTTGTATGAGTAAATATACTATTCTATTTCAGTTTATATACACATATTTATATACACAAATGGATATATAAATATTTATATCCAAATGTCGATGTGTACTCGTCGTATACATTGTGAATATATATACATATATTTATATCCACATGAGCTTTTATATATGTATCCTTATGCATTATAAGAGTAAATGGTTACCCATTTATTTCTAATCCATTTAAAATGAGGAGAACAAGACTTAATGACCTCACGGTCTATTTACCTTTGTGATGCCACTAACAATCCTAGACATGCATGGTTAAACGAGGTCAACTGCTTGACCTAAACAACTCTCAAATGGAATTTCTAGGGACTCTTAACTTACCCATCTCCCAGGTGATATTCCCCTACTTTCTCTGGAGGTAATATGGTTGATCCTTATATCTATATCCTTTTCTCTGATGATGCTCTCCCTCCTTTTCTCAGAGGGCAGAAACTGTTCCTTGAATGTGACTTGCATTCACCAACTCAAGATTAGTGTATTATTAATCATTTCATAATCCTTATATGAAATCTTCACACCTTGACAAATTTTGAACACATGTCAATTTCAGTCAAATAAACCTAACTCATGAAAACATTGATTTTTCCTAACATTAAATCATTGAGTCATGCATAAGAATCTACTATTTACTTCAAAAGTAAAAAGTAAAACATAGTTAAAGTGAGGGATGTAACAATGTTTTAAAGTTGGATCAGATGAAGGAGGATTGATGGACCATGGCATGAAGATAATAAATTAATGGACCAAATTTAAAGTTGAAGATCTTAAACAATTATGATAGTGTGAATGAGGGTTTCAACTATAAGCTACCACAGTGAATAGAATTTAATTGGTCTAACTAATTCGACAAAAAAATTTGATTAGTGATTTGATATGGAGGGAAATAGCACAGAGTACAAAGGAGATCAAGATTATAATTAGATCAATTATACAAGGAATGCATTAAATACATATCTAGATTAGGGCTTTGCAGGTTGCCAATTTTAGTAAGTTCATCAGATCTATATAGGAAGTTTCTCAAGAAGAAATCATGTAGAAAACCATCGCAGAAGGTTCCAAATCAATTTTTTTGAATATGTAATTAATTTGGATAGTGGTGTGTGGCTCGAGAAGGAATTACTGTCAAGGAAGATATGAGAAAAGAAGACGATTAAAAATTGGCAAAGTGTTGATGCAAGTAGCAGAGTGAATGTGTGAGCAAGGAGCAAACAAATAATGCACATGCTATGATAGAGTGAAACCAAAACAAAAAAAAAATAATCATCAAGGGTTTTCATTCAGGGTGCAGAATAGAGAAAGGTGCAAAGCAAACAATTCAGTTGCAGATATTGCAACAAAGAGATGAGCATTTGCAAATAAAGTTGCACCATTGAATTGTGTTCAATAAAAAAATTGTAATAGATTCATTGTAAATATGATTGGTGGGTGTCATCAGATAATTGGGTAGGTTCTTAGTGTAGGGGGGTTGTACTTCATTGGAGTGGATGCTCCTAAAACTAGGGGATTGGTGTCTCCTTAGGGTTGGTGCCCTTAAAATTTTTAATAAGGGGATTTTCATTGTGAGGCTAGATTTGGACAGTAGATCCTAGCAGCTATTCTCATCGTGGTTTTTCCCATCTTGGGTTTTCCATGTATATCTTGTGTTATGTGTAATTATGTGTGTGTGTATCTCTCTACATGTTTAGTTTTAATCAACATTAAAAGGCTAAAAGGAGTTAATCTACTTTAAGTGTTAAAGGGATAAATTTTAATTAATCTACTAATTCACCCCACCTCTCAATAGATAGGTATGTTCCAAAAATTGGTATCAAAGCCCTAGTTCCCATAGAGAAGCTTAATCATCTTGGGTAGATCTTAGACAAGTGAATATAATATCTCGTCAAGAGGGTTCATCTACAAACAAGGCACCTTTATTTGATGGATCAAATTATGCCTTTTGAAGCATTAAGATGGAGGAATATTTGACATCATTACGGTTTGATGTATGGATATCTATCAAAAATAGATATACACCTCCTACTATTGCTCCTACTAATGCTGCAGGAAAGAAAGACTATGAGAACAATGCAAAAGAAAAGCATGCTATTCTTTGTGGATTGTCTAGCTCAGTGTTTGTCAAAGTAATGCATTGCAGTACTACACATGATGTTTGGAATAAGTTGAAAATAATCTATGAAGGAGATGATAAAGTAAATCTAGCAAAGCTGCAAACTCTTAGATCCAAGTTTGAAAGTCTCATGATGAGTGAAGAAGAAAAGATTATAGATTATCTTCTTAGAGTTGATGAAATTGTGAACTCAATCAGAGGATTTAGAGAAGAGATAAAAGACTCAGTCATTATGAAAAAGGTTTTAAGGTCTATGCCATCCAAGTATGACTCCAAGATATCTGCAATTGAGGGAGCACGAGAACTGGATAAAATCACTCTTGATGAATTGCATGGCATATTCACCACCTATGAGATGAGGATGGGAAATGTAGATTTATCAAAAGGAGAAGTTGCTTTCAAGGATGCCAACAATGAGAAGGTTGATGCATTCAAGAAAGACAAGGGAGAAGTCTCTACATCAAAACATGAAGAGATTGATGAGGAAGAAGCAAACTTTAATGAAAGACTAAGGGGAGGCTCCAAAAAATATAGAAGTAAGCTACCCTTCAAGTGCTTTCAATTCGGTAAAGTACAACATTTTTTTTCTAAACTCCCTTACAATAAGAAGGATAACTTTGAACAAGAGGTAGATAGTAAAAAAAAAGAAACCCTACTTTCCTAAGAAGATTTTTTTTAGAAGAAGAAGAGTCTATACATCCAAGAGGAAATTCATTCATCTAATGCTAGTGATAGTTCAAATGATGAATAATACCGTGCTTTGGTAATGGAAGAAAATGAATTTATTTTCATGGAAAAATACTTTGAAGAACAAAAACATGGAAAGGTTAAGAATCTTGGTAAAGAAGGAGAAGAAGAAGGAGAAGTCTACCTTAAAGGTGAACTGATATGTGCTTTAGAAGAGATTGATAACTTGAGAGAGGAGATTGCTAGTCTAAAAAAGGAGAATAAGCATCAAAAAAATATTGCACAAAAGGAGACTAAAAAGATAACTAAAAATATTGAACAATCCAATTAGATGGTCGTCAATCTTAAACTACAGTTTGAGGTTGACAAATGTAGTCAAGTATAAACTATAGTTCGAGGTTGAAAAATGTATGCAGCTAGAGGAAAAAATAGTTCCCCTAAGAAAATATTTGGAAAAGGCTAGAGAACAAATAGAAAAAGGCCTGAAGTTAAAGGAAGGTTCGGCGATTCTTGATGAACTAACTAGCACACAAAAACCTTCTTAATAGGAAAAATCTGGTTTGGGTTTAGAGAAAGGGAAGAGTAATTTTACCAGTACATCTACAAAACTATATGAAAGATTTAGATTGGAAGAAAAGTTTGGTACAAATGGTGAGAAAGATTGCAAGGAGAACACTTCTAAATAGGGAAAGAAGAGTATTGGGATAAATAAATTTGAAGAAGAAAATAAGCCTATTGTAGACAAGAAGAACATTCAATCAATTTATGATCATCTGAAGAAGAGGCATAAAATAAGAAGAACTAATGCTAATGGATTCACAAGGGTGAGCGATTTGAATAATCTGAAGCAAAGAAAGCCCCCTCATCTTGCTCAAGGAAATTCTATTCAACCAAGTACTCTTCTTCCTTATATGGGTATTGTTATACTTGTAATCAATTTGGTCATAGGGCTAGAGAATGTAAAATTGTTCCCAAAAGGAGTATAAAATTTGTAAGAAAAAATCCATTTGCTCCTTTAGTTGACATGAATGTAATATGTTATAATTGTAATAACTTTGGTCATATAGCTAAGAATTGTAGAACAAAATTTATAAGACCAAATGCACATAGTGGGAAAAAGAAAAATACACCCCCTAAAGTAAAGAAAAGAGTCTAAAGTCTCTAAAAAGAAGAAAGAGATGTCAAAAAAGAAACCTAAAAAGGTGTGGAAAGAAAAAGAGAAGAAGCCCACACAATCAATCATTGCACTATTATCAAATAAATTTGCACCTTGCTGAAACTGAAAGTTCAACAATCTATTGACACATGGAAATGTTCTTGAGTTGTGGGTAACTCATTGCAAGAACGAATCTCTAGAGTGAGCTGGTTCTCCGAATGATAAATATTATTCTAAGTGATTTTCTGAGGGAAAGAGTTAGAAAGATGACTAAAATTAAAACCTATGACTAACAGATGATTCACCAGACTTATGAAAATTCAGACTTAACCACTCATAACAATTTCTCTATCACAGTAACCCTCACAATCTCATTAGCACATATTTCATTAGTGATTTGCATGAAGATCTGAAAGAACTAAATACAACATGCAACCTAAAACCATGTAATTTTGAACAAAGGTTTACAATAGCAAGACATATAATGATTCAAGTTTGAAACACAAAGACATTAGATTGCCATTACAAAACTGAGACAAGAAAAGTGAGAAGGAGAAATCTACTGCTTTATTAAAACAGAAAGAGTGAACCTGCCAAACTGAGTACAAAAAATAAGCTTACAAGCTCTACAATGCTAAGAGCAAGAAACTGTCCTCTGAACTGAAGAAGAAGAAGAAAAACTAAGTTTCTTCAAAATATAATCCTCTAGAAACCCTAATTTGAGCTCACAAGAAAAGCTCAAGGAAAAGGAACCAAATTGTCTCAAAAGTCTGCATAAATCAGAAAAAACACACTGTTTCCATGTTCATACTGAAAAGCCTCTCAAAATAGACTAAATATTCTTTTAAATAAAATAAAGCACCTTATCCATTAAACAGACAACTCAAATCCGACCCAAGGAAAAATCTCAACCCCAATCTGCTAAAAATAGCAAAGAGATAAAAACAATCTGCTTTATCTTTGCTTTACATAGTTGCAGATCTTATATATTCTCTCAATTAGATTTATTTTTTCAATTAAAGATTTTTAAATATTTTGCAAAAAACAACTACCACCTTATTTCTCCAATACAACAATTGATTTTTCTCACAAAAAATCATAAAAATATGAGACTATTTTAACACTGAATATTAATTGATTTCTAGAAAATCAATTAGAAAATAAACCTAAGGCCTAAATAAATATCTCCAAGGCATAACATAGATGCTAAAATAAAAGGCCTTAGGTATTTAAACCTTGAAATATAGTATCAAAACCTAAACTAAAAGATTAGATTTATGAAGTCAAATAAAACCTTCAGAGCTCGACCTTGAGCATGTATATATTATCAAATGGCAAACATAGAAGGCATTAAGCTTCACTTAAAGTAATAGGCTCACATTCGAATTAGGGAAAGTGGGAAACCCTAATAACAAAAGCGACCAAACATAAGCTTTGAAACATCATTTTGACTCTTCATTTTTTTAGAGAAAGCTCTGCAAAATGGCTCCGCCACCATGAACTAGGGTTTTCCAGCTTAGAACTCCATTCGAGCTTTGCTTCTCTTCTATTCTGATCATGTTCGGCCTCCAAGCTATGGTAATTTTATTTTTCAATCTTCTCCTTGGTTTCTTGGCTTGTTTGATGAGAACATGGCCTCACAGGTTGTGACTTTTGATATATCTATCTAATGCTTCTTATATTTTTGTGTCTGTTTGTCAATGCCATGCCATTTGGCCGCCATACATAAGCTCGACCTGGGTACTTTGGCTCGGTTTCTCAAGGTTCAACTGTGGTTTCTTCGACACCATTAGGGTAGGGGAATGCTTTTATTTTCCTATGCATTTACCTCCTTGATGAATATGATGAGCTAAATTTCAAAAAAATATGAGAAATCTCTGTTTCTCTAGCCGCGACTATGCACATTTTCTATAACATTTTTTGTTGTATTTCTGTATTTTCTCATTGATAACTCTATTCGGCTGTGCCATATGTGAGCTCTTTGGAAGCTCTTTAAGAGATTGTTTCACCATGAGCATGATTTCCTTGGGTTTATTGAAACTCACTTGATTTCATAATCTCTATCTTCAAATTTGTAGAAAACCCTACATGGGTACTTGTAAAAAATGAAGAAGACTTGCAGTTTATAAAAATGCCAGAGTGGGTATCTCTAAAAATTGTATTATCCTCCTTTGAATTCAAAAACCCCAAAATGGGTATTCTGAAGAATGAACAAGAATATGTATATTTAATTATTTATGCAAAACTGGACTTGACCCAACCTGTTTATGGTTTTCTCAATTTCAACCGTATGGGTACTTATTGTTTTGAAGAAAACTTGGCTACTTTGTGATTCTCTTATGGAACTCGCTCGACCCACTATGGAATTTGTTACATTCATAAATTCATTATTTTTTTATCATATGGATATTCAAAATTATGAAAAAATATGTGTTTATTCCTGTATTTTCTGTTATATTTAAGCTCCACCATGAGAGCACTGTGTAGATCTCACTTTTTGATAGAACTCTACCTGAGTGTATAACATTCTAAAGAACACATATTCCTTTGCCTTACTATTGAAAACCCACTTGAGTGTATAGCATGTGGGTGTATAGCATGTTTTTATTGTTGTCAAAAGCCTTAAAAAATTCAGGCATATGTTGCCCAACAACAAGATCCATTTGTTGGTAGCTCATTCAACTGTTAAATATTCCTTACTTAACAAAGATATTAATGATAAGTGTGCTGGTTGGATTACTATTGAAAACCCACATGAGTCTATAGAAATACCTTGCTTTGAAACATGTCCAAACAATTTACCTTCATGCACAGAAAAATACACTTCTTCAGATTGAGAGACACTTTGAACTCTCTTTATCTCTAAAAAATCTGCTCCAAATGATCAAGGTGTTCATTATCATTTCTGGAAAAAATAGTAATGTCATCTAAATATACCAGAACAAACTTGTTCATAAGGCCGTGAAATTCCATATCCATCGCTCACTAAAAAGTTGCTCCAGTGTTGGATAAGCTGAAAGGCATCTTCTTGTAGGCCATTGTGCCCCACTTAGTTGTAAATGTTGTCTTGAATTAATCCTCTTGCTTGACCAGAATCTGGTTGTAACCTGAGTAACCATCTAGGAAAGAAAATATGTCAGAACCAAAAACTACCTGCAAAATTTGCTCCATGGAAGGGAGTGAGTAGTGATCCTTCAATGATGCTTTATTTAAATCTCAGAAATCGACACATAATCTGATTTCCCCACTTTTCTTCTTAACTGGTACTAAGTTTGACATCCAAGAGGTGTGTTTGATAGGAAAAATAATACCACTCTCAACTAATTTATTTAGTTTAGCCTTCATAATGTGTTCTAGTTTGGGGTTAAGAGGTCTCTATTTCTGCCTTACTAGTTTTGCACCAGGTTCTAATTCAATAGTATGTTGGGTTAGTTCTAGTTTAAAACTTCTCAAATCCTTGTACTCCCAAGCAAAAAAATCACTAAGTTTCTGACATAACAGAATAAATTCCCACCGTTCCTCTATATTACATACCTTTCCCAGCTTAAGAAGCTTTCCTTTGAAGATTTCAATCGCTGCATAATGTTCTTTAATAGTTAGGCTGCACTTGTCTTTATGCACTTGGTCATCTTAATTGAACACAGATTCCAAGGTCACCAATCCTTTTGGCAACTTGTTGGTCTTCAATTGCACAATTTGGTCATCATATTGCTGCTTCCATTTTTGCTGATTTCCATCTATAAACTCAGCTTCAACAATTAAGAAATTTACAATTTGCTCATCACTGTCAAAAACCTGCCAGCTCACATTATTGTCAGGCATGGAAGGTCTGACCACTATTTTTACATATTGACGTGCCTCTACTCTATGAATTTCATTGGGAATGCCAAATTGGGATCCTATGGAAGTGAGCCTATCGGCGTGCTTATTTTTGTTTCTAGGAATCAAAACAATATTAAAAGCATCAAAATCTTCCATCAAATCCCATACATGATGTTTATATTTCTTAAGCAAATCATTCTTGGTAGCATTTAACTTTTTGATCTGATTTACAATTAGTTCTGAATCACCATAAACTTGCAAGCATTTAATACTTCTTTTGCGGGCCCACTCGAGGCCATGCACCAACGCTTCATACTCAGCTGTATTATTCGAATAGCTGAAAGCAAATATGCAGGATGAAAAGTATTTATCTCCCTCTAGTGAAATCAACATAGCCCCACCTCTAGCACCAATACTGCTTCTCAAACCATCGAAGTAAAGCTTCCAAAGCTCATTTCTTGTTTTTGTAGATGGTTCCTCCTCTTTACTAAGATTAGGCATATCACAAACAGGTTCTCAAATCATAGACTCCTAATACTATCTCATCTGTATGCTGAAAAGGGTCAAGCTTGTGATCTTCGGCTGCCCATTCATCTAGATTGATATTTTCTATATGGGTGTTGTAGTATGAGGTCATGGTTTGCTCTTCCAGTGTAGAGGTGGTGTAAAGGTTATCATTTATAGGATTTGGTGAATATGGTTTGATATGGTCTTTGGTGAGAGGCTTAGAATTTATGGTCACTTTCATATCATACCTTGTTCTAAAGAAGAGATGAAACCAATCCGAAGATAGAAACCCACCCAACTTGGTTGTAAAATCCCTCGAGAGACAAATGGAAAAGTGCGGTGGCAAGTCAATGACATGTATATCTTTATGAATAGCAAAACTTGGGGATGCGTGCAAAGTAAGAGCCAAATTTTTGATAATACTAGCATTTTTAACAACAGACCCATCTAATTGCACTACGCCTTTCTAGGGATTAGGCTCATAAACAAGACCTAACTTATCAGCTAAACTCTTAGGTATGACTAAACTACTGGCACCAAAATCAACTATACAATTATAAACAATCTTATCACCAATAATCAAACTTAAGTAGAATGGGGGAGGCTTTACCTCTTTAATTTTTTGCTCAATTTTATCCTCCAGATCATTAGCAAGCACGACTTTTGCAACTCCTTGATTAGTGTTGTCAGAAATAGAGAACTCAGCTAAAGCTTCCTACAGTAAACCTTTCTACCTTGGGAAGTGAAAAGCATCTAATACCGACATACTGACAGTAGTTTTCTTGAGATGCTCAACAATATTAAATGAGGTAGAATTTACCTTCTGCTAGTTTTTAATGACATCCACATCATTTTGTCTTCGCAAAGGCTATGAATGCATCTTTGACTACTCCTTGCTAGATATCTCTTGGCCTCTTTACAAAATGTGCATTTTAAGCTACGCTGCAGCATTAACATTTGATGAAACAGGCTGCTTACTGTTTGTAGGTTGCTACTATAAATTTACAACTTGCTGTCCTAGATCCATAACTCTCTTTTTTGACCTGGTATTAGCCAAAATAGGAGAATTTTTCTGATCCTAACCATTCACACCACAAAATTTAGAGCTCTTCCAGTTTGGCAAGACAAATTCCTCATTATCTTGCTGTTCTTGATTATGATCTTCAACATTTTTTGCACCAGGATAGTTGTTTTGGACCATTAAAACCTGATTTCTCATTCCATTAGCACACACTGATTGGTTATGAGGTTGATTGCATGGATAACACCAATCACAATCTTGGGCAATGTTATTTTGGGGCACAAGTTCCTTTGACGAACTGGCTGCGTTTGGATTGTATAGTTGGAATGGCCTAGGGTTAAAATTCCTTCTTTGGGCTTGGTAATCATTCTGAAAGGTAGGCCTATTAGGCTGGTTTTGCTGATAAGTGGCTTGATAAGGCTTATTTTCATGACCTAATTACTTCTTAATGCTCACAAGATCATTCTCGAAAGTCTTGAGTATACTTTTAATCTCTTGAAATTATTAGTTTGGGGCTGGAGCAACAACTTCTTGGGCTGTGTTATGATAGCCTATTGTCGGAACATGCGAGACAACAACCAAGGGAGGTACAATAGTAGTGGTAGGTGGCTATATTTTTGGGAATAAAGGCATATGAGGTCTAGGGGTTATGTCTCTAGCTTGGATGAGATAGTTCTAAGCTCTAATGGCTATGTCATAAGCGTTAGGGAGTGTATGCCCACCCATAGACTGAGTCATGACTGGAATTTTACTATTCAAAGCTTTTCAGTAAAACAAAAAAGTATGTGCTGGTAAAGGTTTTACCATTGCAGGAATCCTGTTCCAAGTTCTCTAAAATTGGTAGTTGAAATCAGCCACCTGCTCATGTGGTGCCCTTTGAATGGTGCTCAATTGCTTGAACAGAGACAGATTATCAGATTTGTCAGCAAAAAATTGATATAAACCATTACCTAACGCATCCCATGTCATGATTGAGTTGGATGCGAGGCCTCTGAACCATTGTAATGCCTTCCCTTTGAGCGATGTAGCCAACAACCTTAACGCGAAATTCTCTTGCGTGATGTTGTGAACTGAGCATAAGGTGGCTACATCACGAATCTGCTCAACCGGTGTAGTGAGGTCCTCCCCAATGAAATATGGCAGGCTTCTAAGGGCTACAACTGGGATATCATCATGTTGAGCGATGTCTAATGGACTGCCTCCATTGAAAGGCGTGAACGAGTGCTGCCCTGGTGCTACCATTGGCGGTGCTTGTGATATCAAAACCGGTACTCCTGGTGATAAAACCAAGGAATTGAAAACAAGAGGTGTTGAATTTGATCTTGTAGATGTCTCAAAGAGCCTCCTTGCTATTCTGCCTCTTCTTTGTGGTGGGGACAAATCTCAATATTCGAAAGGTGCAATACTTGCTCTTGTCTATATTTTTCTCATGCGCAGGCTACACTAGCATGCAAAATCAAGATTGGAGTCACCAGGTATATTGGAATGAGCCTGCAAAAGGCTAAACAAATCTACTACATACACCAAACAACAAATTAGAAACTCTAAAATCTCTCTAAAATGGCTTTCAGAGTCCCACCGGGCATGCCAAAAACTATTATCAAATAGATTTGCACCCTCCTGAAACTGTAAGTTTAGCAATCTATTGACACATGGAAACATTCTTGAGTTGTGGGTAACTCATTGCAAGAAAAAATATCCAAAGTGAGTTGGTTCTCCGAATGATAAATATTATTCTAAGTGATTTTTTGAGGGAAAGAGTTAGAAAGATGACTGAAGTTAAAACCTATGACTAACAGATGATTCACCAGACTTATGAAAATTCAGATTTAACCACTCATAATAGTTTCTCTATCATAGTAACCCTCACAATCTCATTAGCACATATTTCATCAGTGATTTGCATGAAGATCTGAAAGAACTAAATACAACATGCAACTTGAAACCATGTAATTCTGAACAAAGGTTTACAATATCAAGACATATAAGGATTCAAGTTTGAAACACAAAGACATTAGATTTCCATTACAAAACTGAGACAAGAAAAGTGAGGAGAACTCTGCTGCTTTATTAAAACTGAAAGAGTGAACCTACCAAACTAAGTATAAAAAATAAGGTTATAAGATCTATAATGCTAAGAGTAAGAAACTGTCCTCTAAACTAAAGAAGAAGAAGAAAAACTAAGTTTCTTCAAAATATGACCCTCTAGAAACCCTAATCTGAGCTCACAAGAAAAACTCAAGGAAAAGGAACCAAACTGTCTCAAAAGTCTACATAAAAGCAGAAAAAACACACTGTTTCCATGTTCATACTAAAAAGCCTCTCAAAATAGACTAAATCTTCTTTTAAAGCAAATAAAGCATCTTATCCATCCAATAGACAACTCAAATCCGACCCAAGGAAAAATCTCAACCCCAATCTCATTTATCTTTGCTTTACATAGTTGCAGATCTTATCCATTGTCTCAATTAGATTTATTTTTGCAATTAAAGATTTTTAAATATTTTGCAAAAAACAACTACCACCTTATTTCTCCAATACAACAATTGATTTTTCTCACAAAAAATCATAAAAATATGAGACTATTTTAACACTGAATATTAATTGATTTTTAGAAAATCAATTAGAAAATAAACCTAATGCCTAAATAAATATCTCCAAGGCATAACATAGACACTAAAATAAAAGGCCTTAGGTATTTGAACCTTGAAATATAGTATCAAAACCTAAACTAAAAGCTTATATTTATGAAGTCAAATAAAACCTTCAGAGCTCGACCTTGAGCATGCATATATTATCAAATGGAAAACACATAAGGCATTAAACTTCACTTAAAGTAATAGGCTCACATTCGAATTAGGGAAAGTGGGAAACCCTAATAACAAAAGCGACCAAACGTAAGCTTTGAAACATCATTTTGACTCTTCATTTTTTGAGAGAAAGCTCTACAAAATGATGCCACCACCATGAACTAGGGTTTGACAACTTAGAACTCCATTCGAGTTTTTCTTCTCTTCTCTTCTGATCATGTTCGACCTCCAAGCTATGGTAAGCTTATTTTTAGTCTTCTCCTTGGTTTCTTGGCTCGTTTGATGAGAACATGGCTTGACAGGCCATGAATTTTGATATATCTATCTAATGCTTCTTGTATTTTTGTGTCTATTCGTTAATGCCATGCCATTTGGCCACCGTACATAAGCTCGACCTGGGCACTTTGGCTTGGTTGCTCAAGTTTCTCAAGGCTCGACTATGGTTTCTTCGACGCCATGAGGGTAGGCAAATGCTTTTATTTTCCTATGTATTTCCCTCCTTGATGAATATGATGAGCTAAATTTCAAAAATATATGAGAAATATGTGTTTCTCTAGCCGCGGCTATGCACATTTTCTATAACATTTTTTGTTGTATTTCTGTATTTTCTCACTGATAACTCCATTCGGCCACACCATATGTGAGCTCTTTGGAAGCTCTTTGAGAGCTTGTTTCGCCATGAGCATGATTTCCTTGGGTTTATTAAACCTCACTCCATTTCATAATCTCTATCTTCAAATTTGTAGAAAACCCTACATAGGTACTTGTAAAAAATGAAGAAGACTTGCAGTTTATAAAAATCGTAGAGTGGGTATCTTTGAAAATTGTATTATCTTCCTTTGAATTTAGAAACCCCAAAATGGGTATTCTGAAGAATGAACAAGAATTTGTATATTTAATTATTTATTCCAAACTAGACTTGACCCAACATGTTTTTGGTTTTCTCAATTTCAACCATATGGGTACTTACTATTTTGAAGAAAACCTGGGTACTTTGTGATTCTCTTATGGAACTTGTTCGACCCACTATGGAATTTGTTACATTCAAAAATTCATCAGTTTTTTATCATATGGATATTCAAAATTTTGATAAAATCTGTGTGTATTCATGTATTTTCTGTTATATTTAAGCTCCACCATGAGAGCACTGTGTAGATCTCACTTTTTGACAAAACTCAACTTGAGTGTATAACATTCTAAAGAACATATATTCCTTTGCATTACTGTTGAAAACCCTAATATGGGTAACCCTTTACTGAAACAAAAACCCTTATCTTACTGCTCCGTTAAAATACTCATGAGGGTAAACTACATTTGGCGAAAATATGTATAATTGACTTGAAACCCCAATGCGGGTATGCTGAAGAAAATAAGCAAGAATTTTTATTATCGTTTATTCAAGGCTGGGCTCAACTCACCATAGCATTCAATAGCAGCCTTTTGAGATACCACACCGATGGGCATTCCTATACAAACCTCTTTTAAATTCTGGCTACTTTTGTTCATTTCCCTTCAATCAATATGTATAATTCTGCCCCATTTTCTTATAATTTTTTCTCTCCTTTTTGATTGTACAATAACTCAACCTTGCAGACTTCAGTTTACATGTCTTGATCTTTACATTATTTTATATTATTCTAGTTTGCGCCTATAAAGCTTCTTCATGTTTTATCATTCTCAACCTATTTTGGAAACAATTTTTCCACATTGCAACTCTTCCTTGAAAATAAACTTGATTGAGAGAACGATTAAATTAGAAGATTGTACTTGATTGTTCTCTTTCAGAAAAGTGATGCATAACTCCTACTTAAAGCAACATTTTACACTTTTAGCCATAATGAAACTGGTTGCTTTATTGAATCATTCACCTTCCTTTATCAAGTATAGCAGTCACTAAATTGACCTTGTCACCTTATCTTGATTGAAATTTGAAACTCCTTCACATGTCTCCATGCCCAACTGCCCTTTGAAAGTATTCCCTTATATCTGGCACTCTTCATGCATTTTTATGCTCCATTATTTAAAAATGCTTTATGCCTTGCTCTCTAATGAAATGCCTATTCACTATCACTGTCATGAGCATGAACACTATTGATCTTTGCATGATATTATGAACATGATGAACAAATAATATTGTGGAAAAAGAAAATAACGATAGAACATTGTTTAAGATGAATGTAATTAGTTAAATTAATCAAGTTGATTTAAATTAACTATCCACCTGTAGCTTTCAGAAACATTTTGACTGTTATGAATGAATAGTTGGCTTGATGGCTTGATTGATAAATTTTGTTTTACTCTTCCAGTTGTATATCATTTATTTTCTTGATGAACATGATGATTGCAATCTCCTTCTCAACCCACATGTAATGAATAGGGGCAGCATGCTGAGCTCTACCCTTGTGGGAGCCCGTTTTTCTCCACATGCTCGGTCTTCAGAAAATAATCAGCTTCATGATTTTCCCTATACATGCACAAAGAAACAAACGATGTTAGCATAAAACAATATATCATGATATTGATGTCTCTCTTCCAACTCATGTTTTTGCACTTTTCTTGATTGTTTCAATGCATGATCAGTAGCATACTACATTATCATTGATGGCTCATGTAGGTATATTCATAGTTGGAGTTTCTAACATCCCTATCTTCCTTTCTACAGGTCAATGGAGCTCGAAGAAGACAAATGGTGCACCACTTTTGCGACCGTCATCAATAAACATGAAATGATGATTATGTTTATACTTATGTGATTATTCCTTTTATGCATCTTCCATAGTGTAGTGCATTGTTTATGATGCACTGTAACAATTACATCGATGACTTGTGTGCATATTTAATTTCAATCTTTTGCTTTTCATTTTGAAAATAAAATGCATCTCAATGCAATGTTGTACTATCATTTGAATTCTTGCAATCGAATGAAATTCTGTAAATATGAATCACTTGATGAAGTAAAAGAAAGCAATTGAAATGCTTTGTTATTGAATGCTCAATCCTATACTTCATTTGATTGTAAAATGATAAACAATACTTGAAACTCTGTTTCCTCATCTCAATGCACAACTGTCACTTATAAAATGATAAACAAGATGCAATCAACACTTAGCATATGAAGAAATAACTGTATTTTCCACTTTTAAATATAACAACATTTAATCCAGCTCCACCAATTGAGCTGTACCAAAAAATTGGTAACATGCACAAACAACATATTATGCCAAGAAGCAAAATTTATGGGTGATAGATAGTGGCTACTCTAAATATATGACTGGTGACAAGGGAAAATTCTTCCAACTTAAGAAATGTAAGGAAAAATTAGTTAGTTTAGGTGATAACATTGCTTAAAAAATTATGGTAAAGGAACAGTATAAATAGACAGTAAATTACCTACAAAATATGTCTTTTATGTTGAAGGTTTGAAGGACAACATACTGAGAGTGAGTCAGATGTGTGCAATTGGTTATAAAGTCACATTTAATTTAGAAGGATGTAAGATAAAGAAAAATTAAAAAACAATTACACAAGGAATAAGAAATGAAAGCAACCTTTATGATCTCAATGAAGTAAAAGGTCAGAATTGTCTGATAAGTCAAGTTGATGAGAGTTGGTTGTGGCATAGGAGAATGAGGCATGCAAATTTTGAAAATTTAGTGAAAGTAAGCTCAAAAGGATTAGTAAGACACATGCCTAAGATAACTAAGCCTATAAACACCATTTACAAAGAATGTCAAATAGGTAAGTAGACAAGGGTTAAATTTGAGACAAAAGACTACTCAACTACAAAGCCCTTGCAATGGATTCATACTAATTTGCGCGGTCCTACAAGGACGAGAGGATATTTGAAAGGTGAAAGATACTTCATGTTGTTGATTGATGACTATTCAAGGATGACATGGGTAACCTTTTTGAACAAGACAATTGAGAGGGGGGTGAATCAATTGTGACAAATGTTAACCTTTAAAACTTTCACCAGAAATCATATCAATCAAAAATAATTTACTCTGCTAAAATGATTAAACATTAAGTGCAAAGGCAGAAACTAAAGAGCATCACACATACATAGTAACACCAGATTTACGTGGAAAACCCAATAAGAGAAAAACCACGGTGAGGATTAGCTCACAATATAAAGAATATCAAAACCAATTACAAAGGCTCACTACCAGAGTAGGCTCACTACCAAAACATGACTCACTGTCTAGATTAGAAATCACTATCCAACAAGGGTTAACCACCCGGAGGGCTCACTGCCACACAAATACGAAGAATATAGAAGAGATATGTTACAAAGAGAAGAAAATCTCAATGCAACAGAGATTTCCACCATGACTCACTCAACCACTTGCATACATGGATGAATGATAGAGTACACCTTCAACTCACTGCAATCAAAAACTTGACAATTAGATTTCACATTGATCTACCAAACTCGCATCACATACACATGGTTTCACATCTATTTTGCATCTATCTTGCTCTATTTCTTTTCATACCTTTCACTGATATCTCATGGACTGTATTTGTACCATCTTCAACTTTGAAACATATCCAAAGTCATCCATACATCATTTAAATTCAAATTAGGTTGGTGCTAAAACATTATAGGGTGGAATTAGAATGAGGGTGACCCAAACACATGCTTTATGAGGACCCAAATAAGTCACAACACACTTCTTTAACTTTGAGAGTAGTGTTTAACAAAAGGTCGACCAAACCAGTGTAAAACACATAGAAAAATTAAGCACATGCAACCATTAACATGATCCAATCTTTCTAGACAATAAAATTATCTTCAATACAATCATAACTTAACTCTAGAACTGCAAGTCATAAGATTCAACCAAGAGGAAATTCGGATCAACTACATTTCTTTCGAACCTCAACTAGATACCCTGAAAATAAGAGTTCACAACTGGTGAACATAACTCACACTGTACAATGATCTAGAAACCTAAAATCTAGATAAAGCAGCTTCCAATAACCATGATCAACATATTTGAACCACACAAACATAGGAGAAAATCCTAGACCAAAGCCCAGAGCAAACATTGAACACTTGGAACCTTTCTTCATTACAATTTTCTCAATATCCTCGACATATACAACCAATAACCTGCATCCATGACATTAATGACAACAACAACCAGTTGATAACCAACTAACCAGTTGACATCAATGACAACTCCTTCATTCTTGCAACAATCTCCCCCTTTTTCATTGATGACAACACATAAAGTGAAAAACCATCAAAGACAACACAATATCTTTGAACAAACTTTTCATGATTTTACTTTTTGTTTCTCCCCCTTAGTAGATAATATTTTTCACATCTTCCTCATCTTCCCCTTTGACATAAATGGAAAAGGAAAAGGATATTTTACATTGATTTCCCCTTTGACATTAAGAACATAATACTCTTTCAATTGCAACACATGACACTACCTACTCCCCCTGAGAGGTAGTCACCAAAACATCAGTCCAAAGGAAAGATAGATCCATAGACCCACCAAACTGATGCATATCCATATGCATCTAGTTCAAAAAATAAGGGGCAATAAACATTAGCTTCTCTCAAAGATAATCAAAAGTATCTTTAGGAAGAGCCTTCATAAATACATCAACTATCTGATCCTTCATAGGTACATACTCAAGTTTTACTTCATTCTCCACAACCTTCTCTCTCAAGAAGTGATACCTGATAGATATATGCTTTTTCCTTGAGTGCATCACTAGATTCTTTGAAATGTTAATTGCACTTGTATTATCACAGAAGATAGAAATAGGATCATCATACATTACCCTAATATCTTTCAATGTGTTTCATCCATAAAACTTGTGTACAACAAGATGTAGTAGCAATATACTCAGCTTTAGCAGTGGACAAAGAAACTGAATCTTTCTTTTTACTCAACCAATTCACCAATCTACAACCAATAAAGAATGCACCACCACTTGTAATTTTTGTCATCTACACAACTAGCCCAATCTGCATCTATATAAGCACTTAGTGTAAAGTTGGTATCCCTAGGATACCATAATCCATAATTTGGAGTTCCATTCAAATATCTAAATATTCTTTTAATAACAACAACATGTGTTTCTTTAAGATCTTCTTTAAATCTAGCCACAAGACAGTCTACATGCATAATATCCGGTCTAGTAGCAATTAAATACAACAGTCCACCAATCATAGATCTATATTTTCTCTGATCAACCTTAGGTGAATAATCATCTTTACTTAATTTTCAACTAGTCACCATAGGAGTGCATACCGGTTTGGATCCATCCATCCCAAACTTCTTTAACATCTCTCTTACATACTTCAACTATGAAATAAAAATCCCTTTCTCTGTTTGATTAATTTGTATCCCAAAAAAGAAATTCATCTCACCTAGCATGGACATCTCAAATTCTTTTTGCATTTCTTCCACAAACATCTTGCACATAGTTTCATTTCATCCAAAGATAATTTCATCAACATATACAACCACAATCAAGATTTTATCATTTTCAATTTTAAAATATAGATTACTATCTATCATACCTTTTTTGAAACCTTTTTGAATCAAATAACTTTCAAACCTTGCATACCAAGCTCTAGCAGATTGCTTCAATCCATATAAATCTTTCTTCAGTCTATAGACCATATTCATTTGATCTGACTACTGAATTCCTTTTGGTTGTTCTATATAAACTTCTTCTTCTAGCTCACCATTCAAAAATGTAGACTTAACATCCATCTGATAGACCTTGAAATATTTATGAGCAACAAACACTAAGAACATTACGATATCTTCCATTCTTGCCACCAGATAAAAAGTCTCTTGAAAATATATGCCTTCTACTTGTGAATAGCCCTTACAAAAAAGCCTTGCTTTATTTGTAACCACTTCTCCATTCTCATTCAACTTGTTTTTGGATACTCACTTTGATCCAATTATGTTTTTATCTACTTGTCTAGGGACCAATTCCAAAGTTTGATTCTTCTCAATTTGCATAAGTTCTTCTTTCATAGCTTGCATCCAATGCTCACCTTTACATGCTTCACTTATAGTCTTTGGTTCAATATCAAAAAGTAAACAATTTATCTCACCAACAACAACTCTACTTCTTGTCAATACTTCTTTTGTCTTGTCTCCAATGATCTGACTATTTGAATTATTTTTTTGCACATATTTAGGTGTCTTTGGGGACACCACTGGAGCTTATTCTTCTTCTTCATTCTGCTTCTCTTTCTCATTCTTGTCCTATTCTTCCATAAATTCTTCAATTCTTACACAATTAGGTTCATCAGATATGTATCCATTGACTTCAATAGAATTCTTAACTGCTTCATTAGCCTTGACATATCTACTTTCTACAATATTTCTCAATCTTTTTATTGAAACATATGTAAGATTTTCTTTTGGTAGAATATCCAAGAAAAATACCTTCATCACTTCTAGCATCAAGCTTCCCTAAATTTTCTTCATCCCGTCTGATATAAAATTTGCTTCCAAATACCTTGAAATACTTAACAGTAGGAATTCTTCCACACCATAGCTCATAGGGGGTCTTAAATTACTGTTGGATCTTGCTTGAACTCAATTGAACACATAAACAACAGTGTGAACAACTTCTCTCCAGTAAACTTCTGGTAGACTAGCTTCAATAATCATTGATCTAGCAACTTCTTAAATTGTTATGTTCTTCCTTTCAACAACTCCATTCTATTGAGGAGTTCTTGGAGCAAATAACTATCTTTTTATTCCATGAACTTCACAAAAAATATTAAACTCATGGGAGGTGAATTCACCACCTCTAACAAACCTTAAGCATTTTATTCTCAAATTTACTTCATTCTCAACCATAGCTTTGAATGTCTTGAATTCACTCTTGTAGGATCATAGAGATTTGTATGAATTAAATCCAGTAGTCCAGTAGTAGATTGTTCCTTTGATTTGAAGTTGTTTCTTTCTTGCTTTCCAAACTCGAAATTCCTACAAATAGCATAATTAGTAGGATTTATAATCCTCGGTAAATCTCTCACGAATTGTACTGCAATCTTCACCAGATTATCAAAATTAATATGACACATTCTTCAATGCCATAACCAATTGTTATTAATCTAAATTATAAAGCAATGTCCATCAAATCCCTTAAGCTGATATATATTTCCTTCAGACTTCTTTCTTGCAACAATCATTGTTCTGGATCCTTTCCTGATTTCACATCTCTCATCCTCAAATACAAGATTATATCCTTTACTACACATATGTCTAACACTTAAAATATTATGCCTTAAACCCTGAACATAGTAGACATCATTAGTATTATGCTTTCCATCAAAACTTACACAACATATCCCACAAATCTTAGCACTAGTATCATCTCCAAACATAACTAAGCCTCCATCATATTTTTCAAGTTTAACAAAATTACTCTTATCACCAGTCATGTGATGTGAACAACCACTATCAACAACCCAATAGTTATTTTCCTATTTGGCATGTAGGGTAGAGATTACAATATCTTTATCTTTCTCTTTCTCTAGAAGACATCCTGTCACTTGTCTTTCAAAATTAGCAGAAGTAGGTTAATCTTTTATAGCCAAGAACAAGCATTCATTGTCATCAAAATCTCCATAATCAGATTCCTCATTAGAAATACTAGCATCCTCATTCACATAATATGCTCTGTTGATCTTCTTACCTTTGTTTTATTTTCTAAATCTTTGTTTATTCTTCTTAGCTCTTTTCAGACATCTCAAAGCATAATGACCTATTCCTCCACAACCAAAGAAGTTAAAGGGTAACTTACCTTCATACTTACTGGAGCCTTTCTTCATCCTTCTCACAAAGTTAGCTTCTACTTCATCAAGATTTTATTCATTCATATCTTTAGCTCTTGTAGCATTAAAAGTAGTTTATAATTTGGATCCATTTCTCAAATTTGAATATCTCAACTCATAAGATGTTAGCATTCCCAATAACTGATCTTTAGTGTGGGTCTTGTAGTCTATATGTTCTTCAATAGTAGATACCTTTTCACTATATGCATTAGGGAGAGTTCTAAGAATCTTCTTTACAATCCTGGATTCATCTATTGTAGCACCAATTCCTTGCATTCCACCTATCACCTCATCCACTCTCTATACATAGGATTTAATGTTCTCATCTTCAGACATATGCAGGAGCTCAAACTATATCTCCAAATTCTGCAACTTTTCTTCTTTGACCCTTTCATCTCCTTCATGTGCCTTTTCTAAAGCATCCTAGACTTCTTTTGCAGTCTTCAAATTTTGAACTTTAATCAACTTGGAATGTGCAAGACTATTCTTCAAAATGAACTTCACCTTATTGTTTGCTTCATGCGCCTTGATTTCATCAACCGTACTGGGACCGTTAGTAGGAGGGGTGTAAGTAGTCTTGTAAGCTTTATCGACATCATATCCATAATACTCCAAATATTCTTCCATCAATATTTTCCAGATAGCATAATTAGTTCCATCAAACTTTGGATACTCAAAAGTTATTTTTCCTGCCATCTCAGACGTTCCTTAAGTGGTTAAGCTCTTTTCCAAGGAACCAAGCTTTGATACCAATTGTTGAACAAGACAAATAAGAGGGGGGTGAATTAGTTGTGAACAATTTTAACCTTTAAAACTTTCACCAAAAATTAGAACAATCAAAAATCCTTTACTCTAGTAAAATGATTAAACATTAAGTGGAAAGGAAAAAATTGAAAAGCATCACACATACACAGTAACACCAAATATACATGGAAAACCCAATAAGGGAAAACCACAATGAGGATTAACTCACAATATAATTAATATCAAAATCGATTACAAAGGCTCACTACTAGAGTAGGCTCACTACCAAAATAGGACTCACTATCCAACAAGGGTTAATGACCTGGAGGGCTCACTGCCACATAGATACAAAGAAGATAAAAGATATATGATATAGAGAGAAGACAATCTCAATGCAATAGATATTTTCACCATGGCTCACTCAACCACTTGTAGACATGCATGAATGATAGAGTACACCTTCAACTCATTGCATCTAAAAACTCAATTAGATTTCACACTGATCTACCAAACTCACATCACATACGTGCGCTATTTCACATCTATTTCACACCTATCTCGCTCTATTTATTTTCATACCTTTCACCAATATCTCATCCTATATTTATACCATCTTGAACTTTGAAATTTATCTAAAGTTGGACATACATCATTTAAATTCAAATTAGGTTAGCACCAAAAAATTCTAGGGTGGAATTTGAATGAGGGCGACTCAAACACATGCTTGATGAGGACCCAAATAAGTCCCAACAGGCTTCATGAACTTTGAAAGTAGTGTTTAACACAAGGTCAACCAAACCAGTGTAAAACACATAGAACAATTAAGCACACACAACCCTTAACATGATCCAATCTTTCCAAACAACACAATTATCTTCAATATGATCATAACAACTTAACTGTAGAACCACAAGTCATAAGACTCAACCAAGAAGAAATCTGGAGCAACTAAATTTCTCCTGGACCTCAGCCAGATACCTTGAAAAACATAGTTTACAACTAGTGAACATAACTCACATTGTACAATGATCTAGAAACCCAAAATCTAGATAAAGCAACTTCCAATAACCATGATCAACATATTTGAACCACACAAACATAGGAGAAAAACCTAGAGCAAAACCAAAATCAAACACTAAACATCTACAACCTTTCTTCATTACAATTTTCTCAATATCCTCGACATATATAGCCAATAACTTGCATCCATGACATTAATAACAACAACAACCATTCGATCATGAGTTGACCAGTTTACATCAATGACAACACTTTCATTCTTACAACAAATAGTTCTAAGGGATAAGTCACAAGAATTTGAAAGATTCAAGATATTCAGATCCATGGTTGAGAAGGAGATTGGTAGAAGGATAAAATTCTTACAATCAGATAGAGGTGGAGAATTTACATCAAGTGAATTCATTGAATATTGTGAAAAACATGGAACTAAAAGAAAATATTCTACATCGATAACTCCACAACATAATGGAGTAGTAGAGAGAAAGAATATGATAATTAAGGAGATGTCTAGAATAATGATGAATGAGGCCAAATTACTTGATGTGTATTAGAGAGAGGCAACACACACTAAAATTTAAATTTTGAATAGAGTTCAAATAAGAGTAAACAATGATACAACCCCCTATGAACTGTGGTATACAAAACCTACATCTGTTAAGTATTTTAAAGTGTTTGGTGGAAAATGCTACATCAATAGAGAAGAAGATATTTTGGGAAGATTTGATTCAAGATGTGATGAAGGAATATTTCTTGGATATTCCACCCAAAGAAAATCTTACAAGTATTATAAAAAAAGGTTGCACAAAATTGTAGAAAGTATCAATGCCAAGATTAATGAAGAATTGAAACATGTTAAATCTAACAGAGACAACTTTGTAGATGAATTAGAATGTGAAGAAGATATTGTTGATGAAGAGCCAGAAGAAGAGAAAGAAAAGCACCTACAAAATGTGTTCAAAAGGATCATCTTGCAGATTAGATAATTAGAAACAAAAATGAAAGTGTCCAAACCAGAAGAAGAGTTGCAAAGAATAAGGAACAATTAGTTTTTTCTCTCTTTTCTTAGATTGAACCTAAGAGCTATGTTGAGGCCAGCAAGGATGAGAGCTAGATAAAGGCCATGGATGAAGATTTGAATCGAATTGAGAAGGAAAAAACATGGGAATTAGTTCCTAGACCCCCAAGAAAAAATGTGAAGGTAATAAATGGGTGTTTAGAAAAAATCTTAACAAAGATGGAGATATAGTAAGGAATAAAGCAAGATTGGTGTGAAAATGATATGCACAAGTTGAAGGCATAGATTTTGAAGAAAAATTTGCACCTGTTGCAAGATTAGAAGCCATAAGAATGTTTCTTTCATTTTTAGTTTATAAAGGATTCTAGATCTATCAAATGGATGTAAAATATTCTTTTCTCAATAGAAACCTTGAAGAAGAAGTCTACATAGAATAGCCAAAAGGTTTTCAGCTATCAGAAGAAGAAGATTATGTCTGCAGATTGAAGAAATTTTTTTTTGGTCTAAAACAAGCACCAAGGGCATGATATTCAAGATTAGAAAAATACCTACAACAACAAGGATTCAAGAAAGGATGTGCAAATAGTAATATGTACTTCAAATTTGAAGGTGAGCACATGATTATTGTTGATGTATATGTGGATGATATCATATTTGGTGGTAGTAATGCCAAGATCTATATTCAATTTTCTGTTCAAATGCAAGATAAATTTGAAATGTCAATGCTAGGAGAACTATCATTTTTCCTTGGTTTACAGATAGTTCAAATTGATGATGGGATATTTATATCTCAAACCAAGTATGCTAAGGAAATTCTTAAAAAAATTGGAATAGAAGATATTAGACCAATAAGTACCCCCATGATAACTGGATGTAAGTTGAGCAAGTCAGATGAGTCCCCAGATGTAAATAAGATAATGTATAGGTCAATGATAGGTAGCTTGTTGTACTTAACTGCATCAAGACTAGATATTATGCAAGAAGTGTGCATGGTATCAAGGTTTCAAGATGATCCTAAGGAGTCTCATGTCAATGCAGTGAAAAAAAATAGATAGATCAAAATTGCTGTTGACTATGGATTGTGGTATCCCAAGAGCAAAGATTTCACTTTGACAACATATACATATGTTGATTGGGCTAGAAGTGTAGATGATAGAAGAAGCACTAGTGGTGGAGCATTCTTCTTAGGAAAAAAACTTGTTTCCTGGGTGAGAAAAAATCAAGAGTTAGTCATTCTTTCTACAGAAGAAGAAGAGTATGTAGCACTTTTAGCATGTTGTACTCAGGTATTGTGGATGAATTAGACACTTAAATACATCAAGGTTGAGTACAAAGAACCTACCTCTATTCTTTGTGATAATTCAATTGCAACAAGCATCTCAAAGAATCTAGTTGATGCATTCTAGGACAAAGCACATATCAATCAAGTATCACTTCATAAGAGAGAAGGTTGTAGATCAAGAAGTCACCATGGAGTATGTGCCAACCAAAGATTGAGTAGCAAACATATTCACCAAACCTCTTTACAGAAGAATTTGGGAGTAATTTCTCCCACATCATTTCATTGAATCTCAGTGATAGGGCATAAGCCCAAGGGGAGCTCCATAGCTACTTTATTCATCCCTCCAAAAGAAGGAGAAATCAAGCCAAGCCAACTTGTTTAAAAAATTTCTAATGACTTGATGGTTATAGATTTATTAACCTCTTCTTTCTCTTTGAACAATCAGTCAAAGGGGGAGAATAGTAGCACAAATTGATATCAATTGGTATCAGTCAAATGGGGTGAAATGTCCCTTTTCTATTGCTAAAGGGGGGAGTATAACTAGTTTCAATAAATGTATGGTGAGACCCTTTTCCATTGATGTCAAAGGGGTAGAAAGTTAAGAAAATGTTCTGCTGGGAGAGAATACACAAATGTTCATGCAATTGAGCTATGTCCACAAGAAGAAGAGTTATGTCTAAGAGGGAGATGTTATACATGTGCACTCATATGGTTTTTTTATAATTGGTACAAAGAAGTTTAGTTGACTAGAACATTTAGAATTGGTACAGAGCATTTAGAGCATTTGGTTTTTCGTCAATGACAGAGGGGAAGATTGTTGGAATAATGTTGTCATTGATGTCAAAAGGTTTCATTGATTTCAAAGGGAAGATAAGTGGAAGCTTGAAGGTCATTTGTGACATTGGATCAAATTTTTGGAAGTATTGGTGAAGAATGATGGAGAGAGGAGCATGATTTGAAAATATTACAATTTTGCTCAAAAGTTGCAAAGTTGTCATGAAATGTTGTCACAATTTTGCAAAGGTCACTTCCAGAGGTTTGCAGAGAAAACAAGCCTCATATTTTTATGAGTTTTTCAAGAGGATTCAATTGGTATGGTCCGCATGATTAGAGGATGTGTAGCAAGCTCAAAATTGATTTATTTCTTCTCTCTATTCAAGTTAGGGTTTTACTATCAAACACTGTGTTGTAATCATGGTGATGATCAAGTTTTATATTTTGAATTTGACTATCTATTGGTAGTAGCAGGTTACATAAGTTACAACTTAAGCCATTTGTATCGTCAATATAACCAGCCCCTTTATCTAGTGCTATCAATTGGAAAAATTTTGTGTGCATCGCACCTTGGCTTCACATCACAATTAACACTCTTCATGTGCTATGCACTTTTGCGATGTGTGATATGCTCCTTGGAAGATCTAACAATGCACGTCAGTGGTTGAAGATCGAACGACTATCTCTTTATTGCTTCACATAGTAGTTGTGAAGAAAAAGGGTTGTGTGCAATCGACGATATGTGATGTAAGTGTTTGTGTGATGGTGTGATGAAGAAGTTCAACAGTAAATGTTGAAGGATGGGAGATTAAATGGATATCAATCAAGTTTTTCCATCGTGCTTCGAAGTTTACCTCGACATATTATTTGAAGTTTACCTCAGCATATGCTTTGAGCGATATGCGATAGAGACAGATCAATGGTGGAGAAAAAACAAAGGAAATCCAATGGTCATCATATCTTTGCTTCACATCACTATTGTAAAGAAAATGGGAGTAAGCTATTTATGACGTGAAATGGTAGTGGAACATGATGTTAGTATAGCCATGTTTCAAGATATGGTTGTATCACATGTTTTCTTCACATCACAATTTGTATGTGCTTTGTCCAAGGAAATACTACGATCTACGACATAATGGAGAAGTGGAGTTTGATGTACGTAGGGACAGGTGGCTACATGTAATTGCATCACAATTCTTTATATCACAATTTACACTCTTTGCATGCAAAAAAAGTTGGGCTAGGAATAAAGAATGTGATGATAACCCAACAATAGAGATTACTCAATGGTGATTGAACGATGATCGCAAGACTACTTCACATCGCAAAAATAGAGGTTGATGCCCTTGTTGAAAATGTGATATGTTGAAGTGAAGTGATAGTCATATGTCAAGCAATGAAGATCGATGACAGTAGTTTAAATGAAGATAATCATTCGACTGTGTTTTAAAGTTGGATTAGATGAAGGAGGATTGATGGATTGTGGCACAAAGATAATAAATTAATGGCCCAAATCTAAAGTTGAAGATCTTAAATGGTTATGACAGTGTGAGCGAGGGTTTTGACTGTAAGCTGACATAGTAAGAAAAATCAATTGGTTCAACTGCTTTAGTGACAAATTGATTGGTGATTTGATATGCAGAGTAGCAACACATACTGCAAAGAAAATCAAGATTATAATTAGATCAATTATACAAGGAATGGATTAAATACATATCTAGATTAGGGTTTTGTAGGTTTCCAATTTGAGTAAGTTTATCTGATCTGTATAGGAATCTTGTTGGAGAAGAAAGTGTGTAGAAAACTCTAGCAAAAGGTTCTAGATAAATTTTTTTGAATATGCAATTAATTTGGACAGTGGTGTGTGGTTCGAGGAAGGAATGATTGTTGGTGAAGATATGAGAAAAGAAGATTGATGCAGGTATCAGGGTGAATGTGTGAGCAAAGGAGCAGATAAAGAATGCACATGTTGAGATAGAGTGAAACCCAAAGAAAAAGAAAAAATCATCATCAAGGGTTTTCATTCAGGGTGTAGAACAGAGAGAGATACAAAGAAGAGAATTCAGTTGTAGAGATTGCAACAAAGAGATGAGCAGTTACAAATAAAATTGCAATAGTGAACAATGTTCAATAAAACAAATTATAATAGATTCATTATAAATCTGACTAGTGGGTTCCATTAGATAATTGGGTAGGTGCTTAGTGTAGGGAGTTGGTGCTTCCTTGGAGTGGGTGCTCCTAAAACTAGGGGATTGGTGTCTCCTTAGGGTTGGTCCCCTTAAAATTTGTAATTTTCATGGTGAGGTTGGATTAGGATAGTAGATCCTAGTGGCTATTCTCACCATGGTTTTCTCATTTTGGGTTTTCCATGTATATCTTGTGTTATGTGCAATTGTGTGTGTGTGTGTGTCTATCTCTCTAAATTTTTATTTTTAATCAACACTAAAATTCCAAAAGGAGTCAATCTACTTTAAGTTTAAAAGGAATAAATTTTAATTAATCCACTAATTCACTCCTCCCATCTCAGTAGATTGTTGTGTTCTAACAAATATATTAAAACCGGTTATAGTATATTATAGGAGTGCTCACTATAGGTGGACTCACTACCCACTAAGAAAAGGAAATAGATAGAAGAGATTGTGGGACATAAATAGATTTGAAATGTTACAATTATATCTAACAAATTCATGAAATACGGTTCCAATGAAGCTCATAATACAAACTCAAAACTCTTCATACTGATTTGAATCAACACTCTGCTCTGCTATGCATTCACATTATCTTTGCATAATTCACATCTACTAACTCTTATTACATGTCATCTTCTACAAAATACTAAAAAATATCTAACTTATATACACTAGTAGAATTTTACAAATAAATGACTAGGTGATTAAAAGTCTTAGTCACAACAACTAAAAATGACTAAATTCTACTAATTTTTTGCAACACAACTATGAATGAGTAAATAAATGACTAATTTGGTTGTTGGGTAAAAAATTATTTAGTCACACAAAAAAAATGACTAAATAGTTAGTCATGCGAATACAAATTAGATAAATTTTTAAAAAATATTTGGGGAAATGATTGGCGGGAGTGTATTGCACATGGTTCATTATTCTTGTTTAGAATTTGGCACTTGACAACTACACTAAGGTGACTTGCATGGGCTCACAAACTACACTGAGGGGTTTTGAGTTACAATAGCTACTTGCATGGGTGATAAATATTATTTGGAGAGGACCTGGAGAATTCTGAAAAGGCAGGCAAGGACTTTGGTGTTTGTTGCAAAGTATTTGAATTCTGCAATGAAGTCAGATTTGGGGATGCCCTCTACAACAAATCTAGAGGTAATTTGAAACTCTCATTACACCAAACAAAAAATCTATAGCTTTCTGATTGGAAACTTATAGTACTTACAATCTTCTTCTCTTAATAACGTTCATTTACAATCTTGCCACTGTTTTACTTCATAATGTGATCGAGCTAAATATAATAAAATTTGGGTGTTAGTGCCAAAATATAATTTCCTCAAATAATTTTGATACATTTTCACTACAAGCACAAACTGTCCTTGTGCAAAGTAAACATGTGCTAGATTTACCCACACATTAGGCATCTGAACAAAGATGTTTATTGTTGCAACTTCTTGTACCTGTGTAAAAATTTCCTTTGCAATATCAAATTGACCCCTTTTAGCTAGCACAATGGCTACCCCATTTGTAGCATAAACATTTCCTAGTCTTTGTTCCAAAAATTTATAATACAGTTCTCTATCCTTCTCAAGATGTTTTTCCTCCACCTTTGGATCCCTCCTCTCATTGCGAAAAGCTGCAAAATAATTCCAATTTCCAAGTGAAATGTCAACATAAGAATTCTTTGAATTTGATTTATTTTATGTAGCTTTAGTTGTTTCTTTTGCTTTAAGCTAGTCATCTATTTTTAGTTCCATTTTTACAATCATAGATAAAGCATTTGATGAGTTTTTATCCACCTTAAGTGCATCCCCAGTCAATTCTAGGCTTAGTTGGATCCCATTCTGAGCTTGAGCCATGGTTGCAAGATGTAGATATGCATCCAAATAATTAGGAAACTTGAACAATATTAGCCTATGTAAAAGATTTTCTTTTTTAGTATCATGTAGTCATTCAAAAAACCTAGCAAGATTAAATAGTGTTGTGAATTTATCCCATGGTAACTCAAGTGAAACACCACCTTCTTCTAGTCGATGGAAGAATTCCATATCCTTAAAGAGCATAGGAAAAACTACAGAATTGGCACGGGGGATTTTATTTATGAATTCAACCCAAATGCCATTTCCTAATGCCTCCATAAAATTTTGTTGAGCCAACTCTAGTTCATCATGCTCAAAATGAAGAACCCCAATGTTGTTTAATAATTGAATGGGTACTTCTTCTCTGCTCTTCTTCAAAAGAGACTTTGTTGTCTTAAGAGAATCTAAGGATGCACTAGGATATGATGATATTAATAACTCACTCAACTTGATAAATGCATGGGCATCACATGGATCTATACGAGTTTCCTTTCTTAAAATTTCCAAAGCCTTATCTGCTTGCCCTTCCTAAGCATATATATGGCCTACAAATTTTAAGCTCTCACAGTTTTCAAGGTGGACCTCCAGAACCTTTTCAAAATTTGAGAGAGAACTCTTAAGATATCCCAGCTTCAATTGAACTTGTCCACAAAATCCTATGGACTTTAGCTTTCCTTGACTGATGCCATGTAGTAGCGACTAGTGGTGTCATAATCACCTTTACTATGATAAGATCTTACAAGATTATAATATGAATGATATTTTATGAGAGGGTCGTCAGTTGAAACAAGAGTTGTCTTAGTCAACTGTTCCAAAATAAATCCTACCTTGTGAAGAAAAAATGGTTTGCTAAATGATTCAATATCATTGCATAGTATGGGTATAATTTAAAGGCTCTACGCATCTTTTCCATTCCTTCATGAACACTACCTTTTTCGCTAATTTTGAGTATCTTAAAATTAAAAAATTCACAAAACTGACCATAGAGATTTTTCCCCATTTCAAACAACAAAATTGCTAGAAAAATGTGTTTAAAACCTACAAAAAAATACAAATAAAATCATGCTGATTTTCGCGCCAAAAAAAAACCATGAGACCATACCCTTTTTCTTACTATTATTCTTCGATAGATTTTTTCCAAGCATCCACAGCTTGTTTGAAATCACCTATTTTAGGATTTTAGCCATAGCAACAAGGAAATGAACTATTTGATAAAATGCTTTGGTAGACATGTATGAAAAATGTGGTAGCATAGACAAGGCAATAAACTTTGGAAAAAATGCCTCAACTAAATGTGGTCTCATGGTGATGGAATGCCATGACGAATTCCATGACAAGTGAATTGTTATGGATTGTCATTGCATTCCATCAACATGAGACCACATTTATTTGAGGCATTTTTTTGACTAGTTCACTGCCTTATCTATGTTGTTGCTTATTATTATGCTTTGATAGATTTTTTCCAAGCATCCATAGCTTGTTTGAAAGCACTTTTTTTAGGATTTTAGCCATAGCAACAAGGAAATGAAATATTTGATAAAATGATTTGGTAGACATGTATGAAAAATGTGGTAGCATAAACAAGGCAATGAACTATTTGAAAAAATGCCTCAAATAAATGTGGTCTCATGAAATGCCATTACAAGCAAATGCAATTGGCAGTTGCTCCTAGTTATTAGTTATGCAATGTGAAGTAATTGCATAACTGCTTAGGTTGAATTTGTAAAAACTATATTGTAATTGAAATTTTGTCATTTATCAACATCTATTTATTAGTTATGCAATGTGAAGTAATGCTTTGAGTTTGAAAGATGTGCAATGCAATGTAATCAACAATTTGAATATAAACTACAAAAATCTATTTTTAACAATTCATTAGTTAAACTCTCTATTTTATTTTCTCTCTATAACTCTATTGTTATGGAAATTCCTTTTAATTAAAAAAATATAGTTTTTGTCTCTTATTCTACAATTTTTTACATTTTGTCATCTATCAGCATCTAGGTATTAGCTATGCAATGTGAAGTAATTCTTTGAGTTTGAAAGACGTGTAATGCAATGTAATCAACAATTTGAATATAAACTACTAAAATATATTTTTTACAATTCACTAGTTAAACTCTCTATTTTATTTGCTCTCTATAACTCTATTGCTATGGAAATGCCTTTCAATAAAAAAAATAGTTTTTGTGTCTTATTCTACAATTTTTTACATTTTGTCATCTATCAACATCTAGTTAATAGTTATGCAATGTGAAGTAATTCTTTGAGTTTGAAAGATGTGCAATGCAATGTAATTAGCAATTTGAATATAAACTACAAAATCTATTTTTTACAATTCATTAGTTAAAATCTCTATTTTATTTTCTCTATATAACTCCATTGCTATGGAAATGCCTTCCAATTAAAAAAAATGGTCTCTTATTCTACAACCATACAATCATACACAGTATTATCAACAAATAACAGAGACTAGAATTTGAGCACCAAATTAAATCTTCTTCTCCATTGATTGCTTCAAATAGATATTACAATATAACAAAAGTCTCCTCATATGTTTCTATAAATGCCTATGATTATGATATGAAAACTTGATCTTGGTTTCTATTTTATAAGAGAAGCAACAAGATTTAGACCGTTACAAAATATGACATATTTTTAAAATGCATGCCTCTTTGTATAAATTAAACATTAATTTTTCTTAAAACATAATAAAGAGAAAACAAAGAAAGTAGACAATATTGATTGGAAGCCCGCAACACTTGCAATACACTTGTAGTTTGTTAATCAACATAAGATACCTATTATCATCCCGATCTAGCAAAGCCCCCCTCTCCATGATAGAGTGTTTGAAGGATTAGTTCTTCCACTACAACATCTTCAAGGCCCTATTCTTTTGAAGGATCCAAATACTTTTGCTCCCATTGGTATACTGTATAGTCATGAGGCCATTCATATTCTTGAATCTTTGATATGTTTGTTAGGTGATTCCTTCATTTTTTGTCGAGTAACCCTCTGCCATTTGTAATGAATTTAGAATATCTGGTATCCAAGGCTATTATTCCATCCATGATCAAATTGAGGATGTGGAAATTCAGTTCACCATCCTTTTGTACATGAGAAATGCAATCAATTTTTTTTTGCCAAATTCCTTTCTCCATTCACTAAGATTTTTCAATTGGTCATCATCCTTTAATATACTTGGCACAAACCACTTCTTCAATGTATGAAATAATTCCAACGTTATTTTGATCTTTTGATCTTCTCTATTTATACACTGAGATTAATCTATAACTATCTTAACCATCTCCTTAGTTGGCTTCAAAGTTGAAGGAGCTTCCACACTTCTCTATAGTACCCTACATAAATTCACCAAGGTATGATGAATTGGCTGCCATTTCTTGAAAAGAGGATCTAGTATAAGTGCATGGGCTCTCATCTGGTCAATTGCTTGGGATAATGAACTGTACAAATCACACACACTTTCCAATTTTTCCTCAATCTATTTGATCCTACGATCCAATATTTTTTCCAAGACATTGATGATGATTTGGTCCCTCACTCCCTCCTTGGTTTCATTATTGGCTTTTTTCAACTCTTCAATCTCCTGTCTTAGTATATTCATTTGCTCAGAGGATGCACTGTCTATATTGGTTGATTGGGTAGTAGGAGGTTGATACAATACTATTTATTTACTCTGTGAGGGCCCTACTCCTTTCAATTGATATTTCAATATTACATTTTCTATGAATAGTTTATTTACCTCATCATTTAAGAATTTATGTTCCTTTTCATATTCTGTCAATTTGTTTTCCATTTCCTTAACAGTAGCTTAAGTGAACATGGCCAAGTGCATTGTTATGGTGGAAACTTCTAAAGGATATGTGTCCAATGTTTTTACCATAGTCGTTCCTCTCATCTCTTGTACCACATTTAGCAACCTTGGTTTTTGTGTATTTCTTTGCTTGGCCCAAAATGCCAAGGTCTCAATCTTAGGGTTGTACCTTGTACCACTTATCCCCTCATCAGAATCAAATTCAACAATCATCATTGGGTCTTCTTGTGTTCTTACTTTTTCAAGTAAGAATATCTTCTTTAGTTCCATACCTAGGATAATGAGTATATTACTCTTCAAAACCATATCACTAGAATCTTGTGGGATAATATCAACATTATCAATTCTCAATTTATTGAAATTATAGGCTACAATTTGATCATACTAAGACTCTTCAACACCCATCTTGTTTGTCTCTACTCTTCATTCAAACTATCTCATTTTCAGTTTAACCCAAAAATCCTTAAATTCAGGGTCTTAATGAAATCATCATCTTCAATAAATTTGTGAGTTGTACAATTTCCCTCTCATCATCCTACATTTCCCTTTCTCCCTACATATGGATATCAATTCTAGCCTCTAGTTTATGAGCTTCAATTTCATGGTTTGGTTGATCAGCTACCTCAACATCATCCTTCAAAGTCCTCAGTACACTAGCCACTTCTTCACTCATTGCATAGGAGACCAATCTATGTGGCTCTTTTGTCTTCTTTTTCTTAGGAAGTTATTGTTCAAGAGGTGATTCTTGAGGAACATGACATACTAAAATAGTGTCAGGAGATGGCTCTAAAATTACAATACCACTTGGCATTTTGGGATATAATCTGGTGGGCCTCTCCTCCTTTTCTAGTGAAAATTTAGCTATATACATTTCATCAAACCTACCAATTATAAAATTTATCCTCTTAAGAGGATCTGCTTCTTCTAAAAAATACCCCAAGAAGTCACTCTTCTTCTTCATTTCTTCCTACATCTTCATCATGATCTCCCATTTTATTTTCCTCTGATATACCTCTTGGGGAGTGAAACAGTTTCTAATCACATCCTCTTCATAATCCACTTGATGAATGATTGTGGCCTTTGTGAGGAGGTTTCATCTTATAAAATTAACATCGCCCTCAGGGTAAAAAAACCTTTCACTTCCAAGCCTCAGAGAATATATTTTCTTAAGGTAATGTTGTAATTCTTCAAGGGTGTCATATCTAATAGATAATTCTTCACATGTTGTCAAGTTAGGTAGAAATGTACCCTTCTTTTGTTTTTGCATGAAATCCTTTTCCATCCACAACATTTTCCACATAAATTCTAAAAAGGTTAGCCAAAGAGGAAAAAAATTGGCAATATATGTGGGGCCTGTGGGCACCCATAAATCTTGATTATTGTGACATCTTGCAGAAAAAACCAATCAACAAAGTTATGAGTATGACATTTTTCTGGTTTCAAAGCCAAGGGCCTCAATAGTTGTAGTATAGGTATGTGTAATATTGGTGATGAGTGGACAAGAACTCTCATAACTTTGTACACAAAGTCATCATGGAACACTACATAATCAGAATTTTGGCATATGCTATCCCATGTATAACACCATCGTTGCATGGGAAACAAGTTCCCTTGTTGATAAATGTTACTCAAACACATCCTTTTGGTCCATCTATCTTTGTTCTAGTACAATATCAAGTGACATAGTAAAGAATAGTGCCTAAATGTTATAGGGGCACTGTTCTCAATGACTTGTAGGAATCCTTCATGCAATTCCTTCTCAAGATATGAGACAAAGTCATATTCAATGTTTGTCTCAAGGTTCTAAATTCTCATAGCCATCATCATCAAACTAACTAGCATTTGTTCTTGTGCATCTATCCCAAGTACTTGATAGAAAGAAAAGTAGGTTTTCTTGAAATAAATCTAAAAATATTGTACATCAAATGATTCGATGGCAGAGGGGGAGATAGGTATCACCTTGTTGTTAACACCCCTTTTCATGTATATGGGGAGTTCATCACTTTTGTGTGTTCTCCTTAACCTAGTATATTCTTCCTCACTCTTTTGCAAGTCAACCTTAGTGAGGACCTGTTTATTTAGATTAAAGCATTCAATGATTGTAGCTTTTGTTAATATTACCAATGGTGACCCATCTATTATCCTCATAGACCTGGTAGCAGGGTGGTAATTTTGGGCTAGAACTCTAATGAACACCGCATCTATGAAGAAATTTAGGACAATTAGCTTAGCTAAGTCTAATGTTCACGGATTTGATACTAGAATTCTCCCTTCCCTCTTTTCATAGAAATACCAAAATGATTCCCACCCCAAAACAAGAATAAGGGCATCCCTACAACCATGAGTTGTATCATTGAAAATATTCTTGTATCCTTTCTCAGTCTAGTTAGGAAAGATATCTAAGATAGATTGTTGTAATGATCTCTTTTTACCCTTAGGCTCTTCCTTCTTAGTCTCGGGTTTTTTTTAGGCGGCATGATACCTAATGTTGATCTATTTTTACCCTTAGGTTCTTCCTTCTTATTCCTAGGTTCTTTCTTTTTAGGCAGCATGATATCTAATGTCAACCTCTACTCAAGCTTTCTAAATGTTTAAATGTAGGATTTCAAATAATTCTATGCTTGTAAGCTACTTCAGTAAGTTCAATGTACTTACCTAGTATGTGATACTTGCAGAACTTTTCCATGTTGAACTCCTAGCTTCCTGCATGTCAATCCTTGCAAATGAATGCTAAAACAATGTCGAGTTCTCAATTTTAATGGCTTATGAGTTAAGTCATGTCATCATTAATATCAACCTTATGCCAATATTATGTGATCAACTCATATTTTGAGTTTGAATGTGCACCATTGATTTTCACAAGATTTGAGGGCTATTAAGAGTTATGCATTTAATACCACAAATAGTAATAATGCCCTGATAGTCTGTACCACAACATCGCCGCCTCTTTCATTAACTAGTGTGGGATAGCAGGGTCATGAATATTTTTATTTATCAAACTTAACGATATACAGTTGTCTTGAGATTTCTCTATCACATGATAGTGGGATGTATACCACTATACCACAAGCTTCCTTATGCTTTATCGCTAGGTAGTGGGACTCTTACCGCACTACCACTCTTTATTATCTCCTTCCTTGCAAGGTGATAGGTTGTTCCCCTGTATACCGCACTATTCACTTTTCCTTGTTGTGGTACTGTGGTTATAATGTAATTAAGCTCTTTTATACCACCCAACAACACCTTTATTATGATACCTCCATGGTATTGAGGTGAATAATTTTATGTTGTATGTTATATATTGCTAGCCTACTAAGGGTTCAAATTGATGTTGCAGAATTGTGGTAAAGGACTTTTATGGATGTAAAATAGCTATACATGTTTTTGCTTAAGTATATATGATGAATTTTCAGCTTTGTATAGGCGTTTCAATTTCAGTCATACCTAAAAAAATTATATGTTTGTTTATAGTGGGGAGGCTCAGTAAAAAATAAAAAGGAATATAAGGGTTGAGGCTCAAGGTTAATTGTGATGATGGAACTAGGAAAAATTTGAAGGTTCTACACCTCAGAGTATGTTTTTCCTTCATCCTGCTTGTGTTATGTTTTTTATGAGTTCTTTTCTTGTGAATATATCCCTAAGGAAATTTTTTTTGATACCTGTAATTGTAAACATCTTCTTGGTTTTTGACTGCAAATTCCCTTTAATCTGTAAACTAAATTCTATTTTAAGTTTCCATTTGTAGTTATCAACATATTGGAAAGTCAATCAACTTATGAACTCAACAAATTTTTACTGATTCAAGTTGTTGATTTATACATCATTGTTTATTTGGATTTCAGGGAATGAGGAAAAGGACTGTAAGACACAAATTAGATGATAGTGATCATAATGCTGAAATTTTATTGACAAATTATGAGCAATTGTGTAGTGAAAAAGTGGCCAAGAATAATGAATATTTATCGCAACTTGGTTTGAAAAACATGCAAGTTTGATGTAGAACAAAGAGGAAGAAACACCTTCTTAATCTTCACTTGACAAAATCAGAATCTCCTTTGTTAGCCAATTCATTCAAAGTCACATTTCCTTTACAAAACCTTCACCCAAGCATTCAATTTTGCAATTAGATTTACAAAATTCAATAGAATCCTCAAAACACCTTAAAATTCTTCAATTCAATAAAAAAACAACAAACACAAAGTCATCCCCCTTCAAATTTTGTCAATCCATTATTGACAGTCCCCATCATTCCTCAATGGCACTTACAAACTATCAAACTCCAAAATTTGCTTCCCAAGACACAAAAAATGATTCAAACACTTGGAACAACATTAGATTAACAGACTCAAGCCCAAACACCAACTTAAACACCACAAATTTGAGAACTCGCAAAGTAGTCTATTCTAACCAGCCTAATTGGGCTTCCACTTATCAAGTTATCTTGCTCTTGCAACAATAAAGAATTTCTTGACTCCAAATGTGATTCAATAGCATTCAATACCCCACAACTAAACCTTCTTCAAAGTTTTTTATGACCATTCAAAAAGGAAAATATCAAAACTTTGCAGATGTTGTCCTAAATAGGGCTATGGTAACTCACTGCCAAACAGGACAGTCAAGAGATAGATTCCAAAAAAAATTCAAATTTACCAATAAAAATCCTGAAATGTATTCATTATACATCTAAGCACCATTCAATAACAATATAACTCATGAAGAATTCAATAACTACGAACAAACTCTTGAAATCACACTGTACATTGTCTTTACCAGTCCTTTTCATGTTTTATAGATGTAGGCTTATTAATTTTGATATCTCCAAAACAAAATTATTCTTCACCATTATTTCAAACATCTCATTTTAGATTTGAATAAGATTTATTTACCATTAAAATATCATTTCCAAGAGCATTTCATAAAACCATAGATGCTAACTTCATAAATTTATGTTTTACCAATCAAAACATAGTTTTACTGTCTAAAACTTTAATTATTCCACCAACCAATCTTAATCATTTGATCTAAAACACCAAGAACATTAAAATAGATACCATAAATATTCTTTCCACCGAAAATGAGCATTTTCCCATGGTTAAAATGCGAGAAACATAAAAACTTAAGTTTTTGTTTACCTAAAGAGGGTTTTTAACACTTTTAAGAAAAATGTCTATATCTTGCTTATAATAAAGAAAAAATGCATGAAACCAAATCGAATAGGAAGTTTATTGACATATCTACCATGTGCAAACAAGTTCTCATCAATTCCATCCTGTACAATGGCCGTACAAGAGCCTCAAAACAATAATTTTTTGTAGAAAAATGCATAAATAGTGCCTTTATTCCTTCAAATTTGATTGTGCAATCACCCACAAACTTCTCCAATGTACAAAGAGAATTTTTAAAGGCACACAAATGAATTTTGAACTTCTAACTACTCTCTAACTACCCACCAACACCAAAAACCAATGTGACCTTTCATATTCCTAATGTTGCTTTTTGTGCAACTTTAACAATTTTGCAAATTATGTTGACAACTTTACATTTTTTACAATTTGTTGCACTTTTTGGACCAAATAAACACCAAGTGACCTTTACAATAACCTAAGAGTGTACAAAATAACTTATTTAACCTTATTACAAGGTCAAGGCACCAAATTGATGATTTTTCAAGAATTTACATAATTGCAAAGGTGCTCTTGCACCAAAGTTGTAAATCCACTAAGTAGTATATTATTTGTTTAATAGTGTTCAATTAAATTTTATAGGCAAGAGATTTATGCATAGAATACATAATATGATTTTTTTTTGTTTTATAGGAAAGGAAAAGAGTGCAAAGGAAATGCAGAGAAAAAACAAAAGGAAAAAAAATAGATACAGTGTTGCCATCGCGTAGAAGCCAACACATTTGTGATTCAACAAATGCAGTTGGTGAAAACAATAGTTGTGATGATGTGCATATTGATATAGCACATGGTGTTGTGCAATGTCATGATGATATCTTAGCACAAAGACTAAGAGAGATTATTGAACAACATCAAAGATGATCTATTCATCATTAAAGGATGTGTTTGAAGTGAAATCTACAAAGACCGATACTAATCTACCTACTCATGCCACACTTGATGTTGCCAAGGAGCATGAAGTTCTGGTTAATGAAATTCATGAAGAGAGACTACTAGTTGCATCTGTTGTGCCTTAGAGTGCACCTGTTGCATCTAGAACTTTTTATGGAACTAGTGGGTCACCTAGAAATACTAGTAGTGGTTTAATAGAAGATGTGTCTCCTTTTGTCAAAAGACAAAGATTGAGTTAGTATTTGTACAAATCTATAGAGAGGAATGAAAAAGAAACAAAATTAGAAGGAAAGAATCCATTCTTGGTTGAGCTATCAAGAGATGGTGAGCCCATTGGGCCAAATGCTGCAAAGTGGGCCATCAAGTTGGGTGTAATATGTATGGCCTATTTGGATATTTGCAAATCAAGTTTTGTAGAGAAAGATCCATGAACTATGGAAAATGTTATACAAAAAATGGAAAATTATTTTTAGACTACTGGTGGACAAATCTCTAGAAAATATTACAAGCAAAAGATGAGAATTTTGATGAACAATTTAGATATAATTGCATAAAAACAATCATGGAGGGAAAAGAGAAGTTAGACTCCACTCTATCTCCCAAATAGTGGGAGGCATTGAAAGAAAGTATGAATTTTGAAGAATATATGGCAAAGAGTAACAGAGGCAAGAGAGAAAGAGATAATGTGAGGGCTGGATATACATTTGGCCAAGGTGGGTTGCACGGAAAAATAAACAAATTTGTAGTAAGTGTATGGATTTTTGGTTCAGTTTACATTGTGTTATTTATTTTAATTTTTTATTGAATTGACTATATATAGAAATTGACATTGTATTTTAGGTGGAAAATAGTAATAGAGAAGCAAGTGAAAAAGATATTGTCAATTATATGGTAGCACTAGATCCTAGTAAATCTAAGAGTAGGATGAAGTGGAAATGTAGTTTGTCAACATAGATTTCACAACCATCTATTCAATGCCTAGTAGGAGCCTCTGTAGATCATGTCAACTCAAATGAACTAGGGTACCAAAAGGTAATGAGTTGCATATTCAGTCTCACTTAGCAAGTTTCGTAGTTGGTTTCCTTTATTAACCCTATAGTTTCTACATGGAAAGAGCATAAATCCATGGATTTAGATGAGGTAAGAGGTTCTATTGATCTCATTTCTTCTTGTTTGGAAATTCTATATACAAATACCTCTTAATATGTAGATTATTGAAATATGAGCATAGGAGAATCCAACCCAGTATCTATATTGTTGAAGTGATCCAGAAAATGTTCTTTTGGAAAAATATATAGCTTGCATTCTTTACTTGACTATTGAATGCTTTGTATATTTTTTTGCACGATGGTTAAACCACATGCATAGCAATTTTATCAAAGCAATAGGAAAAAAAAATGCCTTCATGATGTCAACAGAGCTGCTGATATTGATAGTGATCATGATGAAGTGGACAAGAATGCACAACACAGTTGTTTTAGTTGTCCTGAAGTTGAGGTAATTAATATAGTAGTTGTCAGTTATCTATCCTAATGTTTTGTCATTCTTCATGCTTAAAATGTTCTCTTGGACAAAAAATTATAGCTTTTGCATTCTTTAAGTTGTAAGTTCATTTGTCCCAATGTTTTGTTATTCTTCTTTTGGACAAAATTTATAGTTTTTGCATTCTTCAAGTTGTAAGTTAATTTGTCCCAATGTTTTGTCATTCTTCATGCTTAAAATGTTCTTTTGGACAAAAATTTATAGCTTTTGCATTCTTTACTTGGCTTATATTATTTTTTGCATGATGATTAAACCACATGATGCAGAGCAATTATATGAAAGTAGAACGAAAAGAAAAAGGCCTTGTCAATAGAACTCTTTGCAAAGTTGTACAACTTCATGTCTGCAATAACGTTGATAATGATTATGATGGTGAACTCGACAAATATGCACATGATATTGATAGTGGTAGTCATGTTGAACTCAAGGTGAGTTCTATGAAACCACATGCAAGTAAGTAATATTCAAGTTGTGAGATGAGGATTTTCAGGGTGGATCAATTACGCTTGATCCATGATGAATTAAAACACAATTTATCCACTAAACCTCAATCTACCTAACAAGATCATTCAAATTGAAAAGTTAAACTCAACGTTTACTGAAACTAAAAGTTACAAACTATGAAAAGAGTTAAATTCCTACTCTAACCCACTTGAAACTTATCTTGTTTTGGAATTGGTAGCATGTTGATGTGGAACAATGACCCTTTCCCAATCCTGTGATTAGTGAGCTTGTTTCAATCAATTATATGGAAGAGAATTGATGAAACTATTGTGATAAACTGATGAAAAACTTGATTTATGCTAATTTAAACATTATGCAAGCTAAATTAACATGATTTTATACTAAAATTGATCTAACTATGCAATTGCTAAGCTAATCTAAGCTAAAGCTAAGCTAAAAAATGGAAACCCTAATTCATATGCAAAATAAGATGGATTCATGGAAGCCATTAATGGATTCTTTAAGCTATTATGCAAACTAAAATGAACTAAATTAAGCTAAAAGTGAGTAAATTGAGAGTATGGATACAAGTGAATTCAACAACATGACTTTGCAAGGTGGATGAAAACATAAGTTTTCTCTGAAAAAGATGGATCCATTTGTCTCCAAATAGTGTTCTATTTATAAGAGAACAAATGGGAAATGGAGGGTTAAGTTTGAAAAGATTAATAAATAGTCCAAGATGAAGGAGATGAGAGGCATGGATCATGGGTTCTCATCAATGGATGAGAATGCATGATTTGATTTGATCAAGGGCTCACACTTGCTTCAAACAAATACATTTTTAACCTGCTCACACAGGTCAAAGGTGACTTGTTCAAAAGGTTAAAGGTTAAAACTTGCATTAGAAGCCAAGTGAAAATATCCCTTTTTCAAATGATAGAAGAATAAGAATATTCCTTGGAATATTCATTTGGGTGAGGATAAAAGGCATTTTGCAAATTAAAAGAAATTCATAATTGTGCAAAAAGTGGATAAGGAATATTCCCTTTTTAAAGGAAAATTAGTTTAATTGTTAATTAAACAACATTTAATTACACAATTAGGGGATTAGAAAAATTAAAGGTGTTATAAATAAATGATTTAATGAAAGGGAAAGGGATGAAAGGATATTTAATTAAATAACTTAGGATTATTTAATTAAATTAGATGATCTAGGGAATTAAATTAAATATTTTAATTTAATGAGATGAAGTGTTAGCATGAAAGTGGGTGAATTAACCTGATTTGATGTGTTAGGTTAATAGATGAAAAATAATGCAATTAATTAAATAGCTAGGATAATTTAATTCATTTAGCGAAAAGAGGATGGATTTGAGAGGAAATGATGTTAGTTAGCCAATGTGATCCATCAAGACATTTTTAAGTGTCTACACAAGTAAGTAATGGTTTTTTATTATGTAAATAAGGGTAATCATTACCTATTTGATAGAAGTTGGTTAGAATAGGAGTGAAGTGTAATTAGCTAGTATACATAGATTATGGAAATAAGGGAGAACATATAACTTACATATGGAAACTTAGAGCTTTGTTGTAATAGAGTGCATACATAGATTTTGGCAATGCATTAGTGCATTGTGTTCAGGGATGTCATGGTCCTCAGTTGGGGGGACTTCACTATCAATCCATGTCTCTTTCTAGAGTACTCGTAGAGTCTAGCACAATTGTATTCTTTCCCTCTATTTGTTTGTACCTCACAATGGGTTATTTTTTTCATAGTAAAAAGTTTTTGATTAGAGGAAAAATATGGGTTTTGATGGGGCTTGGAACCCAATACAAAGAAAGGAAGGTTGTAATTAAGATACATCATAAACCATTAGCAGCCCCACAATAGCCTCAAAAGATAAGCAAGACTACATATGCTGCAAAAAACAAACAAGCAAGGGCAGGAGACCCGTAAACAACCTAGTTTTACTTGGGACTAGAAACCTTATAGATACACACAAAAGCTGCCTGCATCTGCTAGGCATCAACAAACCAGCCGCTCATGGAAGACACCACTGAGCCAAAAAAGATAATCTGCATAATGGTGTAAGACACCATCAGACCCCTAATCAAAAACCCGAGCAAAACCAAACACCCCACCTCAATAGGGGAGATGGAAAGCACAAAAAATCACTAGGCACAAAGCCACTTCTCAAACTAGGAAGGAAATTCCAAATAAAACCACCCATCCCGCAACAAAGCAAGATAAGCCAAGGAGTCCAAAACATCCAAGGATGGCTCCAACAACACCAACTTATTAGAAACATTTTCGCCCTAGGAAACCAACTCCACAAACACCTCAAAAGGAAAGAGCTCCCTTCTATTGGAGAGGATACTACGAGCAACAAGACCACCACAATCAGAAATCACCAACACCCTCCATCTCCACCTCCATTGGAGCATTGCCCACCTCAATAAGAATAGCTGAGGGAGGTCCACCTCCATAGGATGAGAGGAGATAGCTAACACAATAGTCAAGCAAACAACTATAGCATCCTTTGGTAACCACTGCACCAGAAACAAACTGTGTAGAAGGATAAAAGTCTCAAATAAACACCATATGTCCACATTATCAACACTCACAAAAAAACTCATCTTGGAATCAAAAGAAAACAACCCAACAATAATCCCATCACTCACCCACTTCAGATCTTTCAAAAATGGCTAAAAAAATTGAGAAAAGAGTATACAAACAAGAAGCAACTCAGCCCAAGAGAAGTCCACACTTCCCAACAATAGCCACCCAACAACAAAAAGAACCCTAGGCTAAAAGACCACTAGAGGCAAGGTACCAACCTCAGAAAGAATGAGAACACCCAACCCCCAAGAGGAACAAGGGATACCAAATAGGAAGGAAATTAGGAGAAGAGCCAATAAGAAAGAACACCAAGCAACCCCAACATGCCAGTCAAAGCCAGAGATAAGCCAAGACTCCCAACATCCAACCAAAAGGAAACACCACCACACCTTAGAGAGGGGACAAGAAGAACCCAAAACATCCCAAGAACAAAAACCCCCAATGCAGAACCACCAATCAAGTAGCAAGCGGAAGCACATACAAAAACTTATAAGTTGCCTCTTTATTATTCAACAAAATAAAAAAAAGCACATACAAAAATTGATTTGTTCCAAGACATAAGACATTACATACAACTATCAAAAACAATATAATGTGTGTTTTATATCTCAATATAATGTGTATTTATTTTTTGTAGACATTTATTGATAAACTCTAAGAAGGGGATAAAGTTGATGTGTTGGATCCATTTGATGGTGTTGTTGTGGGCATTAGGTGGATTCACTCACTATCTATTGTACATGGAGTCAATTTGAAAGGAATGGGAGATGCAAATGTACAAGTATTTTAAAGGTCACAAGTAACATACCGATTGCTTATGAAGAAAAAATGGATGGAGTTGTCCGTTTGAAAGAGAAAGAAGGGACCTTCACACAGTGGCCACTAAATTTTTTGAAAAAAATGACGTAGTTGATGTTTATCATGTAGTACTAGCTATTAGACATCTTGGCCCACTACTTTATGCAATAGTTTGAATGTGTTGTTCAAGGATCTTAGTTTTTTTTGTCTATTTTGGAGCTGTACAAGCAAAAAAAGGAATTATAACTTAGTTTTATTAGTCACAACACTGAGAAATACACTTTGTAACAATACATTTTTTAAAGAAAAGACACATTTTTGTCTTGTATTTGCTATAAGAACATAATTTCTCAATATAATTTCAGTATTTTACCTTCTTAATAGTTGTTTCATTATGTGCAAATGAATGATTGATTATGTTTTTCTTTGTTTTTATATGTTTAAACCTCAATTAAAGCATTGTTTCATTAATTTCCAGCACTTATAGGCAGAAATCAGTGAATAAAAACAATTAAATAAACTGCCAATTGACTAAATATACTACCAACTGATAGAAATCAATGAATAAATAAGACTACATATATGACTAAATATAAAGATTATGAAATTAATAAACAATGTATCAATATTCTAATAGTTGACAGAAATCAGTGAACAAAAACAATTAAATAAACTACCAAATTGATCAGAATGATGATTAAAATTAATGACCAAATACACTACCAATGGACAGAAATTAGTGAATAATAATGACTAAATAAGTGACCAACTAACAACAATCAATGACTAAATTAACGACTAAATATATTAGTGAATAAAAAATTACTAAATAAGTGACCAAATTACAACAATCAATGACTAAATCAACGACTAAATAAGTGACTAGTTAAATATATCAATGAATAAAAAATGACTAAATAAGTGACTAGATTACAACAATCAAAGACTAAATCAATGACTAAATATATCAGTGAATATAAAATGACTAAACAAGTGACCAGATTACAACTATCAATGATTAAATCAACGTCTAAATATACTACCAAATCGATCAATCAAAACAACCGATAAATGACTAAAAATGGTTTAGTAATCAATTTGGATGCATTATAAATGACTGGCAATAAACTACTAATGGTCACATGATCATGTTCAGTCATTTATATGCAATTTTTAGTATTTTTTAATCATATATTGTTGTTTTTGTACTAGTGATATCTGCTTCACCCATAACATCAAATAGGTTGACCTAATTAGATGTACGATTCAAAGTATACAAAATATGACTTTTCAGCTTAACTTAAAAATATTTTACCTTCACACCAAAAACCAAGGCTTGTAATATATCAATTAGGTCAGCATGGACCTATAATATCTCCCACATAACTCTACAATACTTAACTAAGTTTCACATACCTTCAAACCTATTAGGTCGATACCACAAAGGACCTAATTTCAAAATTTTCCAACTATACATCCACATTCGGACACGTGGACCTCCAAACACTGGCATGCCAACTGGAATGCACATTCATCTGACATCTATCAACACTTCCATAACTCCACAAGGCCAAAAAACAATCTATAGAGAAGTGTGGATTCTCCAAATCATTTGCACAGAACTAGAAAATACTTATAATTATCAAGCCAAACTTCTATTACTCATAACTTTCACACCATGAGCCAAAAAGAGAATAAAATTTGGAATTAGATACTTCTACCAACCAAAAACATTATACTAGAATCACATAGCAAAATCTTCAACAACAAACCAATGCAGATCCAATTACCTAATTTCAAAATTTTCCAATTGTACATCCACATTCAGACACACGGACCTCCAAAAACCATGTCAATTGGAATGCACATTGATTTGACATCTATCAACACTTTCACAACTCCAAAAATCCAAAAACAAATTCATGGAGAAGTGTAGATTCTCCAAATCATATGCACAAAACTAGAAAATACATGTAACTATCAAGCCAAACTTTTGTTACTCATAACTTTCACATCATGAGAAAAAATGAGATGAAAATATGTAATTAGATACTTCTACCAACCAAAAAAATTATACTAGAATTGTAGAGAAAAAAATTCAACAACAAACCAATGCGGACCCAATTACGAGATCCACTATATATATAATCACTGGTATTAACACTTAGTCAATTTTAATCACAATTGTCTTCACTGGATCAAACCTTCTTGAAAAATTATCTTTCAAAATCATCTCCAACCATGCTCATGGCACTTAAATTGATTTGCACCATTTTTTTGTACTGAGATACAATGTTGACATCAATGACAACACTGTAATAAATAATTGTATGTACCTTGTGCTCATTCCTCCTGCTCATGTTTCCAACAAATGCATCAATGACATCTCTTCATTCTTCCAACAATATCACCCTTTTTCATTGATGGAAACATGCCAAAATTATCTCCAAAGTTTCTGCCCCCCTTTGACATTAAGGGAAAAGTTAATATGTATCAATTCTTTATTTACACTAAATCTCCCCTTGACAAATATGTTCATATATACAAACTGAAAATTGAAGTAACTCCCCCTAATAATGTTATGCACCAAAACCATATCAAAAACTTATACTAGAACACTTTGTACATTGTCTGCATATGTACATTGAAGTCTTAAAACAATAAACTAAAAATGCATAAAATTAGAAATATTGTCAACTAGAGGAGGTTGACTCTTTGAGCTTTTCAACATGGGCTTGTCAAACTTATTTTCCCTCTTCACAAATCTTCTTGGCTATGCCAAGCACCCTACATTGGGTCTCTAACTCCATTAGGTGGTTTTCTCCTTCTTCTAAAGTGTTGGGTACCATATTGATCTTGGTAGCCTTCTTATTGTAAACACCTAAAAATGGTCACATCACATAGTCTGATAAATTAATTAAATATTTTTAATATTTAATTAAATCTCTGAATTCAATCTACATATAAATAAATCTAAATAATTTATTTATATTGTTCATTCTTTCATTTCGATTAAATAAATAAGTTTATTTAATCATCTTTTCTTATTCATTTCTTAATTAATTAAATAAACATTATGATTTATTTATATTAATTATCAATAATCTTGGCTTGAATATTTTATTCAAATAAAGATTAAATATCTCAAAATATTTAATTAAATTCTTCTAATATCCATTCACAATTAAATATCTCAAAATATTTAATTAAGTTCTTCTAATATCCATTCACAATTAAATATCTCAAAATATTTAATTAAATTCTTCTAATATCCATTCACAATTAAATATCTCAAAACATTTAATTAAATTCTTCTAATATCCATTCACAATTAAATATTCCAAAATATTTAATTAATTCTTCTAAAGTCACATCACAATTAAATATTCCAAAATATTTAATTAAATATTCTATAGTCCTAAAATAAAAAATCAAAATCATATAAATGAAATTATTTATTTAATTAATTTGGGGATTATCTTCAACAACCATGAAACAAACTTCCAAAACAGAAAAATTAATTTATCTGTTCATGTGCAAGCTTGTTCCTATGGGTTGAAGACAAGGCTCCATTCTTCTCTCCAACCTCCCAACATTCTCCATCTTCCTCTCAACCTCTCCATCTCTCACCATTCAAACTTACCAAACAATTTCACAACCATTGATCTTCGCCAGCCAGGCTCTTGCCTGCAAAAAGCTATAAAAGGACTGCTAGGTCTTTGAAATCACTGAGAAGCTTTCAATAGGAAAACTATAGCCAAATTGCAATAGCATAGCCTTCTAGTATTCATAGCATTCTAGCATTATAGCATAGCATAAAATCATTTCATATCATGGCCTATTCACTTCATATCATAGCATCCACAATTCACAACCCCTGTGCATAATCCACATCCCTTGTGTATATCTGTATCAGTATTTTCACTCCACCAACATATAGGATAGAGAAGCTCTTTCCTTTGCACACTCGTTCTACAGGTTGCCATTCAGAGAAGCCTTGCTTACACAATCTGAGAGCAGCAGCTTCAAACAAATCCCTGGAGATAGAGGAAAATGGAACGGCTCTGAAGAAGCTCTGTTTGTTTCCTTTGAATTCAAATTATTTTCTTTTCTTCAGTTTAATGTTTCATTTGTGTCTTTTTATTGTTTTACTTTGATACTAACATATTTGCCACACATTTTTGGCGCCCACCGTGGGGATCTTGCCCCTATTTTAACATCTTTTTGCAGGTTTTTCATGACATGTTACGGCCAAAAACAATGGATTAGTGCATAAAACACGCTTCAACACAGTTTACACCCAGTTCAACGCCCATAATCCAGCCTGCAGTGCCTGTGAGGCATCCTGCAGTGCCCGTAATCCATCCTAGAGTGCCCATGATTCATCTTGCAACACCCATAATTCATCTTGTAGCGCCCATAATTCATCCTGCAGTGCCCATGAACTCTGTTTTAGCGCATGTGATGTCTTTTATAGCACACTTCTAAAAAGGCTACATTTGTAATCTGTAACTTTAAAATAATTTGACTGAATCTGATGCGACCGCGGATAGTAAGGACTTTAATAAGAATGAAGCAATCCTAGGATAGTCACTTCATTATTTCATTTTGGGACTAAAAAGAACTTCATTTTTTTGTGAAGCAACATCTTCACCTAGAATAGCAAATTGTCTATTTGGGGCTTAAAATTGAACTTTTGTTTGCTTTGCTTTAAACGGTGATAGGCCTATGATCTCCCCTTAATTGGGTGATCAAAATTCCAAACTCATCTATTTTATTTCATGCAATTTTAAATACCTTTTAGAGAGCCTACTCTTGTGGGAAAAAGTACTCACCCAAGAGGAACGACTCAAGTGGGTTCAAGCCAAAGCCAGGCTATTCCACCCAACTATAAAATTTAAAGCAAATTTGGGGAAACCCTCTTTTGACGGTAGTGTGCATTGATAACCATCCCCAAAGCCTTTTTTCTAAAGGTAGGGAGGTCTCTCGAGGGAGTATATCATTTGCCACACCGAATGGAAATCCTTACCATGAACTTAGTGTAGTATCCAACCGAAGTCAATTTCCGAACATCATAATAATCACAGTGCAGGGGAGGGAAGAATCTACCCCCAAGATACTCACCATATAACTGCCAAGGATTGTTTACTCAGGAGATCTAGTATCCACTTTCGTCACTTTGACTACGCACCTGGAAAAGACAAATACACGGGTGCTCTTTTGGGGGTGACACGGCTGTGTGAGTCAACGCAGTTTTAAGATGTGGGCTGTTGATTACTATGATGACCTACTTGAGAACTAAGAGTGAGTCTGTTTGATCTATCTATCATGTGTAAAAACCTGTTAAAATAATTTTTGAAAAAAAATTTGGTCATACACTTGATGTTTAACATAGTACTTAAAACAACTATTCTACAAATTGCTTGATGTGTTTTCAATACATTAATTTAGTAAAGATCATCCAAAATTCACAATTACATTGATTACTCTCATGTTAAGAGATTGGAAATCCACAACCTTTGTTAAGAAGTCCTTTCTCAAAAGGATCAAAAAGCCAAAGAAACCCCTTAGCTACAAGAAACTATTGAAGAAAAGACGATTCTTGTACCAAAGTTGAAAGGTTTTACTTAAACATAGAACGTTTATCCATCGATATCATGACTTTGTTAGAGGTTTCACAGATGATTATGCTATAGAACCTTTATACTCACAAGATTTCTTTCAAAGAAGAGCCCTTTCTCAAAGGCACAACCATATTCAACATATTCTTTTTTGTTATATTCCCCAACCTACAATTGAATATTCTACTCATCCAAATCAATTTATGCAATAGAGAACTCAATCACATTAGGCATTTATCACAAATCCATATTTTTACGGAACTACGATCAAACTTCATAGAGTGCAAAATCATTTTCACTTCTTGATCTTTTGCTTAAACATTCTCGCCAATAGAATTTTCATCCTTTCAATTAGGGAGAAACACAAGCTAAAGGTTAGAAATCTTTCAAGTCAGAATTTTCATTCTATCCCGACTTTCATATCCATCACAAGTTGCACTATTTCATTCTTTTGATCAGAAGTGAGTAGAATTTGGAACAAAGCTTATGCCTGTCTTCACGAGATCTCGAAAACACATGGAAAAAGATGAAAGAGAAACCACTACAAGCAAAATGGGTGACCATAATGAGAAAGAAGAGGATACATTTAATATTGACGAATTAATAGAAGAAAAGCTTCAAGAAGCAGAGCAAGATCCCCAACTCCATACTCTTATGGAAAGGATTTTAGAATGAAAAAAGGAAAGATATTTTCTTTCATTAGCTAATCAAGGAGCTAAGTTACCTTACAATTTCGATATAGAAGGGATTAAACAAAATCCTAAAACTCCTCCTAATGACTTTAGTGCCCTTACTCAACAGGTAAAAGAATTACAAGGGCAAATAAAGGAGATGCAAGGGGGTACAACAAAGAAGTATGTTTTGGAAGACATATCTCCTTATCCATTCGATAGGAGTCTTCAAATGATCCCTTTTCCAAAACATTGTGAAATCCATAAATTTGATAGGTAGAATGGAAAAACTGATCCCATTGAACATGTGAGGGATTTCCGAAATATGAGTCTAGAATTTGCTGATGACGACACCTACTTAATGCGATTATTTCCATGAAGTCTGAGTGTACAATCCATGGAGTGGCTTTCCAAGATCACTCCCCCCATCAAAACCTTTGAGGAGTTAATAAATCGGTTTATATCACAATACTCCTACAACATCCAACACCAGATAACAATGCTTGATCTTTGTAAAGTGAAACAAAAAGTAGGAGAATCCTTCACTACTTTTTTTCAAAGGTGGAGAAGGTTGTTTGCATGATATTCCCGTCCTATTCTTGAAAAGGAAAAGATGGATATCTTCATCAATAGCCTAGATCAAGATTAAGTTACAGGCTTAATCTTCATTGTCCTCATAACTTTGAAAAATTGATTGAAAATACAATCACCATTGAAGGGGCCTTGGTTAAACGAGGAGTGATAAAACTTGATAATCCAAGTACATCCAACCAAAACAACAACGATAAAAAAAGGTTTTGGAACAAAAATAAAAATGTTGTCAATGATGGTATAGTAGATGCAAATAATCTATGAACAAGACCATCTATCTTTAATCTATCAAGTGCTCCATGAAACAATCAACAAGAAAATACCAATCAACAAACAAATACCAACCAACAAGGAAACAACAATCAAAAAGGGAAAAACTCCAAGCAAGAAAGCATGACCAATCAAAACACCAAGGATAATCGTGATAATTTCAATTACAATCTTGGAAATACCTAAACATCAAATCCGTCCAGACCTCCATTCTTTTCAAATCGACGGAATTTTACCACTTTGGGTCAATCTCTTGAGTCTGCTCTCAAGGAGCTTGTTGATAATAAGGTTATCACCTTACCACCACAAAGGGATTATGAGCTATGAGTCAAACCACCATCATGGAATGACTCATATTATTGCAATTATCATCAATGTAAAGGTCATAGAATGAATAATTTTCAATCTTTGCGAAATCTAGTACAAGATTTAATTGACAATGGCACCATTACAATTGAAGGACATCATACCAATGATGATCATCAAGCATTTAAAGATCCTTTACTGAACTATCAAAAGGGGGAAACATCAGATGCAAAATCCAAAAGCATACATAATGTTGAAGACAATATAATCTGTCACATCTATGTTGATGATCAATGGGTTAATTTTATCAAAATCAAGGGAAAACAAGAATATCAACAAGTTAATGTGACTACGAGAGGACAAACAATTTTTTTTTAAAAAGGAAGTTCATCTAAGGAAACTATTTCTCCTCCAAGTCATTATAATCTAGTTGATCAATTGAGAAAAACATCAGTGCAAATCTCCATCCTTGAACTTCTCAAAATATCCCCCATACACAAGAATATTTTAGAAGAAGCTCTTGTAAACACAACTGTTGACATTGATTTGGATGTAAACAAATTTCAAGTCATGGTGGGACACTTGTCTTCCCCTACTTGTCTTTCATTTTCCAAAAAATATGATGCCTCCATGACACATCCACATAATTCATCCCTCTATCTTGAATTCATGATCCATAAACACCGAATCAGACGTGTCTTAATAGATGGAGAAGCTAGTTTAAACATTTGTACCTTAAAGCTAATACATGCCTTGGGAATATCAGAAAATTCTATTGATCCACGAAGGAAAATAACTATCAAGGCATATGATGATGAAGAAAGAGCTTCTAAAGGACTAATAATGCTACCTATCAGAGTGGGACCTGTTGTGAAAAACACATTTTGTCAGTTTCTAGATCAGGATCTTTCCTATAACATACTTTTGGGTCATCCATGGATTCATGATATGCAAGTAGTACCATCAACGTACCATCAATGCCTCAAATTTCCATATGATGGACATGAAATAACTATACAAGCTGATTACAATTGCACACAAACTTGTTCAAATCTCTGAGCAACTCAAGATGCCTTTGTGCCACATAATAGGGAGGCTCTTGCTATTTCTTCTTCCAATCTACAAGGTCAATTGCAAGAACTGACAAAGAATATTGACACTAAGCTAAATTTTAAAGACAAAGGGGTAGGTGAATATTCACTATCTCTTTCTAGTTTATCTCCTTCTCCGAGGTCACATGGACAACCAACCCTATCAAATCAAAAGATTGCAACAACCTCTACGTCCCAAGTTTCTATGCCAATCACAAAGTTTGATGGACATTTCATTAAAGCCAACACCACTGAGGAAGAAGCTAAAGATAGGAACATCCTAAGTTGGCTATACAAAGATCAAGATGAATCTCTCTTGCAGATTAAGTTACCTACAAAACAATATGGTAAAGGGTACGCTATCATGTAGAAAATGGGCTATGTAGGAAATGGCCCTATAGGAAAAAGAAGAGAAGGAATTGTGGAACCGATTCAACCTATTTCAATACATCCAAATGATAAAACAGGATTGGGATATGGCAAGGATAAAGAAGAGTCAGTTTTACAACAAGCACAACAAACTTATGAAAGAGAATCAATTTTAGATAAACACCATGAAGATGTCACTCTACAAAAATCTTATGGATCAATTTTCCAATTGAAAAATAGTTCAGATACTGATTCTAATGAATATGAATGGGACACCATTTATAATGATGAATTTTGGATAGACAAACAAGTTGATACCATACACAAATATGCACTTGTTCTCATACAAGGAGAAGGTTAAAGGCCTCCACTTGATTATGTTTTACAAAGCGATCATGACTCAAGTGAGGACGAATCAAATTTTAACGAGATTGACAATCAACAGGAGAATATCATCATAGACCTTGTCTACCATGAAGATGACAACCACATCATGACTTTGATAGCTCAAGACCTTACCCAACCTAATGATACCATGCCTTTAGTTTATTCGGAACTTATTGATTGGGACAATGATGCACCTATCCACATCCCTACATTTTATGATGATGAGGACATTATAAATTTCCTTTGTTCCTCTAATGAGGAAAACAATTGTTTCATCCAAGAATTTCATACTCATGATTTTGATAGGGAGGGTGTCAAGTCTCTTAGCTGCAAAATAAATGAAATAAAAGATGGATTTATTGGTAAAAACCAAAAAAATGGCAGTGGTAGATCACAACAAGAGAAAAATAAAGAGTGAATCCGCCATTGAAAACCTTTTTGAGGCACTGAAGGATGAGAAACTTGACACTCTTCCCAAGCATTATCATGAAAGATCTTCTTTTTTTATCGAACCAACCGAATCAATCAACATAAGTACAGCAGAGCAGCCAAAAATATTGCAAATTGCAGCGTCATTAATAGTCAAAGAGGTATTGAAATTAATGGAGTTCTTGAAGGAGAATCAAATCAACTTTGCTTGGTCATATGCTGATATGCCAGGGTTAGATCCTAATCTGATAATGCATCATTTATCTATATTGACTATGCTTGGTCAAAGAGGAATTAAAAAAGCTTTTAGATGTTGGGTTCATTCGGAATATTGACTATGCAGAATGGATTTCCAATATTGTACCTATTTCAAAGCCAGATGGAAGGATTAGAATTTGTACAGATTTCAGAGATTTGAACAAAGCTTGTCCCAAAGATGACTTTCCTTTGCCAAACATAGATATGATTGTTGATTTAATTGCTGGCCATGCAATGTATTCATTAATGGATGGATTCTCAGGATACAACCAGATAAAGATTGCACCAAAGGATCAAGATAAAACAATGTTCAGATGCCCTTGGGGTACCTATTGTTGGAACGTAATGCCATTTGGGTTAAAGAACGTCAGAGCTACTTATCAAAGAGCAATGACAACCATTTTTCATGACATGATGCACACATTCATGGAAGACTATGTGGATGATTTATTAGCTAAATCTCACACACGAGAAGGACATCTAGAAATATTGTCAAAAATCTTTATCAAAATGGAGAAGTTCAATGTTCGACTCAATCCAAAGAAATGTGTCTTCGAGGTTGATCCAGAAAAAGTACAAGCTATAATGGACATGTCGCCACCACAAAATATCAGTCAGCTTCGATCATTGCAAGGATGACTACAGTCCATCAGAAGGTTTATAGCTCAACTGGTAGACAAAAGCTTACCATTTACACATTTATTGCATAAAAATGTCCCATTCAAATGGGAAGAAAAATGTGAAGCAACATTCAATCATATCAAGCAATATCTTATGAACCCACTAGTTTTAATTCCACCCATTCTAGGAAAGCCACTCATTCTCTATATTTCAGCAACAAAAGTATCCTTGGGAGCATTACTAGCACAAGAGGATTCTACAGGCAAAGAAAGGGCCATATACTATATCAGCAGAACTTTAACGAGTCATGAATTAAACTACACTTTCATTGAAAAATCTTGCTTCATAGTGGTGTTTGCTTCTCAAAAGTTGTGACACTATATGTTGGCTCATATAGTTAAGCTAATAACTAAAATTGATCCACTAAAATACCTTTTAAGCAGAGCTACTTTAACAAGAAGACTTGCAAAATGGGTAATGATCTTAAGTGAGTTTGACATTCACTATGTAGATCGAAAAGCTATTAAAGGACAGGTCATCGCAAATCAGTTGGCCGAAGCACCTTTACAAGAAGAAAACCCAATGCACATTGAGTTTCCTAATGCAGAAATCTTCACAACAACAATTAAGAACTCATGGACATTGTACTTTGATGGATCTTATACACAATATGGCTCGGGGGAAGGGATTCTTTTTGTCACACTTGAAGGACATACCATTCCACAATCATATCGGTTGATGTTTCCTTACACAAATAACATAGCTGAATATGAGGCATTGCTCATAGGGATAAAGATAGCCTTGGAATGGTGGATTACAAAGCTCCAAGTCTATGGTGATTCACAACTTGTCATTAATCAAATTAATGATGATTATCAAACTAAAGATGATAAGTTGCTACCTTACAAGAACATGGTGGATGCTTTTAAAAAGTATTTTGTGTCAATCAGGTTTTCACAAATTCCAAGGATTGATCATAAAGCTGCATATGCAATGGCTACAATTGCTTCATTATTACAACTATCAGAAGATCAAACCAAGCATGAATTCTTGGTGGAACAATTGTTTTCTCCCGCCTATGCTAATCCTAAGACCCAAGTCATATGTCATTTAACCGGTTTTGATTCAACTTTATATGGAAAGACTTATACCTATTTGAAAGATAACATCTTACCTCCAGACTTGTCTCAAAACCAAAAAAGGATTTTCATATGCCAATCATCTCATTATACTTTGATCACCGATATCCTTTACCGACGTGGTCTTGATGGTACTCTCCTTCAATGTCTTGAACGCGATGAATATGAAAAATCCTTACAAGAGGTTCATGGTGGTATTTGTGGAACTCATTCAAGTGGTTTAACCTTAGCCAAGAAACTTGTTAGAATGGGATATTATTGGCCTACCATGGAGAAAGAATCTTTTTCTTTTTTCAAGAAGTGTTCTAAATGACAGATCCATGGGAATCTTATTCATGTACCTGCATAGGAACTACAACCTTTCACTCCAATATGGCCTTTTTATCAGTGGGGACTAGATCTTGTTGGAAAATTTCATCCTTCATCATCAAATGGGCATAAATTCATTATCACAACTACGGAGTATTTTACAAAATGGATCGAAGTTGTTCCTTTGACGACCGTGACTGGTAAACAAATTTCTTCATTCATTCTGAATTACATCATTTGTAGATATGGAATTCCTAATTCTATCATTACTGATAATGGGAGGCCTTTTAAGAATCAAGATGTGGATGAACTTTGTGAGAGATTTCACATTCAACACAGGTTCTCTACACCTTATTATCCACAAGGTAATGGTCAAGAAGAAGCTTCCAACAAAACAATCTTGAATATTTTGAAGAAGATAGTAAATGATGTTTGTCATGATTGGCATGTCCAATTAAATCCAGCTTTGTGGGCATATAGAACCAGCATTCACACACCAACAAGAGATACACCATATGCCTTGGTCTATGGAGCAGAAGCAATCTTACCACTAGAGGTTGAAATACCTTCGCTTAGGGTCTCACTCAAGGGATTGATAAATGATGAGGACTACAAAGTATCTCATCCGCAAGAGTTAGAACTATTAGATGAAAGATGTCAACATGCAACTAACCATTTGAAGGGTTATCAACAAGTTATGTCCCGTAGCTACAATCACAGAGTTAAACCACATACATTTCAAGTAGGTGACTTAGTCTTGAGAGAAAATCCATGTAATCAGCAAGACAGAGAAAAGAACGGAAAATTTGAACCAAACTGGCTTGGTCCATTTGTCATCATTGCAGCATATGGTTCTGGTGCATATCAGTTATCTACATCAGAAGGGGATCTATTTGAAGAGCCGATCAATAGCATTCATTTGAAGAAATTCTATGTCTGAATTGTACAAAGTCCTAAAAAATCATAAAAATTATAAAAAGTCCTGGAAAAAAATCATAAAAAAATCAGAAAAAAGTCCTGAAAAAAAAAATAAAATTAGAAAAAGTCCTAAAAAATCATAAAAAATTAGAAAAGTCCTGAAAAAGTGCAATAAAAACAAGTGGTGAAAACCTAGCAAACATGCGCTACTTGTGATCAAAATAGGCTCCTCCATCTATTAGCTTATGTCTTGCATTCACTTTCAACATCATCCATCCATATCTATCATCTATACATATCTTTCATATCCATATCATATGACAAGAATCCTTGTGTTTCATCATGGCTTGATGAAATTTGTACATATCCATAATCTTTAGGTTATTTTTACACTAGGGGCAAAAAGCAGAAACATAGACTGAACAAAAGAGGGGCAACAAGCTTTTTGAACATCACAAATGGACACAAGATGGTTTGCCAAAATGCAACAAACATTGCCGTATCAAATCAATTACAACATGCTTATTCCATGCCAATTGAAATAAAACAACATGATCCAAAATAAACATCAAAACAAAAACATCAATGTTGACAACCAACTTGGATGATCTTAATATGAATAACGTTTGAAATATTTTAGGCAAGATTTGAATGGTTGTTTGATTTTCTATCATATCTCTGGAGCAATTCAATGATGTACTGAACTACAAAAGCAAGGAAGGAGTATGATTTTTCTTTGTCTGATGTTTGTGAGAAAATCATTAGTACTATGCAAATTGGTCGCGAGACATGCTCTACTAAGTATCATTGATGACATTTCAGAATTTGCATGGGAAACTGGTTAACTCTTGTCTATTTATGCAAGCAATACTCAGGTAATCTCTGTTCAATTATACCTAGATGCTTGTATTAACTTTCTATATCAAAATTCATGAAAGCAATACTCAGGTCATCACTGGTGCTAACATACCCTTTGATGCTTGTATTAACTTTCAACATTTCAATGCTCTATGATGACACAAAAAGCACAAATAAGCTCTTAGAATGGCAATATTGTATAGATACCCTGCATGGTTAGTATAGATTGCATTCATTTTCAAAATTTCATATTGCATTTTGCATTTATGGATTCTTTCAAAAGCTGGCAAAGTATGAAATGTTTCATGTCTTCCCAATAAAATGACTGAGTACATTTTGACATTCACAAAAACATCATTTCATACATTTTTCATACATATTTGCATCAAAAAATCATAAAAAAAGCATACATCATAATCACAACATTCATAAGCATTCATAAATTGTATCATCCATCATATTCATACAATTATTGATCAATAGATTTCACTCTCATAAATCATGCATACATATACATCATAAGCATAAAAATTGAGAAACCATCATATCATAAAACATCATGCATATATAGAAAATCGAACCACTCATCATAAATCATCACTACATTTCATATATCTCAAAAATGAATGTCAAAATGTACAAAGATGTCAACTATACATGATATAACATCATCAAAAATGAGATCATCTTAGGGTGTATACAAATGTCTAAACAGAGTATCACAAAAATATCATGTACAATGCTCTAGGAAGTGCTATCCTCTTATGGAGCTGGTCTGGTCCCACCTACACCTGATGGACTTGTACCACCTACACCTGATGGACCTGCTCCACCTATCCTTGATGGCCCTCCTGGAGGTAATGGTTGTGTCACACCCCTACTGGTAGTTCGAGAGCGACTATGAGTAGACCGTGACTGTGTATAACTCTCCCTCTGCTCACATGGAACCACATCATGATATCTGGTCCTATAGAACTCGGCCTCCCGGGTGGCTCTAGTCACCTCTCTCATCATGTCACCAGGAAAGGTACCTATTGCTACTCTGTAGACTATCAGCCAAAGTGATGGCCTGCTCACCCCGCTGTCTGGTTGTATCTCTCTCAGTAGTAACTATCGTCAACTATCCTTGAAGTTGTGTAATCAAGGCCTATGCCTATGCTAGCTAACTCTGTAAGCTTTGCATTGTACTCTGCAAAGAAGATATATGAATCAACACCACTGGATCTACTGAAGGTGATGGATCTATATGTCTCATCTGTGGTCCACCTCTACTACCTCTCCTACCACCTCTACTCCCTCTCCTACCACCTCTATCACCACCTCTACCACCACCTCTCCTATCATCTCCACCACCACCATCACCTCCACTCTCCTCATCATCACTATCTCCCTTTGACTCATCATCACTACCTCCACTCTCCTCATCATCATCACCCTCTAAAGCTGTCTCTCTTTGTCATCTCTGACCGCCTCTTTGTGGTCTCTGTACAACAACTGGAGCAACAGGCTCATCAGGATCAAATAATCGTGGTGCAGGATGCTCTAACACATATTGACTATACTCTGGTGTTGTCCTTGCATAAAGGACATCAACTTGGTAATCCCACATCACAGCTCCTAAACTAGTGAACTCTGCCACCGCTGCCTCATAAGAAATATATGGACCCCACATTGCAATCCCTAGCTGTTGTCATGCATAAATGGTAGAACCCATAGGCATACCCTGAATCCGACCGTACTACCAACATACTCATCCAATAAGAAATATCTCAATAATCCATGAAGTACGACCAATAAGATATATGGATGTACAGACATAGGGCATCTCCCTTGCATCCTCTGGCCATGCCTCACAATATGCATATGGCCGCCAGCATACTGTATCAAGATAATCTAAGAGACGCTGCCAATGATCCAATTTTCCTAGTCTTGACTGAGCAATAATATTGCTATATCTCCATCTATACGATCGACTGATAGGTCGTCATCCACGAGTCAACGGTCACATAATGGTAAAATGCTCCCATGCCCATATCTGTAATAACGAATAGCCAATAGCAAAACTCCAGCCTCTACCGTATACAATATGATGTAACTCATCATACAAATGTACAAGCATGCATGATCCCCACGCATACCATGTACCCTGCATCACCATCCTCTCCAGCACACGACCCCACCCGACTATGAACCCCTTCAACCTATGGTCGGGGCATAAAACACCTCCAATGAAACCTGCAAGTACAGATGGTAAGGGTGTATATGAATCTGCGATCTCGCCTCATGGGATGAAGTATCCAACAATCTAATCATCTCTGAAAATCCTCCTCAAAGCATTAGTACCTCCAGCCTCTTGGCTATCAAAGACCACTATCTCGCCCATCACTAGGATCCTCAAGATACGGTACATGTCCTCTAGAGTCACGGTAATCTTTCCGGTTGGTAAATGAAATGTGTTGGTATCACTATGCCATCGCTCTACGAGTACTGTCAATAAAGCTCTGTTGAGGTGCACCTCAGGCATGTCAAGCAATGAAGTCAATCCACATGCCTCGATCACATCCGGATATGACTATAACAGCTGTGGAATCAAGATCCATATCCTCGAGAATGTCTCCTGTGACTACAAAACGCCCAATCTCTCCTATTGACACATCATCATGACAAAGAAAAATCAATATCAAATCATCATGACTCATCAATCAAATTTGAATATCAATCAACTATTTGTTTTTCATCATCATGGAAAACAAATAATCACAATCATGTTTGTTTTTAACAACCTTAGAAGCAAACATATCAATCACACTATTTGTTTTTCATCATCATGGAACGCAAATATATCACAATCATGTTTGTTTTTAACAACCTTAGAAGCAAATATATCAATCAACTGTTTGTTTTTCATTTTCATGAAAGAAAATAATCAAAATCCTGTTTGTTTTTAACAACTTTAGAAGCAAACTTATCGATTCTATTTGTTTTTAACAACTTTAAAAGCAAATCTATCAGTTATTATTTGTTTTCCAATGACTTTGGGAACAAATTTATCACTCACAACAACAAGCAGTCATGGACGCTATGAAAACAGTCATGGGCGCTATGAAAATCATCATGGGCGCTACAAAATCAATGGTGCTATGAAAATAGTTATGGGTGCTACAAAATCATATGCGTTATGAAAATTGTCATGGGTGCTATGCAAATAATCAAGGGCGCTAAAACATACTATTTCACACTCAAAACATTGATAAATGTGCTCCGAAAGGAAAATTTTCAAAAAGAAGAAGTTTAATGGGGTACATACTGCGGGTCCATAGTGCGCCGGCCACTGATGTTGTTAGATGCGCTCAAAACGGTGCTGGTGAATCGAAAGTGCCATCTTTCTCACTCCAAAGCTCAAAATTTACAATTTTTACTAGGTTAAAATGAGAAAATGACATGGAAAATGACATTTTTAACCTATTTAAAAGCAAAATTGGGGCATTTTATCACATTTTATCATAGCAGAGGCAATTTAGTCATCAATTTTTCATTTCATATCTTTTCAAGTCATTTTCTTCATATCATAATTTTCAAATGATGAATCGACATCTTCAAAATCATAAAAAAAAATAAAAATAAAAATAAATTCACAAAATTCAAAATCTTATCGATTCATGATCTGAGGGGGCATATACCTATCATCGTTCAACAATTAGCATCATTCGACAGTCAGCATATGGAGAAAATTTCAAAATTCTTTGAAGCAATGCGTAAAACACATCACTTCAAAGAGGGGCAAAATGTATACACCTAAAAATGGTCACATCACATAGTCTGATAAATTAATTAAATATTTTTAATATTTAATTAAATCTCTGAATTCAATCTATATATAAATAAATCTAAATAATTTATATTATATTGTTTTGTTTTTTTTTTTTATTTTAGATCTGCGATGGGCGTGCAATGTACTTACCCGAGAGGGGGAGACTAGAACTCGTGACCAGTGAGCCACGAAATTACTTAGCCAACAGAGCTAGGGCCCCGGCAATTTATTTATATTGTTCATTCTTTCATTTCGATTAAATAAATAAGTTTATTTAATCATCTTTTCTTATTCATTTCTTAATTAATTAAATAAACATTATGATTTATTTATATTAATTATCAATAATCTTGGCTTGAATATTTTATTCAAATAAAGATTAAATATCTCAAAACATTTAATTAAATTCTTTAATATCATTCATAATTAAATATTTCAAAATATTTAATTAAATTCTTCTAATATCCATTCACAATTAAATATCTTAAAATATTTAATTAAATTCTTCTAATATCCATTCACAATTAAATATCTCAAAATATTTAATTAAATTCTTCTAATATCCATTCACAATTAAATATTCCAAAATATTTAATTAATTCTTCTAAAGTCACATCACAATTAAATATTCAAAATATTTAATTAAATATTCTATAGTCCTAAAATCAAATCAAACTCATATAAATGAAATTAAATAAATTTATTTAATTAATTAATTTGGGGATTATCTTCAACAACCGTGAAACAAACTTCCAAAACGGAAAAATTAATTTCTCTATTCCTATGCAAGCTTGTTCCCATGGGTTGAAGACAAGGCTCCATTCTTCTCTCCAACCTCCCAACATTCTCCATCTTCCTCTCAACCTCTCCATCTCTCACCATTCAAACTTACCAGACAATTTCATAGCCATTGATCTTCGCCAGCCAGGCTCTTGCTTGCAAAAAGCTATAAAAGGACTGTCGAGTCTTTGAAATCACTGAGAAGCTTTCAATAGGAAAACTATAGCCAAATTGCAATAGCATAGCCTTCTCGTATTCATAGCATTCTAACATTATAGCATAGCATAGAATCATTTCATATCATGGCCTATTCACTTCATATCATAGCATCCACAATTCACAACCCCTGTGTATATCTGTATCAGTATTTTCACTCCACCAGCATATAGGATAGAGAAGCTATTTCCTTTGCACACTCGTTCTACAGGTTGCCATTCAGAGAAGCCTTGCTTACACAATCTGAGAGCAACAACTTCAAACAAATTCCTGGAGATAGAGGAAAATGGAACGGCTCTGAAGAAGCTCTGTTTGTTTCCTTTGAATTCAAATTATTTGCTTTTCTTCAGTTTAATGTTTCATTTCTGTGTTTTTATTGTTTCACTTTGATACTAACATATTTACCACACACTTATCACTCATTAGGGCACTAGCAACTGATGTGAAATTTGATTTCACCAAGTCCTTGATGTTCCCAAACTACATAATTATCTTCTCTTTCTGTCGTTGTAGCTAGAAATATTTCTCATGCAAGTTCTTAATAGCTAATCTTATGCTTCCACCTATGCCTTGTGCAAGATCATATGAACTAGAAGCTCTATCTGTCTGGGACTCAATCGAGCCAATTTCATCTTTGATACTCTTCGTGGCTTCGGGCCACTTCATAAAAAAATGAAATAAGGATTTGGCCTCAGCTATGCAAGCTTGTGCACCCTTAAGACTATCTTGGAATTTTTTATGTGCATGTGCAAACTTTACTGTGATTTCCAATAGCCTCTTTTCACTCATTTTTTTCCATTTCTCCTTCCAATTCCTTTTTCAAAATTTCTTCAAATCTAGAGGCATATTCTTTAAATGAATCAATAAAAAATTTAAGGTTTTCCATACTGGATAATGAGTTGTCAATGCTTGTACTGGGTATGGCCTCCTGTAGTGTCTTTATAACCTCCTCAATTAGCTCTCCACTATTTTGATGAGTTTAAAAAATCTCCTTCTGGGAAGATGCATGGAATACATCTCCCAATTGAAGCTTGTGGAGGGGCGATATTTTACTCAAGTCCATGTTCCCATGTTGCATGGGTAGTTGTAGCAATTGCATGGATACAATAGGTTGAAACTGTAATTGCATATTCAATAGATTTTTTAGGGAATCTCTAGATGTTTCAGAAGATTCACTAGTTTCTTTTACTTCTTCCTCTGCAATCTTCTCTTCCAAAACCTTCTCCTTCTGATTATTTTTAGTATTAACTAGTGTCACTTCTTTCCTTTCCATATTTCTAGAGGCATCTTTACTTTTCTACTCATTTTCCTTTCTGGTGTCTTCACCATTAGTGACCTGTTCAGTGTTATCTGGAGGGAAAAATGTCTTTGGTTGAACTTGAGTGTTCTCAACAAGAATTTCAATTACTAGAGGAGGAGTTTGATGGTATTTAGATGTATCCTCCTTAGCAGGATCTTCTCTAGTGGTTGCAACATTCTTCTCTACTTGTATGTTTTCCTCTGCCATGTCTTCCACTTCTAGAGGAGTGTTATCTTGTGCATTATATTCTTCATATATTGTTGAGCACCACCATCTTGTACATCTTCTCCAATATTTCTTCTAGAGAAAACATCTTCTCATGCAACTCTTCCTTATTCTTCGGAGTCATTCTTATCCTTTGTGCTAGGTCTTCCACCTTATCCACTATCTCCTTCTAGATCCTTTCATGATCATTCTTATCTCTACTCATTAGGGTTGTTACCCTTTATTTTTTCCTCAATTCTCTACGGTACATTTTTTCCAATATGGCCCTATTCTCATAGAACAAGGGAACACTAATCTTCTTCAGAGAATAGGCATTTAATTTGGCCTCTTCATCTATAGCCTCATGTCTCCTTTCCATCAAAATATTCCATAGCTCCACAGATAATTTCTTCTTTATGTTCCTCATGTCGACTTTGAGAATTATAATATACTTTATAATGACCTCAATTATGGTAGTCTTATCTACCTCATCTACTTCAGTATACAATGTTGCAGTTTTTGCTAGCATTTCATGTTGTATCATACCATTGAAAAGTGCATCAAATTTCATGAGGTTGTGGGCTCTTACCAGAGGTTTCTTTTTTTGCTTCTTCTTCTCCTTTCTAGACTTTTTCTTATTTTTCCTTACCTCCACCCTGAAGCCTTCCTTTTCACCCTCACTGTCTATATCAATGACATCAAATTTCTTCATTTTTGTTCCTGCTTCACCTTTCCTCTTTTGGACTAGCTTAGGTCCTTCTTTTTCTTCTTCCTCTTCAACATTTACACTTATGTCTTTTCTATTGCTACTTTCTATTTTGTTCTCTTCTTGGCAAGGGCTGTAGGTGGTGTTATCAAAGTATCCTTCTTCTCAAGCCTTTTATTCTACACAACCAGAGGGGATTTTTCCTTCATCAGAGGACTTTCACTTGATTTTCTCTTCTCTCCTATAGGGGGCTTAGTCCCAAAGGACTTTTGAATAGTAGGAAGGGTGGCATCCATTATACCAGATCTTCTTGTGCCTGATGAGCCTCCTAGAGCTTAAGCCATTGCTCTTGCTCATTCCACTTGTTCTTTTGTGAAGACCATGTCTTTTGAAAACTATTTAGTCATCTTTTCAACCTTCTTCTTTATTATTGGTTTCCTTTACTCCATATGCACCTCCATTTGTTTTTCTTCATAGGTGCCATATCTTCCTTATGTGGTGTCCTTAGGTTTTCTAAGCATGTAGTCCATAGATGTAGTAATTTCCTACTCAGTAATCTCATATAAAATCTCCAAGATCCATACTATTATTGGTTCTACTACTTGTATGATGCACTCATCTATGTTTACAATGAATATGATTCAACCTTGTACTTTTCCACCATTTCTTAGGGATTCCTTCTCTTTCATGCATTGTCTTCTAAAATACTACAAAGAAAGCCTCAAGAGCCTCATCTTGTTCCTTTTCATCACCAAGACCTCTCAAAAAGTCTCTAATTTGATGAGCAACCAATCTCCCTTTCAACCTTATAACTACATTTTTAGTCTAGGGGAGTTCTCTCAAGAAATAAAAAAGTAAGCATACAATCAAAGTACCATACTTGAATGAATATTTCTTCTCCTTTGTTTGTTTCAAATTCTCCATTAACTATTGTCTCAATAGTTCACATAGATCATAATCAACTCCTTTTACCACCATTTCATAGGCAACATTGATGGTGGTGGTAGATACAATTTTTTTTTTCTTTGTAAAGTAAACCTTGTAACCTATCATCATAGTTGCATACTTCACAATTGGATTTTTTATGTATTTTATTTTCATATCCCTTTTTTCAAACTTAGTGCCTATTAATTTTGTGACCACTTCATTTTTCATAGATTTGAGTATCAGAACGGGTCCAGTGGAGCATAAATCTGAAACTTCTCTAATAACATCCATTGTGATTAACCCAAGCATGTTAGTCCATATAAATCTATCATAAATTCATCTCAATACAATTCTAACCCATTTATCAATCAAGAAAGTTATTGGAAACCCTTGCCATACATCAAGATTCTTTGTAACTAGGTTTTGATATTCTAGTTTCAAGGTAATGTTATCTCCAATAAGTTCATTCACCCATATCTCTCCTAGCTTAAAATGATCATGCTCCTCTAAATTTTTATGAATATAAATCCTTATATCCCCTGTATGTTAAACACCATAAGGAACACATGAAAATGCACCTATCAGATCGGCCTCCATGGATTTAACGAGATTTTTCTTAAACTTAGGTTGTGGCCTATTAGTAACCTTGATTACCCTTGGTGTTTCCATTGTAAATGATTCTAAAATTCTCTCAAAAGAGTTCTTTGAGAACTAGGGAAAAATAAAAGAGGGTAAATTCCTTCTCCTTCATTTTTTGAACTAGGGTTTGTGTGCACTAGATCTCAATCACCTTGACCACTCCAAATCACTTCCTCACAACTCTACTTGTCAAATGCTCATGTAAATGAATTTGGTTAAGTAAAATCACTTATAACATTTTGAAACTGATCTAATTTCAAATTGAATGCTTCAAACAATAGAGTTGGTAAACCCTGATTGTTTGCATAGTCAACTTCAAATGCTCCAAAAAATTTCACATTTCAATATTTTCTACTAGAATTTTCTCCAAAAGATCAAACATATTGACCTACATCACATATCCTCGTACTGAAGCATCAACACCATTTTCTTTTGTAGAGGGTAAAATATTTTAATTAAAGCTCCCCTTGAGCCAAAGCTCTCAACTTAGTTCGAAACATCTACAATGGATGCTGGTATAGATTCATCCTTAACCTCGGTCTCTTCCTTCTTTCTCCAAATCTTATCCATATCCTTCTTTGTTTCTACCAAATCAATCTTTTTAACTAGATCATTCTTCTTTACCATATTATCCTTCTTCATATTTTTGCTTTTGCAAAACTTAGAAATGTGTCTAGGTCTACTACAATTGTAGCATATAGCATTATTTTCAACTGGATTGCTTCCACTCATTCTAGATTTGCATTGATTAGCTTTATTCCCAAATCCATAGCATGTATAACAACCATTGAAATATTGAACCATTCTACTATTGTTATAGTCACTCGTCCTTCAAATTTTACATTCACTAGCTCTATGACCAAATCTCTTGCATATATAACATGGATTAAAAAAAGGTGGAGCATTTTGATTCATTTTGATTCTACATTCCATAGCCTTATGTACAAATTTATTGCAAGAATAACAAAAAAACATTAAAAGATGGGTACCTTTGTGCATTTGGTTGTCTGACTGGTGGTCTTCTAGCTTTATTCCTCTGATTTTGAATCTACTTGCCATTGTTATTGTCTTCAGTCTTCTTTTCAACATTTGGTGTCTAATCTGATTTTGAAATTTCACCCTTTTCAAATCCTAAATCTTCTTTATCTTTGGAGCCTTTCTGATTTGCAATCATTTCATCAAGCTTTGTAGAACTCATCTTGAATTTTTCTTCATGACTCCTTGCTTTTTTCAGAACTAATCTCATATTCACAACTTCTTGTTCAAGCCTTGTGCATTCTTTAGATTTTATTTTCACCATTGCATTCAAACATTCTTCAACTTACACCTTTAGAAAAATGATTGTTTCATTTTCTTGCTTTAACTGCTCACTAACCTCCTTATGCCTTTATCTGAATTTCTTGATTTTGTTCCTCAATTTTCTGATGCATTCATCTACTTGATATTTTATTTTAGAATTGTATTTTCACCTTCAGTTCTCTCCAAATATTCAAGAGAAACTTTGAGTTCTCAATTTATGTCAAATATGAAATCTTCTTCTACAGATCCAATAGTAGGAATCTCTTTCAGAGGATTAGGTAATCTTTTGATAGCCATGTGTTCAACCTCCAAGATCTTCCCCAAGCGGTTAAGCTCCTTCCAAGGAACCAAGCTCTAATAACAATTTTTGAACACCCAAAATACTGAGAAGGGGGGTGAATTAGTATTCTTTTAACCAATTAAACATTTAACCATGCAATACATAAATTATTCAACTTTCAGTAATGAATCAAATCATGCAAGCATCCAACAACATCACATAACACATGAACACTAGGATTTTTATGTGGACAACCCAAAATGGGAAAAAGCACAGTGAGGATTATTTCATAATATATTATAGCAGGTTATAGTATATTATAGAAGTATTCACTGTAGGTGGACTCACTATCCAAGTGGACTCACTACCCACTAAGAAAAGAAAAGAGATAGAAGATATTGTGGCAAACAACTAGTTTTGAACTGTTACAATTGCATCTAATACATGCATAAATTATGTTTCCAATAAACCTCTAGATACAAACTCAAAACTCTTCATACTGATCTGAATCAACACTCTGCTTTACTCCACATTCACACTAGCTTCACATAATTTGCATCTACTAACTCTTATTACATGTCATCCTCTAAAAAATACTAAAAAAAGATCTAACTTATATATTTGCTTCACCCATAACATCAATTAGGTCGGCGTTATTAGATTTACTAGTCATAATATACAAAATATGAATTTTGGGCTTAAATTCAAAATATTTCACCTTTGTACCATAAAAAGGGCTTGTAATATATCACTGTAGGTCAGCATGGACCTATAATAGCTCACACATAACTCCACAATACTTAATTATGTTTCGCATACCTTCAAACCTATGAGGTTGGCAACACAAAGGACCTAATTTCAAAATTTTCCAACTATACATCTACATTCAGACACTTGGAGCTCCAAACACCATGCTAACTAGAATGCACAATCATCTAATATCTATCAACACTTCCACAAATTTGTAGAGCCAAAAACCAATCCGGGGAGAAGTGTGGATTCTCCAAATCATATGCACAAAACTAGAAAATACCTATAACTGTCAAGGTGAACTTCTTTTACTCATAACTTTCACACCACAAGCCAAAATGAGATGAATATCTAGAATTAGATACTTCTACCAATCAAAAACATTATACTAGAACTACAGAGAAAAATATTTAACAACAAACCAATGTGGACCCAATTATCGAATCTACTATACATAGAATCTTTGGTATTAACACTTAGCCAATTTTCATCACAATTGCCTTCACCAGATCAAACCTTCTTGCAAAATTATCTTTGAAAATAATCTTCAACCATACCCATGACACAAAAAATGATCTGCACCATAGTTTTTGTAGTAGGATATAATGTTGATATCAATGAAAACACTCTAATGCATAATTATATGTACCTTGTGCTCATTCCTCTTGCTCATGTTTCTAACAAATACATCAATGGAATCTCTTCATTCTTCCAACAATGTCCCCTTTTTTCATTTATGGCAACATGCCAAAATTACTCTCCACCTTTGACATCAAGGGCAAAGCGAATATGTATCAATTCTTCATTTACATCAAATCTCCCCCTAACAAATATGTTCATATATACAAACTAAAAATTGAAGTAAATCCCCTAATAATGTTATGCACCAAAACCATATCCAAAACTTGTGTTAGAACACTCTATACATTTTCTGCATATGTACACTGAAGTTTAAAAACAATAAATGCAAAAATGCAAAAAAAGTAGAAATACTACCAGTCGGAGGAGGTTGAATCTTTGAGCTTCTCAACATGGGCTTTCTAAACCTATTTTCCCTCTTCCCAGATCTTCTTGGCTATGTCAGACATCCTACATTGGGTCTCTAACTCCATTAGGTAGTTTTCTTCTTCTTCTAGAGTGTTGGGTACCGAATTGATCTTGGTAGCCTTCTTAGCACTCATTAGGGAACCGAAAACTGATGTGAACTTTGAGTTCACCAAGTCCCTGATGTTCTAAAACTACATAATTATCTTACCTTTCTATCCTTGCATCTAGAAATATTTTTCATGCAAGTCCTCAATAGTTGATCTTATGCAGGATCATATGCATTGGAAGCTCTATCTATCTCAGACTCAATCAAGTCTATTTCATCTTTGGTACTCTTTGTGGCTCTAGTCCACTTCACAAAAAATGAAATAAGTCTTTGGCCTCAATCATGCAAGCTTAATGCACCATTAATACTATCTTGGAATTTTTTTTGTGCATGTGCACACATTTCTATGATTTCCAATAGCCTCTTTTCACTCATCTTTTTGTCAATTTCTCCTTCCAATTCCATTTTCAAATTTTCTTCCAAATTGGAGACATATTATTTAATTGAATCAATCAAAAAATTTAGGTTTTCCATACCAGATAATTAGTTTTCAATGCTTGTATCGGGTATGGGCTCCTAGAATGTCTTTACAATCTCCTCAATTATCTCTCCACTCTTTTGATGAGTTTCAATGATATCCTTCGAGGAGGATGCATTTATACATCTCCTAGCTGAATTTTGTGGAGGGGAAATATTTTCTCATGTCCATGTTCCCCTGTTGCATGTGTAGCTATAGCAATTGCGTGAATATAACAGGTTGAAATTGTAATTGCATATTAAGTAGATTCTGTAGGGAATCTCCAAATATTTTGAAAGATTCACTAGTTGCTTTTACTTCTTCCTCTACAATATTCTCTTCTAACACCTTCTCCTTCTAATTATTACCAATATTAATTGGTGTCTCTTCTTTCCTTTCTACATTTCCAGGGGAATCTTTACTTTTCTTCTCATCTTCCTTTCTAGTGTCTTCACCATCGGTGACCTGTTCTATGTTATCCGGAGGGACAAATGTCTCTAATTGAGCTTGAGTGTTCTCAATAGGAACCTAAGTTATAGGAGGAGTTTGATGGTCTTTGGATGTATCCTCCTTAGCAACATCTTCTCCAGTGGCTACAACATTCTTCTCTACTTCTATTTTTTCCTCTGCTATGTCTTCCACTTCCAGATAAGTGTTATCTTGTGAATTATATTCTTCAGATATATGCTCATGTTGAGCAACACCATCCTATACATCTTCTCGAATATTTCCTTTTAGAAGAGAAATTTTCTCATGTAGCTCTTCCTTGTTCTCTGAAGTCAATCCTAGCTTTTGTTCTAGGTCCGCCACCTTATCCAATGTCTCCTTCTAGAGCCTTTCACAATCATTCTTATCTCTACTCATTAGGGTTTTTACCCTTTTTTGTCCTTAATTCTCTACTGTACATTTTGGCTAATGTGGCCTTATTCTCATTGGAGAGAGGAGCACTAATCTAGGCCTTTAATATGGCCTCTTCATCTATAGCCTCCAGTCTTCTTTCCATCAAAAGATTCCATAGCTCTGTAGGTAATTGCTTCTCTATGCTCCTCATGTCTACATCAAGCATTAAAATATACTTTATAATGTCCTCAATTATTGTAGCCTTATCTACCTCATCTACCTCAGTATACAATTCTATAGTTTCTGCTAGCATCTCATGTTGTATCATACCATTAACAAGTGCATCAACTTTCAGGGGCTACGAGCTCTTACCAAAGGTTTATTTTTCTTCTTCTTCTCTTCCAGAGTCTTCTTTTCCTTTCTAGACTCTTTCTTCTTTTTCCTTACCTCCACCCTAAAGAATTCCTTTTCACCCTCACTATCTATATTAATGACATTGTTATCCTTGAATCTAGTTGTGCTTGATTCACAAGATAACCCCTACGAAACTTGTCTATTTCATAGCTTGTGCAATCTAAGCATGCAAAACGAGGCATACTTTCATTTTCTTTTAAGTGTGGTCATGAGCCTTGAATGGTCCTCTCAAGCGCTCGCCTCATTCCATTTTTTAAAACCTTCAAAATAAGTATTTTCACACTTTTTAGTTTTTTAGTGTTAGAAATTTTTTACCACATGTAGTGGAGTTGAATTTCAATGCTCTTACATGGGGAGTTATAAATTTTTTTTATCACATGTAGTAGGGTTGAATTTTAGTGCCACTACATTTCACTAGAGGTTTTTAAGAATTGCACCTGCGCTGATTGTTAGCACTAGAGCACTCCTTTTCTTTCGCATGAATGAACATTAATGCTACTTTGAGTTGCATTAATGAAATTGAATATATTTTTTATAATTGATTTATTATCTCATCCCTTCACTTCTCTTTTCATAATTTCCTCCTAGTCTCTACTACGTGACTTGGTGACTGATTGCAATCTTTACTTGTGGCTTTCTTTGTAGATTTATTTGTTCATTTGCTTAGGGTTTCTTCATCTTTTCGTCGCTAGGTATGTTTTGCATTTTTTCATTATTATTTTTGTTTTATTGGTACACATCGTTATTTTCTTTTGTTGTCTTCTTGTTTTATTTTATTTAGGGTTTCATTGTTTGAGATGTGTTGACACCATGTTATGATCTATTTTTTTCCCTTCACTTATTTATCATTTTCTTTTCTCATTTCTTCTATTTATTAGATGGTTTATAAAAAAATTATTATCCTATTCCTTCACTTCTCTTTTCATAATTTCCTCTTAGTATCTCCTACACGACCTGGTAGCTAATTGCAATCTTTTCTTGTGGGTTTCTTTGTGGATTTATTTGTTCATCTAGTTAGGAATTTTTCATCTTTTTGTTGCCAGGTATGTTTTGCATTTTTTTGTTATTGTTTTGGTTTTCTTGGGTATGCATTGTTATTTTCTTTTGTTGTCTTCCCATTTTCTTTTATTTAGGGTTTCATTGTTTGATATGTTTTGATACCATGTTATGATCTATTTTTTTTCCTTCACTTATTTATCATTTTATTTTATCATTTCTTCTGTTTATGAATTTTCTTGTATTTATGATCATCATGGTGTAAACCTTTGTTGTTGAAATCCCTATGTTTATCTCATGTGATGCACCTCCTTAGTTTTTAGTCATAGTAATGATTGGGGTTTGAAATCCCAACCAACTATTTTTATTTAATTGTTGGCTTCATTTTCTCTTCATGAGCTACCTATATGCTCATCGGGGTTTAAACCCCAACGAGTATGTCCTTGCCCACCAAGTAAATGTGAACCTCCAAAATTTTAATACATGTAATGGCGGGTTTAAACACTTCCATAACATGTAGGGCATGATGTGCCTATGAAAAAACAAGTCTACATGAAACAGCGAATAATTTCCCCACCATTACATGAAGGACTAAACCCTATATGCAATAGTAGTGTTTTTTCATGTTGTTGGAATTTTACCTTGTTATTTCCCAAGGAAATGTATGGGAACTAAAAAAGTGTGCCACTACATGCACAATCCTCCCAATGTGTAGGTGCATTGATTTCCAACACCCTCACACTTTATTTTGCAAAGTCCAAGTGCAAAAGCACTAAAATTCAATGTGAATGCACCAAAATCTTTAAAAATGTCCAAACTCCCATGCAATTCATGTAGGGTCATTGTTTTTCAACGATTATGCATATGATCTACTCAAAGTATGCAGTGGCACTACTTTTCAGTGCCCCTACACAAAACACATAATTTTTTTCTAACACCTAGAAAATTCAAAAAATGCTTTCAAAGCTTCATTTCGCTCACAACTGCTTAGTTTTTTCCACTCAATTTATTCCATCTTCTTTCTCCATTGTACTCACTTGGATTTTTCCCACTCCTGTGCTTGCTCAATGTAATATTTTTCTAATGTTGGGAAAAACTCCTTATCTCATTGTAGTTGTTTTTCATGCTCTTTCAAACATTTTTCAAGTCTTTCCTCAATAGTTATCAACATTTCCTGGTTCATTCAATGACAACTGAGATATCTCCAACTTTAATCAAGAAGGTCATCATGAAGTAGAAATACCAAGGTGTTTTCCCACCCATAGTGGGTTCATTTAAAATTGATGAAATCAAGGATATGGAGATAGGACATGTGGAAATGGATGAATTCATCAAGAGAATAGAGAAACGACCTCTAGACAAAGAGATGAAAGTAGTAGTTGATAGTAACATTCATTTGGTTGCTTAATTCCCAGTAGCAACTCATTGTCTTGAATTTGTTCTACAAGTTGCTTCTCATTATGTTAGAGAAGATAGGAGTTTCAAAAATTCTTCAAGCCATGTGATGATGAGACTTGATGCAGATTTCTTTGTTATGGTGTTTCAAGCTCCAAATATGGGGACCTATATGGATCTCACTATTGAGCATGCTTAGGAAACTTATGACAAGGATTAGTAGATATGGTGGATATCGATGATATCATGGACATCACTTATGAGGAAAAACAAATAGAAAATAAAACTTTTCCTTCCATCCAATGGTCTCAAAAGGAGGCTGTTTCAATTAAAGAAAGGTTTACCTTGATCTTGGAAAACACAAACATATGGTTGTAGAGTAAAGGGATTAAGCTAAATCCATTCAATACAAGATTTGAGGATGAAGGCCCAAAATAACAAGCATGTAGGCAACAAGAACTTTGTACAAAGAATAGGGAAGGTTATCTTGTATATCACAAGGGACCTAAAATTAAGTTTACATGTGAAGGATCTACAACATCACCTACAAAGCAACCTATAGAGGAGGAACCATGAGAAGAAGAAGATCAATAGGAAGAGGTGCAAAATTCTCCTCAGGAGAATATCCCACAAGACTCTCCATTAACTTCCTCACCTATCACTACCACAGTGTCTTCCCCACCTCTTGTGGTAACTTCTTCCCTGATATTTACAACTCTCCCTCATACTTCTATAGTTTTACCACCATCTACCACTTTACCACAGGTTTCTGTACATACAATTCATTCATCCCCTTCCTCGGGATCAATATTTAATAATCTTGTGCAAAAAATGTAGAGGTAACTTTTGGTTCTCCATCTTCTATTCCTAGTTTTTCATCTCCCTCATTTGATATTTCTTCACAATCAAAGTTTGATCGATTCATGAATCAAACACTACAAGATGCATCTAATGTAAAAATTTCAAGTGTTGTGATGACTGGGACTTCTCTAATTGTGACTACTACTTTTGTGTCTAAAAATACAAGTGTAACTTAGGCAATGGTAATAGGGAAAAAAAGTGGTATTTTACCTCTTCCTCCATGGATTTATGCTCAAAATCCCAAGAGGAAAAAGTAGGTAGTTTCTCCAGATGAATTTGAGTTAGGAAAGTTGGTGCCATCAAAGCCCAAAGGAAAAAATAAGCCAAATGTTCTCTCTCGACTAAATATGGACACATCTAGATATAAGTACACAAAGGTGGCAAAACCTCCTTAAGGTAAAAGTCACAAGGAAACTAACATAGAGGAGTATACCATCACAAGAGTTGAATTGGGGAGAATAACACATGCTAGTGTGAAGAAAGATGCTCAAACATTTTTGATTGCACTAATGGAGAAGTTTGAAAAACTAAAGGAGACTAAGGATATGTACAAAGAAAAAGTTGAGTATCTCACCTCTATGTTGAAAAGAATTACACAATCTTCCGAGGTTGTAGAACTAGTTGCAATGAGCATAGAAGAACCTTTGGTCTAGAAGGTAGATAAATACTATTCAAAGGGTAAGGTTATGTATGAATTTGTGGACATAATGATTGAGTAGGGATCACATCTCATGATTACTGCAATGGAAGGTGTAACGCTGAAAATGAAACAAGCTTTTGCACAATAGACAACAAGAATCAAGATTAGAAGCACACATGCATACAATACTAAATCTAAAATGCAAATTTCAATCGTTAAGCAACAAAGAACATGGGAAAGTAAAAACGTAATTAAAATTGAAACAATCTCACCAATTCCAAACGTATTTCCATGAATTATCTCGATTGCCCTTCTCCATTTTGCTTGTGTAGTATAATTGCCCTCAGATTTTCAAGTTCGTGCAAGTATAGCCTTATGATAATGATTAGAAAAATATCGAAGATTCAAGACAAAAGTGCTCTCAAAAGTTATCGAATTCGCGAGAGAGATTTCGAGAGAGATATTTCGAGAGAGATTTCAAGAGAGATTGGAATGAAGAATGACAGATCAATTTATAGAAAATTGATTATTCGAATGATATGCCAAGATTGAAAGATTAACGGATGGTTGAGATTGACTGATTAGACATGCATTCAGATAACTGATAGAATTGACACGAGTGATTCGAATTAGAAAATAGAATTAAAGATTAAATAAATGATTTAATCTTCAGTTTGGCATTCGAAAACATTAGAAATATCTTTGCATGAAAAAGATAAAGATTGATTATAATGACTCTCTGTTCGAATGCACGCACAACACTTAATTAATTAAATAAGAATATTTAATTAATATGCATGTGCACGCAAATGAGTTAGAACTGGAGGATTGCATGATTTGACGAAGAGATTACTCGAAGACGCCACTCTGACATTAAATGAATAGTTAACTAAATGATTAAAATAGATGTCGAGTTGAGTAAAAGTGAATACTTAGATAAATCACATAATTATCTAAAATATAGAAGAATGTGTTAAAATAGAATTAATGAATAAAATAATTCATTTAATTCAAGACTCGATATTCAAAGAATAATTAAATAAATAATATTTATTTAATTAAGTGATGAAAGGACTCAAAATGAATAATTAAATAAATTAAGAATTTATTTAATTATAGTTGAAATATGATAAAGAATAAATTAAATAATGATTTATTTAATTTAATTAGAAGAATAAGGTTAATTAGGAACATAATTAAATAACAAGCGTTTATTTAATTAATTAGAAGAAATAAAGAAAAGTGAATTAATTAAATAATTAAGATTATTTAATTAATAGAAGAAATAAAAGAAGATGAATGAATTAAATAATTAACATTATTTAATTAATGACCATGAAGAATACGAATTATGGTGAATGTGGAAGTCGCAGGCCTAAACCAGATTTCGGTGTCTACAGAAGGATTGCTCAAATGTCAAAAGTGAAACTTGAGTTGGAAAAGATAGTTAATACACTTTCCATTAAACAAAAGGAGATGGAAAAAAATATTGAGTCTTGGATCCAGTTGAAGAAAGTGAAACCAAGTAAGTTGAGATTGGCTTCATCCCCAACAAAGATAAATATGGTGAGATCAATGAGTCAATCGAGAATCACATTCATGTCATCAAGAGTTTAGTCAAAGATGTGAAACAAGTCCAAGAAGACATTGAAGAGCATCATGTAAACTTGGTGAACAGAGTTGAAGAATTGCTTGGTAAAATTCTTGATGATGATCATTCATTCCTTCCTACCAGTGAGATTATTCAAGAATTTAAAGAAGCAATCCAAAAGTGGGTTGAAGATGAAACATTTTTAGTGGCTTCTATGGACACATTGTGTGATATAGAGTTAACCTTGGATAACCTCAAGATCCATCTAGGCTGATACAAAAGGGCATATTCCTCTGCAAATAATTCCATCACTAAAGCCCATACTATCATTGATTACACCTCAGGACCAGATGAATCGATGATGCAAGAGATCTTGAAGAAATATGAGGATTTCTTAGTTCAAAGTGTGGAACAATAATCTTTTTGTATTTCTAGAGTTAGTTAATTTTTATGATTTTTCACATGCTTTATGTAAATAAGCGTTGACATTTTTACATGTCATTTTGTACTGATGCAACTACATGTAAAAATAGCACTAGTCCTAAGTCAAAAAGGACTGTGTCATTGAATAAGTCAAATTAGTTAGGCTTTTTCATAGATTAGCTCTTAGCTCTCATCTATAAATATGAGAGAGATCTTTTGTATTAAGGACCTTTAATCTTTTGCAACGAAGTGCTACCAAAATTGTATTTCAACTTTGAAACTTTGAGTTCAAATTGCATATCAATTCCAATCAATAAAGAAGGAAAATTTTCATACCAACCTTTGTTTTGGATCAAATTCAAATGAGTGATAATGTTCTTATGTCTTTCTCTCTAATTTATCTTATTAATTTATTGGATAAGTGGTGTTTCCATATGTGCGATTGGAGGGAATTCAAGCTAAGTTTTATAGAATTGGTGTTATATGATTTACTTGAAGATTGTGTGTGTGCTATTAATATCTTTTGGTGAAGAATTATCAAGACTTTGAGCTTGAAATTGTTCATTTGGTGTGTTGATATTTTCATGGACTGGATTGAAAGAATTTGTGCTTCAATTTATGTCACTGGTTATTGAAGAACTCTCATTGAGAACAATGAAAAGACTTTATGCTTTCGTGTGTTTTTTGGTCACATATATTTTGGTTATACTGGTATTCTAGGATTTTTCTTATGTCTAATTAAGAATATTGGGAATTACTACTTAGGTTATTTCTTGAAATTGTATAGCATTAAGAAGTAACACAATGGAACATTGTAAACACATTTTTTGAAATAAGAAAAAATGATGAATGTAACACACCACCCACATGGTTAAAATAGTGTATATATTATAAAGTCTAGCATAGTTTACTTTTTGTTCTAGTAATAAGTAAGAGGGGAGCCTCCCCTTTCAGAGAGGAGAGATTTATCTCATCATAGTTGTGGCTGAAATTCACATTTTGTAATCCATAAAGGGATTACAGAACATTCATCCAATAGAAATCAAATTTCATCATTTTTGTTCCTGCTTCTCCTTGTGAAGCTTTTCCTTTCCTCTTCCAGACTAGCTTAGGTCCTTCTTCTTCTTCTTCTTCTTTCTCTTCAACATTTACATTTATGTCTTTTTCTCTTATTGCTTTCTATTTTTTTCTCTTCTTGGTAGGGGATGCAAGTGGTGTTACCAAAGTAGCCTTCTTCTTCTCATGTCTTGTATTCTACACAACTGGAGGGGACTTCTCCTTCATCAGAGGACTTTCAGTTGTTTTTTTCTTCTCTCCTATAGAGGGCTTAGTCTTGGAGGACTTTTAAATAGTAGGAGGGGTGGTAGCTGTTCTACTAGACCTTATTGTACTTGATGAGCTTCCTGGAGCTCCATCTATTTCTCTTACTCATTCTACTTGTTATTTTGTGAAGCCCATGTCCTTTGTGAACTATTCAATCATATTTTCAACCTTCTTATTGATTATTGGTTTCCTTTGCTCCATATGCAGCTCCATTGATTTTCCTTTATAGGTTCCATATCTTCCTTCTATGGTGTCCTTAGGTTTGTTAAGCATGTAGTCCACAAATGTAGTAATTTCCTTCTCAGTAATCTCATATCCCATCTTTTAAATCCATACTATTCTTGGTTCTACTACTTGTAAGATGCACTCATTTGTGTTTACCATGAGTAAGATTTCATCCTTGTACTTTTTCACCATTTTCTTAGGGATTCTTTCTCTTTCATGCATCCTCTTCTGAAATACTACAAAGAAAGCCTTGAGAGCCTCATCTTGTGTATTTTCATCACCAAGACCTCTCAAAAAGTCTTTAATCTTATGAGCAACTGATATCCCTTTCAACCATACTACACTTTTAGTCTTGGGGAGTTCTCTCAAGAAATAGAAAAGTAAGCATACAATCAAAGTACCATACTTGAATGAATGTTTCTTCTCCTTTGTTTCAAATTCTCCATTAATTGTTGTCTCAATAGTTGACATAGAACATAATCATCTCCTTTTACCACTGTTTCATAGGCAAAATTGATGGTGGTGGTAGATAAAGAGTTTTCTCTCTTTATAAACTAAAGCTCATAACCTATAATCATAGCTACATAATTCATAGCTATATTTCTTATGTCTTTTATTTTCATAGCCCTTTTGTTAAACTTAGCACCTGTTAATTATGTGACCACTTCATTTTTCATAGATTTGAGTACCAGAATAGGTTCAGTGGAGCATAAACCTATAGCTTTTCTAATCACATCCTTTATTATTAACCCAAGCATGCCAATCCATATAACTCTATCATGAATTCTGCTCAATGCAATTCTAACCCATTTATCATCCAAGAATTATTTTGGAAACTCTTTCCATACATCAAGTTTCTTCACAATCAGGTTTTGATATTCTCATTTTAGGGTAAATTTATCTCCAATAAGTTCATTCATGCATACCTCTCCTAGCTTAGAATGCTCATGCTCTAACTTTTTATGAATATAAATGGACTTATATCTTCTGTATGTAAAACACCATAAGGAACACACAAAAATGCATCTATCAGATTGACCTTCATGGATTTAATGGGATATTTCTTAGACTTAGGTCATGGCCTATTAGTAACATAAATTACCCTTGGTGTTGCCATTGCAAATTATTCTAAAATGATTTCAAAAGATTTCTTTGAGAAATAAGGGAAAAACAAAAGACAATAAATACCTTTTCCTTCAATTTTTTGAACTAGGGTTTGTGTGCACTAGATCTCATTTTACTTGATCACTCAAAATTGCTTCCTCATAGGTCTTCTTCTTCTCAAATGCTCATGTAAATGAATTTGGTTAAGTAAAATCACTTGTAAAATTTTGAAACTAACCTAATTTTAGATTGAATGCTTCAAACAATAAAGTTGGTAAACCCTGACTATATGCACAATCAACTTCAAATGCTTTGCAATCTTTTGTAATTCAATATTTTCTATGAAAATTTTCTCCAAAATATCAAACATATTTACCTGCACCACATATCCTCATGTTGAATCATCAACACCACTTTCTTTGGTAGTGGATAAAATATTTTCATTAAAGCTCCCTTTAAGCCAAAGCTCTCAACTTAGTTTCTAGAGGAAACATCTACATCAGATGCTAGTGTAAGGGGGGAAACAAGAATAAGGAAACAACAATGAAATCAAACAAAAGAGATCAAAGAAAGATCAAATCCCAACCATACTCATGAAATGAAATTATAAAACTAATAATTCAATGAACAATGCTATCATAAAAGAGAAAATAAAATGAATTCAAGCATTACAATGTTACCATCCCATGGCAAAGTGTAATTCATATTGATTATGGATTGCTTGGGTCAATATGAAGCCTCCATTTTTGTTGAAAAAGCTTTAAAAGGTATGTTAACGGGGATCAAAGATGTAAAATATGCTAAAGGTGCTTCAATTGCTATTTTGATGTAGCCTCTCCATAAATTCTCCAATTTTTTAGATCATTTTCTAGAAGAAAGAAGGTTGTTTTATAGATTTTTCAGGTTTCAAATGAACGATCAAGATTTAATAATCAAGGATCAATAGTTGAGAACCGTTGAGAGGAAATAGATTGGTTAGTTAACTCCTTTGATTGATCCAATCAAGGATTTTAATTGGATAATCAGAGGGATTAGATTGGAATGGTTGGTGTGATTGGGAATGTCAAATTGAGTGGTTAGTGGGATTGAGAAAGTTAGGTTGAGTTAGGAAATAGATGGGTTAGCCAACCAATTAGAGTGAGAAATCAGTGGCAATGATTTACTCAATCACAAAGGGTTGAGGATAATTAATTAATTGAATAATTAATTAATATTGGAGATGAACGTGGAAGTTTACTTTTGAATAAAGTATATTTATTTAATTGACAATGTTGAATGATTTTGAATAATTGATTTAATTATTCAAGTTTAGAGAAGGGAAAGTGGTTTAATTGAATTATTAATGCTAACAGTTTAATTTATTTAGATGAATATGGTATATTAGTGACATAATTAAATAATTGATGTTTTTGGTTAGCGTTAAACAATATTTGATGGGACTAGAAACCCATTACTAGAAGGTTTTACAAGGACCTAAAACCCTTTACAAGGTAGATAAGTTGCAAGGAAAATAATCATTGAACTAACCACAACCCATTGGAAACAACCAATCACAGGTATTCAAATCAACTCAAGCTGCAACAAACAGGTTTTGATGGGACCTTCAACCCTTTACAACTAGGTTTTTTACAGGGACCTTGAACCTAGGCAAACACTCAGGTTTTTTCAGGGATTGAAAACCTAACAGTCTACACCCTCTCGAACACAACAAACCATCCACTTAATGTAAGAAAAATTAAGCCAGAACAATCCAAACTCCCCACCTTGAAAGGAAAGTAAGAGAGAACCACAAAACACTGAAAATCAATAGCTTCCTTGTAGCTCCAACCAACTTGAACAACCATCCCAAACTCCACCTCAATAGGAGAGGGCTCCCCTCTATAGGAGAGGATGAAGAGAAAGCCATCACCACCAAAGCCACCAATCTCTTGCATAAAAAAACTCCACCTCAATAGGAACATGCAAGAGAAAATTAAAGTCTCCACTGAACCTACAACATGCAACTCAACCTCAATAGGAGAGGACTCTGCCTCAATAAGAGCATTCTTCACCTCAAAAGAAGAAATTGATTGTAGCACCCAACAAAAAGCAATAACTCTAGTAGCACAACCAATCAAAACATCCTTAGGCATTGAGAGGGAAGGAAATAGGAATAAAGACTTAGAGATCACTTCAACCAAAAAAATTGGTAACCTACACATGAGTAGGTGGCTCTTCAAGATAAACTCAAAAAATATCTCCGCCAAAAATAGAAAAAAAAATTACAACACATATTATGTTGGACAAACAAATGTAATTTTAGAAAAATCCTAACCAAAAACAAAATAATATGAATAGCGGAAACATAAGTAGCCACCACCACCATACACAACTAGGATAGAAAAAAGCATAGCCTAGCCAAAGAACAAAAAACAACGAGAAACCACAACCACCAAACAATCAATAGAGAAATCCCAAGGGGCCAATGGGAAACCAAAAAGGAAGGATGCAGAGAGATAGCCAACACAAAAAGCACACCAATCACCCCAATACACCAATCAGGACCAAAGATAAGCCCATCCTCAACTAAACCCTCCTCAAAGGACCCAAAGTACACAAGAAAGGAACTCACCACCTGAAAAGACAGTAGTAGAAACAACATACCGGGTAGCAAGAAAGAAGTAGAAGAAAATTGCCACTCACAAGCCACACCCACACCATAGAAATAAAAAACTCTCTGCCTAACTAAATCATAGAAAGAAAAATCCCTCCCTCCAACCATCTTCAACAGATAGGGACCACTAGAAGAGCAACCCACAACAACATTCACCAACAACTACCCATCCACCATCAGCTAAGAAAACCCAAAGGGGAAAAGGGAAACCAAGGAGAGATGGATTGTAGAATAAACCAACATAAAGAGCACACCATCTATCCCAATATGCTGATTAGGGCCAGAGAAAAGCCATTCCACAACCAACCCCTTCTCAAAGGACCCAAAGCTTGCAATAGAGGATCTCTCTAGCTAAAAAGAAATGAGCAGAAACAAAACACCCAACAAAAGAAAAGAAGCAAAAAGAAAAAAAATACTACCCACAAGTTGTGCTCACACCAAAAAAATACCGTCCAACAACAAAAGGCAACAATGAATGACCAGCCTAAGAAAACTACCAAAGCTTTCACCAACAACATGTCAGTTGTCCATGACCCAATCGCATCCTTCAGCCACAGTAGACAATAGAACCCCGCCGCTACCCACAACCTGTTAGCCATCCACGACCCAATCACATCCTTCAGCCACACTAGATAACATAACCCCACCACTTCCATGTCGACTCCAACAATCCAACCATCAAGAAGTGCCAGCTATAACCCATCCACCTCATCCTTAGAATCAACATCTCCCTCACCCTCTACAGTAGAGGAATTCAAAATCCTACCCTCACTCTTGTTCCCCTGCTCGTCATTCTCAAAATTTTGATAAATAATTGATGTTTATTTTATTAATCAGGAGGAATAAAGTTAGATTAATGATGAATTAGTAAATTAACTAAATAATTAAAGATTATTCAATTAATAGAGGAAAATAGGTTTAATGATGTAAATGATGTGAAATGCAATTATATTAATGATAATGATGTCGATGATGGAAAAATGCAATTTAGGATATGTGATATGTGTTAGGTCATTTTACATGTCTACATTTTTCCCTTCTTTGAGACAAAGTATTCGTTACATTGTTTCAAAGAATTCCATGTTCAAATCAAGATTTACAAAAAATTATATGCCCCACTATGCCTTGATGGTTAGTGGAAAGATAATACGATGTTGGGCTTCCCCCTTGAGATTGGCCAAAAAAATTAGTCTTTTGGTCAAGCTCACGACAAGGTTCTGTTGTAGTTTAGATGTGTGGAGGATGAAAAATTAGGCTATAGGGCCCACGTTTATGATTTTGGGTGTTCTAGGGTGCTCAAAATTTAAACCTAGGATGGTTTCCAAAGTAAAAATTAGGGCTTGGGGGGTAAAATAGGAAATTAGAGTTTCATTTTTCCTCATTTGCACTTTGAGCCTTAGGAAATTCTTACCTTTAGAGATCCTGCTACTGCGATTGTTGATTTGTGATGGTGAGGATTTCGGGTGCCCCATATCAAGCAAATATAGTTTGTTCATTTGGGAGGCGAGCTAGTGTAGACATCATGATGCATACTCTTTCCTTTCTTGTTTTCGTCATTTGTTGTTTGTGTAATTAATGCCTAAATTTTTTTAGGACAATAGGGATAATTTCTTGATTTTCACGCTATTGTTTTGATTTGACCGCTAGTGTATTTTATAGTTTTACTACTATCATAGAAAGTCCATGCTATAGTATAATTTGAATGCTAGTGTAAAAACCATTTTCTATTGTTGACCGATCTTGTAAAAAGTACATGCTTTTGTGAAAATCACATGCTATCGTTCTAGGTGACCACTATTGTTTAAACTAATTGCTAGTAAATAATGTAGCCGCTATCATAAAGTCTAGCCACTAGTGTAGAAACTAACTGATAACATAGAAAATAGGGCTAATTTTGTAAAAAAATGTTCTTATCATCCAAAAGGGCTCGCTATTGTCAACAATGAATGATTTAGCTAGTTTGTTTGTAGTCTTAAGTTCATGATTTGATTTTATAGAAATTTTTTTACGTTGTGGGTTGAATGTTTGTAGGCAATTCTCAAACTATTGTATTCCAAGGAGCGATGGCCATGACAATTGTTTGATCTCATTACTAGGTTTCAAGAGTTTGAGAGAGACTTCCTCGATGTTGTTGGTTTGTGACATATCTACTATATGCCCAAGATCAGATGTCATAAGGTGATGATGATCACGCTCATTGAGAGGTGGCATTCTGAGACTTCTTCCTTACATCTTCCTATTGGCAAGGTGACAATTACCCTCGAGAGTGTGTGGGGGATTTTTCGGATTCCCATCCACAATGAGTAGGTTACATATGATGTTAGGTAGGGTACCCTTTCCATGTAGCGAGTACTTGGTGTGTGACATATACAAGTAGTGGATTTTGAGATTGACTTGTCTCCTTTTGTTAATGATATTGGTCCTTTGTCGATGGTACTAGTTGGTTTGATTATCGGGCCTCTGATACTCGATCACAGAGGTGGGTTCTTTCCTATTGGTTAGGGCTTCTGTGTAGGGAAAATGATGGAGCACGGGACTAGATATGCATGGGGCCTGTGTGTTTTGGCACATTTGTATCGAGATATGCACGAGGTTGTTTATCACGGTGGTAGTGCCATCTTAGCTGGGATAACTCTTCTGCATGTGTGGGCCTAGGAGAGGATCTCGGTGATGATTCCAAATGGTATTTTTGATTGATATGTTGATGATCCATTTTCTTACAGGTATTCATAATTTTTTTCATTACTCTTGGCCCTACAGGTTACACTATTGGAGAGGTGTTTTTGATAATATGATCGAGTTTATTTGGAGGCCTTATGTAGCTTGTGAGGCCTGACACGATGATATGGAGTAGTTACCTTTTTGCAAACAGACATAGTGGCTCATAGGCTATGTTGACACTGTTCTCGAGAGGTATCTTCCTAATAGGGTTATTTAATAGTTCAGAGACAAATAGACTCGATTTGTCGATGACTACCATGCACAGTTTGGGAAAATAGCCTAGAAGAGGTTTGGGTTTGGGGGCCGATAGCTTCGGATACTACAATAGTGGTCGATTTTAGAGCACTTTCCCCATTTGGATGGGGATGGGTAGTTGGTCTTGCAGATCCTAATACAACTTGATATTTTGATTAGTGGTGGGCTTCCAAGCAATCGTTACTATTTATAGATCCTATTGGCTCTAGGCTAGTGATGGGGCAGGTTCAGAGGGTTGTTGGTGTCATTGGTAGGAGAGGTGATAGACATAGATTATAGATTGTTGTAGAGCAACTTCATAGGGCTCGGGGTGAGTAGGATGATGGGTAGGATGGGCAACAACACCATGATCAATAGCCACAACATGATGTACCACAAGGACATCCCCCATAGGGGGTGCAATAGCCTAGATATCATAGTTGGCAACTAACAGGGATCATGCCTAAGTGATAGAGAGGGATGCCAAGATTGCCCATCAACAGGTGACAGAGGGATAGGTTGATATCATTACTATAGAGCGGGATGGTCTTCATTAGGAGAGAGAATCTTTAAGGTAGGAGCTGGCAATCGAGAGGTAGCAAAGACTAGCAACAAAGACTTCATTAGCCTCTTCCATTCCCCTGGCTCAATATTAGGCTAAGCAAGATTGGCTTATGCGAGAGAGTACCTATTACTAGACCCTATATGAGTCTTTTCTACCTAAATCATAGAGGCATCCTCATTTTGGTGAGTTGAGTAGTGCGATGGGTGTTGAGTCAGGTGGAAAGTTGGTTAGACAACCACAACCATCTCCACAGATCATGTTTCCTTAGCTTTCTCCTGCCCATAGTTAGCATCAACATAGGTCCCCACCTCAAGACAGCTATCAAAGCTGATTTTGTTATGATTTGTGTATATTGTATTAGAGACTTTGTGTAAAAATTTTATTTTGTATATACATTCATCAGCTCAGCTGAGGCCTTGTATATATTTTTGTATATTTTGATATCATACCTAACATTTGATGATGTTTTGTTTTGATGATATATATGAGATAGACTATTTTTTATGTGGCTTATTATGTGATATGAGATGCTTATGACTGATAGATGTATGTTTTGTATATCTATGTGATGGATGATGATATATGATGTATGATTTTTTTTTCATTTTATTATGGTCATGATATTTACTAATGAATTTTTGGATGCAAGATGGAGCTCTTAGTTAGAAGAAGTGTTAGTTGGACTTCTAGAAGAATATTGATGTTGTTAGTCATTGATGAGTTTTATTTTTCTTTCATAGAGACTTTGTTGTTTTATCAATCCTTATTGATGTAGCAAACATACAAGATGTACATGGGTATTGATGACCAAGGTGGCATTGTATCCATTGCATGGACTTTGACTCTGCAAACAAAGGGTATTCTTGCTCATACTAGACATACGGTAACCCTGTTAAAGTGTATGGGTGAGTTGTTTTTAAAACATTTTGGACCAATTACACAGAGGTATGGAGTACCTATCACGCAACTACTACATGAATTGCCCCAAAATGACTTCCACACACAAAATAAAGCAATTATTTGTCATGGTAGTATCACAAAAATATCTAACAAACTGAACAAACAAAAATCAACAATCAATGCCCCCATTCCTTCCTCTCTAAATCCTTATGGATATCCTTAAGAGATCCTGGGAATGTGACATTAAGATAAAAAAAGAAGATAAGATCATAAAAAATATAAACAATGTTGCTGTATCAATTGTCATAGATGTTTTGATGTTTCATGATGTACCCCATTTGTGATGTCTATTGTAGGAATATTTTATCAGTTAAGACTCATGTTAGGATTGTTGATAATGACTTTCAAAAAGGTAGGGTAGTTAACACTTAGGCATTTTTTTAGTGTGATAATGATTCAATCCTTTCAATCTTTACTTTGGAAGTTTTGATTTGATGTTTTTTTTTCTTGTTGGTTGTGTTTGTCAAAGGTTGAAGGCAATGCTTGTTTATTATGAATGGAAAGTTTATTGTGGATAGGTGACAATGGAGATAGGAATTTTTGATATTTTCTAAATTATTTGATGCTATTTTTTTTGTTGTTTTTGAAAGATTTATAGACAAATAGGGGGAGATAAAGGGACTGACCTAGTGCCTCGGGGGCTGATCAAAGATTAGGCTCACCTACATGACGAATGCAAAGACATTGTAGTTCAACTATATTGAATGACCCTATTTTTGGAGTTTTCTATATTTTATGAATGTTTTTGGATTTTTATAAGATATTTGAATGCTTTTGTTTTGGGGGACTAACCTAGGGCCTCAAGGGCTCATCAGTGATGGCCTTTCTTACATTATACAAGCAGAGGTTTGTAGTTCACTTGTTTTCACTCAATGCGGCTCTTCCAGGGATGGCCTACGATATTTTTGGGATTTTGATGTTTTGAACTTTATTTTGGATTTTTTTAGTTTTCTGGATATTTTTTATTTTGATAGTTTTTGACAGTAATGGGATGAACAAGGATCCAATTCACTACCAGTTTCGGGAAGTTTCCCCTATTTTGGAACAAGATTACATTTATTAGAGTAGATGGATAAAGATGGTGCAACAATGTTCAACACTTGATCAGTTATTGAGCCATAGTTGGATACACGCTTTATTATGGGATGAATGGGGTGGATGTGATAGATAGTGCTGATAAATAGACATGCAGGAATTATTCAAACATAAAGCCTATTTTCTAGGTTTTCACTATGGTACCAGTCCTAGAAGTGCCACAAGGTGGTTTTCACTTAAAGGACGTCTTATTTTTCTTTACTATTTTTCTTGATTTTTCATGTTTTTGCATTTTTATCTTTTCTGCTTGGGATATTCTGATGCACTCAAGTGTAAATTTTTTTGAGACGACTCATATTCATAGGTTCGACTAAAGGTTCTCCTTCAAGAGTATCCAACTGATATGCTCTAGAGCCATAGCTTGTTGTTATGATAAAAGGACCTAACTAGTTTGGTTCAATTGACTTACCCTTCCCACTCTAATTTAGCTGGATCTTTTGATTTTCTTTAAGTACCAAGTCACCAACTTGAAAGGTTAGGTTCTTTATCTTCTTGTTGTAGCTTCGCTTGAGTCGATTCTGATAAACTTGGAGATGGTTTAACGTGCTCAAACATCTTTCATCTAGGATTTCTAGCCCATTAACTATGTATACCCAATTTTCCTCATTGTTGACCATGTCCTCTAGGGATACTCACAGTGATGGGATCTCAACTTCAATAAGTAGGATTGCTTCAAATCCGTAGACCAAGGAAAAAGGTGTTGCACCTATGGGTGTGTGAATGCTAGTTTGGTAAGCCCATAAGGCTAGATTTAGCGACAAATGCCAATCTCGGTTGGCATCATTAATAGTCTTTTTCAATAATTTTAGAATGATTTTATTGGATGCTTTGGCCTGACCGTATCCCTGGGGATAGTATGGGGTTGAGAATCGATGTTGGATAGAGAACCTTGAGCAGAGCTCATGGAAATCTTGGTTCTTGAATGGAGTTTTGTTATCTGTTATAATAGTTTGCATAATTCCATAGTTCAACGAATCAAATCATTCAAGATAAACTTGGATATTTGTTTCCTTGTGATGTAAGTTAACATAATGGATTCTATCCACTTTGTATAGTATTTTGTTTCAGTTATAATGAATTTATGCCCATTGGATGAAGTGAAAAATATATTTCCTATCAAGTCAAGTCCCCACTACGAGAAAGGCCATGGTGTAGTACAAAATTTGCTAAGAATAAGGGGAGATTTAGGGGTTAGAATAGCTGATTAAAGGCTGTAAAAAGCCAGAATTGGCTAAGTTAGAGAAGTTAGTAGTTGTAGGAGATGAGAGACTTGAAATTGTTATGTAATGCTGGAGAAGTAATGCAATTGGATTGTTGATTTGGAAAGCTTTGTGTTACACTTTGAAAGTTTATGGTTTCTTGTTCTTGATTCTCAAATGTTAGATGTTAGTTTTCAATTCTTTTGCAATAATGGTGAAATGTTAATGATGTTGATCGATCTTTGGTCCATACTTTTAGAAATTTGTTGATTGTAGATTGCTATGTAAAGTTAGTCTGGGCCTCATTTTTGTGCTTAGTTCAACTGTAAATGTTTGTTCATATTGCGCCAATTCTTGGGTATGTGGATGAATTTTTATGGTCTAAAAATATTCAGTTTCCTTAGAAGATTGCACCATTTTTGTGGAGTTGTGGGTTTGTCCCTGATCAAGTAGAGATTAGTTTCATTGGGGATCTATCCATTTGCAACATCCATCACTGTTGTGACTGATCTTAGGTTTTAGTCTTAGAAATCTCTCTAAACCCTTATCTATTTTGTTGTTTATTTTGAATCTAGGTTAGTTATAGGATTGAAAGCATCACCATATTGTTACATCTGATGAAAGTACACTTCCAACATTGTTCATTTGTAAGCCCCCTTGTGATTACCAACATTTTCACATTTATCACTAAGTTGTTTGTGCATTGTCAAGACCTGACATTAGAGACCTTGGGGTTATCTCTTGAGGCTTGCTGATAGAGAGCTACCTTTCAAGAGAGATAGAATATCACATTCTATTTGAGTTGTGTAGAAAAAACCATAACAAGACCCACAAACACCTTCGTGCACTTCTTGTAAGGCAGTTTGCACTTCATCCACATTGGGACATTGAAGTAATGTACCATCTAGACTTCGATGATATAGGATATCTCCTAGGATGGTGAATCGGGAAATTCTATGGACAAAGGTTTTGTTTTGATTTGTCGTTAAGTCATGGGGTATGATCCCATGTTGGATATAAGCAAATGTGTCTTGGTACCAAGATGAGATACAAGTTCTAATTCTGGGATATCAAATGTTGGTATAAGTAGTTGCTCCACAAGGAATTCATATTTGGGGATGTTAAGGGGTATGTCTAGGAGTGAACCTATTGTTTCCATAGCATTAGTTGCTCTGTTGTTGATTCTAGGAACCTGTTCAAAAGTGATGACCACAAACTACTGCTTGAAGTTGTCCACCATTCTTTTGTATGGCATAATTTATTCATCCTTTGTTTGGTATTCATCATTTACCTTCCTTATGACTAGATGTGACTCACCATAGACTTGTAGTTTCGTTATCTCCCATTCTATGACCATCTTTAGTCCAGTGATGAGTGCTTCATATTCAGAAATATTGTTAGTACACGGAAAGGAAATCCTATAAGATTTGGGTGTACTATCTCCCTAAGGTGTGAGAAATAGGATACCAACCCTTGAGCCGTGTTAAGTGTGGGATCTGTCAAAGTACAAGGTCCAACAACATGATTGATCAATTAGAAGTATGCTTTCATCTAGAAATTCTGATACTAGAGGTTGATGATCTTCCATAGGTGCATCTGCTAACTGGTCTACTATTACTTGTCCCTTTATGGATTTTATGTCAATTTATTCTATTTCAAACACACTAAGTATCATTACCCACTTAGCAATCCTCCCTGTTAGAGCTACCTTTTCCAATAGATACTTTAAGGGATCCACTTTTGATATTAACTTTACTTGCATGTTTAATATGTAGTGCCTAAGCTTATGCGTTGTGAAGACAATAGATAGATATGCTCTTTATATGGGTGAATAGTTTAATTCATATCCCACTAGGATTTGGCTGAAATAATATACTACTCTTTCCTTATTTTGGTCATCTAGTTGCACTAACAGAGCTCCTAAAGTTTTCATTGTTGTAGATATATACATAATCATTGCCTTATCTTGAATTGGAGGCATTAACACTGGGCGAGTGAGAAAATAATCCTTGATCAGTTAGAAAGCTTGATCACACCTGTCATCCCATTTGAGTGTTATGTCCTTATGTAATAAATGGCTGGATGAATGGTACTTGTCTACTAACTATGTGATGAATCTTCTGATGGACTAAATCTTACCTTGTAGACTTTGCAGTTGTTTCAATGTTTTTGGAGGAGGAATTTCTAGGATGGCTTTAACGTTGGTTGGATCCACCTCAATGCCTCTTCTTGATACAGTGTAACCTAACATTTTTCTAGATGTCACGCCAAATAAACACTTCTTTGGATTGAGGCATAGGTTGTATTCCTCTAGTCTATTAAATACCTTGGCTAGGTTTGCTAGATGATCTTTTCTTTTGATTGAATTTGTTAATATGTCATCCACATAGTCCTCCATGGTAATGTGCAACATGTCAATGCTAGGTAGAGGGAATTCATCCTTCAGGTATTCATATCAACCAAGAGTGCTATTTTTTTTTTTATATTCTATAATGGGAAGATTGAATCCTCCATCTTCAGGAACCTTAGAGAGGTTTTCACCCTTAGATACGTCCTTTTTTTTTTCTCTTTTCTTGGTCTGATAAAGCCACATTGTAGTTTTCCTTAGGGACCTCTTTTATTTTTAAATTTTTAAATTTATTTTTGCGATTGGAGGATGCAATATCCCCTCTAAAGTATGCTCCTTGTTTGAGCTTCATTAAAAAACCATCCTTATGATCTCCTCATGGTATATTAGTTAGAAGTCCCACAAACTTTTTAATAGCTTCATTATTTTGGAATGAGTCCAAAATACGTGTATGATGTTGTTGGTCCCAGTCTATTAAATGTGGGTAAAGCAAGGTTATTTTGTCTTTCATATCTACAAACCTTATGGACATCATAGATAGGGTGGAGTATTAGTATTATCAAGGTTCCATAGGGTATCTAGGTTATAATCACTAGAGGCACAAGAATCCCACCTATATTCATTGGAATCCATTTCAATGTGGTAATCTTTAGATGTAGGTTCAGTAGTGAGGGTATTTATTTTAAGGTTTCCAATTATGTTTTATATATACAAGTAGTTGTCTATATGATCACAATTATCCAATGTCTCAACAATGGTAGAAGGAGATCTTTCCTCATAAGAGGTTCGTTTGGTGCTTGGGGTAATCATTTCTGATGAACCATAACCTAGTCCAAGATTCTTCATGTGCTTTTCTATGATAACTGGTTCTCTTATACCTTGTTCATGTGAACCCCATGCTTTTTTCTATCTAATATCCTTTATTGTTTTGATCAATAGGAAGGGGAGGTAGTGGTTTCTCCCATCCTTCTTCTTTGTAAATCCATGAAGATAGGTCTTCTTCAAATAGTTCCTCATCTTGCATGTCTCCCCACTTAGTGAAAATGGTGGGTTTGACTTCTATTGTAACATCTTGAACATGTTTGATCTCTCTTAGTCCTTCGTAAGTCTTTGGTGTTTAGGGAAGCATTCCAATGCAAAAGGATTGGTTGAAATGTTATTCTCTGCATCCTTTGTCAGGTACTTGGATCTTGAGATAAGATTTTGGTGGCTCAATTGATGGAGATGTAGTGGAGGATGAAGGTAGTGATGATGGTTCAACATATGAAAAAGAATGGAAAGATATGTTGTTGCTAGGTATTTTGATGCAGGAGCATCCTTGGTTCTTGGAAATCTTGCATCAACCAAAAATATTTTCATTTAGTTTTATTCTTGTTTAGTTCAAGTTGGTGGATTAATCATATTTGCTCACTAGACCCTGTGGATCTGTTTGTACATCGTGGACATGCTAATTTTCCTTATTCTAAGATTTCAATGTGATTGGATCTTTTTACAACATGCTATTTCTTCTGGATTAAGTGGCAGTTTCTTGAACCGACACCAGAATAATTTTCAAGCCTAACAATTAGTTTGATTGCTTGTGGATATTGCCTATAAGTTGCAGATCTTGACGGTGTGATTAGAATTTTTCCATGGAGTGTCCCCAACCTTAATTATAGGTCCACACTTCATCCTATGCATTCACCAAGGAGTAATTCAAATTTGAGGCTGACCTATTCATGCACATGTTACATTTTCTTTCATTGTAGATTGTAATGATCTTTAGCTGACGCAGATGATTCTAGATCTCAAGATTTGATATAAATCATTGTAATAGATCATTAGAAAAGAAATTAGATGAATATGATATTTGAGATGTTAGATCTTAGCTCACATTAAGAAGCATATAGGAATATTACGTTTGAGCATGTTGTATCAGGCCTGTGAGCTAAATTTGTAAGCTCAAATGTTGCTGACCGATTGTAATTGAAATTTCTGATAATAAGAAAGTTTGCATTTGCATTTTCCTCCATATTCTATGTTGCTTCTATTGTGCGACTCTTGTTGTATGGCCTAGATTGTTCTCTTTGAGGACCCTCCTACCATGGTTGCACCAGATTGGTATAAGAGCAAGATTCGTTTCGTGAGAGATTGTCATAATTCATGGAGTCCTATTGAAGATTTGTTGTGGGGTGGCAGATTGAGGATACAACTTGCAGTTGCAGAGGACTTATGTAAAGATGGCGGGAAGAAGAAATGTTAGAGGAAATGGAGCGTGTGAAAATTCAGACCCAACTTTAATGGAGATGTTGAGAGGAATTGTTACCAGATTAGGTGCAGTTGAAATGGCCCAGAGGAGAATTCGACTAGTTAATGATGTGAGTGATGAAGGGGTAGAAGTATAGGAAGAAAGGGAAAGAGAAGATCAACCTAGCCTGGATCAGGGAGAAGAGAGGTTCATAAGAGCCCTAACTAGAGAAAATACCAAACCACATTTCAATCCATCAGATTATAGTGGTAAGTTGGATTCAGATGAATTGCTTAATTGGATAACAAAGATGGATAAGTATTTTGATTTTGAAGGCATTGCTAAAGATAAGAAAGTAAAATTTTCTTGTAAAAAGTTGAAAGGACATGCATCCCTTTGGTGGGAACATTTGCAAATAGATAGGAAAAGAAGAGGAAAAGAAAAGATAAGATCATGGGATCATATGGTGAATAAGTTAAAGACAAATTTTATGCCTACAAATTATTAGATCAGTTTGTTCTGGAAGTTGCAGAATTTGAAGTAGAAGGGGTCAAGTGTGACATAGTATACTGAGGATTTCTACAAGTTGAATATTAGATCTGTACATTTAGAGGATGAGATCCAACAAGTAACAGATATGTAAATGGATTGAGGTCATCTATACAAGATGAGATTAGTTTGATCAAGTTGTAGAGTGTGGAGGAGGCATATCAATGTGCCCTAAAGGCAGAAGAGAAGTTGAATAAAAGACATGAGCAAAGACAGAGAGGAAGAGGTGGAAGATTTCAAAGAGGAAGAACTTTTATTGGAGGAGGAAGAGGATATTTTTGTTGATCAAAATAAAGATAAGGAATTTAGTAAGAATGATAATTTGTACCATAGAGATGATGGAAACTCTTACTGGAGAGGAGGATATGGTGGTTACCAGAATGAAGGTTATATAAATGATGAAAAAGAACAGGAGAAAAGAGTATTTAAGGGAACTTGTTTTAAGTGTGGTGGAGAAGGACATAGAGCATTTGAATGCAATTAGGGGGAGATGAGTAGAAAGATGGAAAACAATAGAAGAATAGCCTTTGTTGAGGAAGATCATGTCAGATCATCTAACAAACCAGAAGATGGAGAAGTGTTGGTGAATAGAAGAGTATTGTGTCAAAGTGAGATGGAGTGGGAACCGTTGTAGAGAAAGAATTTGTTTTGGACCAGATGCAAGATAGTTGGTAAATGTTGCAAAGTGATTGTTTATAAAGGAAGCTTCGAAAACCTGGTTTCTAAAGAAATGGTGACCAAATTGAAGTTGGAAAGATTGAAACACCCGGAGCCCTATTAGATAGCATGGATTCAAGATGAGCATAAGATACTGGTAAGTGAATAGTGTTTGGTGAAATTGAAGATAGTAAATTACCATGATGAAGTTTTGTGTGATATCATGCCTATGGATGTATCCCATGCTTTGTTAGGAAGACCTTGGCAGTATGATAGATAGGCTATTCATGATGGAAAGAAGAACACATATACCATTGTTGCTAATGGGATGAAGTAGACTTTGTTGCCATTGGAGGATGTTCCTAAAATTGAGGTTTGTAAAAGTGCTAGAATTTGTTTGGTTGATGGAAGGAGATTTATGGATGGGTTGAGACATATGAACATGTGCTATACAATAAACTCAAGATGAGGAAGTTTGGACCCTATAATATTTTGAAGAAATTTGATTTAGGAAATGCATATGAAGTGGAGTTACCGGACGACATGGGAATATCACCTATATTCAACATTATAGATCTATATCAGTACCATGAAGCAGAATTCAATGAGGAAAGTGAAGCAAAATGGGGAAAACAGTTTCCTAAACAACAATCAGATGAGATAGAAGAGATTTTAGATATCAGAGATGGGAGGAAAACTCGTGGAAGACAGTACAAAGAATACCTTGTGAAGTGGAAAAGTAGACCAATGGAGGATTCTTCTTGGATTTCTTAGGCTAAGGTAGAACATTTTGTATTTCCTTTAGCCCCAACAAAGTGAGGGACTCACTTTTGAATAACCTCAGATGTCTGATGCAGGAGCATCCTTGGTTCTTGGAAATCTTGCATCAACCAAAAATATTTTCATTCAGTTTTGTTCTTGTTCAATTTGTTTTCAATTCAAGTTGGTGGATTCATCATAATTGCTCACTAGACCCTATGGATCTATGTGTGCATCGTGGACATGTTCATTTTCCTTATTCTAATATTTGAGCATGATTGGATCTTTTTTTGGAAAGTTGTCGCTTCTGGATTAAGTGGTAGTTTCTTGAACCAACACTGGAATAATTTTCAAGCCTAATAGTTAGTTTGATCACTTGTGGATCTTGATGGTGTGATTTGAATTATTCCATGGAGTGTCCTCAACCTTAATTATAGGTCCACACTTCATCCTATGCATTCACTGAGGAGTAATTCAAACTTGAGGCTGGCCTATTCATGCACACGTTATATTTTCTTTCATTGGAGATTGTAATGATCTTTGGTCAACGCAAATGATTCTAGATCTCAAGATGTGATATAAACCATTGTAATAGATCATTAGAAAAGAAATAAGATGAATATGAGATTTGAGATGTTAGATTTCAGCTTTCATTAAGGAGCATATATGAATATTGTGTTAGAGCATGTTGTATCAGGCCTATGAGCTGAATCTGTAAGCCTGTTTGTTGTTGGCCGATTGTAATTGAAATTTATGATAATAAGAAAGTTTGAATCTACATTTTCCTCCATATTTTGTGTTGCTTATGTTGTGTGAATCTTGTTGTATGGTCCAAATTGTTCTCTTTAAGGACCCTCCTACTGTGGTTGCACCATATTTGTAGAATCTTAATGTACTTTTCCTCCAATTTGGCACAATAATGAAATGGTTCAGGGTCGACATATATGGTAACTTTCTTATCAATATGAGGAAATTTCAAGAATTGATGGAATGTTGAAGGGAATTATTTTAAGGAATGGATCCATGGTCATCCCAAGAGAAGGTTCTATCGTAGCCCAAGATCTAGTACTTGACATGTTGTCTTTGCTATCATTGGTCCTATTTTAATGGGAAATCTGATTTTCCCTTCTGAGTTTCTCTCCATATCAACATAAGCCCTTATGGTGATACTTTTATTTTTATGTATTATGTCATCATAATATCCCATTTTTTTTACTAATTTTAGGGTATAAATTTTTAAGCCTACACCATTATCTATCAATACTCTCTTGACTTTGTGTTTATGGACACAGTTTTCTAGATAGAGAGCTTGGTTGTGGAAAGATCTTTGTGGGAGCTCTTTCTCATAAAAGAGAAAATTATGGGTGGAGGTGATGTTACCAACCATGGATTGAAACTAATCAATGTTAAGGTTGTTAAGGACTGATGTTTTCACAAGAGCTTTCTCCAAGATTTCCTTATGTGCTAGTGACAACTTCAAAAGCTCAAGGATTAAGGTAGGAGTTTTCTTTAATTGTTCCACAATGTTGTAGTCATTTTATGGCTTGTGGATTTTTCTCGAGGTGGGGCTCCTTGGATTGTAACTCTCCCTCTTCATGTAGTTCTATTACACTTGAGGTCTCTGCCTAGTATGGTTACAACATTGATGGTATGATCGACTTGAGAGATGTCTCCTATGAGTTCGTCATAGGTGAAGTTGGGTTTATGGTAATCCTTCCCTTTGCTCTTGTCATTTCCCATAGAATGGTTAGGGATTGGATCCTTGTAGATTTTTAAGTCTTTATTTCCAGGATGAGGTTCTATGTCGACCTCTCCTTTTTCTATTAAGTCTTGCATGATATTTTTGAGCCTCATGCAATTTTTGGTGGTATGACCCTTGATCTTGTGAAATTCACAATTTTCATTCTCATTATACCAAGAGGGTTTGAAGTTTGGATCCTCATAGCTTGTTCTATTATTAACCTTGATAAGGTTTGTTCAGACCAGTTTGTGTATAATTACCTCAAGGGGTTCTCCCAATGGAGTGAATTTTCTTCTAGGTTGGTCATATTGCCTTGGTGGCCTCCTTTGATCATATTGTCCTTGATTGGGTTGTTGGTTGTTTGGTTGCTTTTTTGAGGATAACTGAGTTGGTTGTTTGGCGCATTGTTTGGAGCATAGCTTTGTTGTGTTGTTTGAACATTATTTTATGGTCCATTGGAAGGTTGTATGCTTCGTAAAACTTTAGCATCAACCATTATGTCATTGGTTATGTTTTTGTTCTTCGACCATATCTTTGGTTTGTGATTTGAACTAGAATATTAGTCCTTAAGGTTGTAGAGTTTAATTCCTCCCCTTGCGATGAGATCTCTTTCGATGAGAAAACCTTTTTCAATAGTCTCCTCAAAGTTACTAGGGAATAATATGGTGAGTTGGTAGTTAATGTTTGTGTGTATGTTTGAGACAAAGATGTCTACGAGCTATTTCTCGGGAGCAGACCATTGAAATTTGTTGGATTTGTCTCCATCTCTGTAGATATGAAGCAAATGTATCCCCTTGAATTTGTTTAATTTTGTAGAGATCAAGAATGGTTATATCCTACTCTATGTTGTATGAAAAATTATTTGCAAATTTGTATGACAACTCATCGAATGTCTTGATACCAGGTGGTAGATGAGAGAACCACTCGATAGCAGCCCTACCAAGACTTTGTGGGAAAAGCCTCATTAAATAGGTATCGTTGTGTTGTAGATCCATGCAAGCTACTAAAAATTCTCACACATGCTATATTGGATCCCCCCTTCCTCTATATTTATCAAATTTTGGTATATCAAAGATCTTGGGGAAAGGTATCATAGATAAGTTTTTATCAAAGGGATATGGAAAAATATCTTGTAGAGCATAGATCTTCTTTGGTTGAGGGTTTGTAGTTGTACGCTTGCACTTTCTTGAGTATTTTGTGTGTCGTAGCCTTGTTGTCCTATGACATTTGGTTGGTCATAAATGGGATATTGTGTAGGTATGGGACCTTGATGACCATGTTGTGTGTAAGGAATATTGATTCCTTGTTGTGTGTTGTAGGTATGTTGAGTTTTCATTATACCTTGATATTGACTTTAAGGTACTCCTTGGTATTGATTGTGTGGAACTCCTTGATATTGATTTTGAGGAATATCATGGTATTGCATTTGAGGGACACCTTGTTGTTGTGGAATAGGAGTTTGAGTTTGGGTTTGTGGAATACCATGATGTTGTGTTTGGGGTATACTTTGGTAGTGCATTTGGGATAACCTTGGTGTTGCGGATTTTGAGGAGTACCTTGATAATTTGTTTGGGGTACACCTTGTTGTCGTGGATTTTGAAGAGTACCTTGGTAGTTCATTTGGGGTAAAAAAATTTGTTGTTGGTGAGGAATACCTTGATGTTTTAAAATTTTAGGAGTACCTTGGTAGTTTTCTTGGGGCATACCTTATTGTTGTTGTTGTTGAGGAATACCTTGATGATGTGTTTGGGTTATACCTTGATGTTGTGGAATTTTAGGGGTACCTTTGTAGTTCATTTGGGGTACACCTTTTTGTTGTGGATTTTGAAGACTACCTTGGTAGTTAATTTGGGGTACACCTTGTTGTTGTGGAATTTGAAGCGTACCTTAGTAGTTTATTTGGGGTACATGTTGTTGTTGAGAAGTACCTTGATGATGTGTTTGGGGTATATCTTGTTGTGGATTTTGAGGAGTACCTTGGTAGTTCGTTTGAGATACACCTTGTTGTTGTGTACCTTAGTAATTCGTTTGGGGGTGCACTTTTTTGTTGTGAATTTTGAGGAGTACCTTGGTAGTACATTCAGGGTACACCTTCATGTTATGGGATTTTTTATGATTTCCCTTGTTGATATTGTGTGTTATTTGAAGGGTCATAATATGATGTTTGTTGCGGCATGTATTGTCCTTGTAATGGGATGTTTCCTTGTGGATCCAATACATGTTGTGGTCTTGTTGGAAGGTTTCTCATTTTTTGCATAGTGTTGTGGGGTGACATTTTTTCAGTTGAATTTCCTTGATATTGTTGTGCTACCACTACTTGCTCAATTTGTGATAGTTGTCTATACAATGGATTATCCATAGGTTGTGTTTTAGATTGATTGTTGTTTTATGAGAACAAAGGTGGTATCTTGGGATCCACCATTGGTTTGGTATATGTCTTACCATTGTTTGATCTCCTAATGGAATGAGATTAGGATCCTTTATAATGTCCACATTAAATTCTATGGGTAGTTTTTCACCACTTTGTGCTAGTGTAAGGAAATACGAGTTTGTGTTCTTCCTAAGAATTTTGTCCATAAATTTATGCATCTTAGGATCTTGGGAATGCTCTAAGATTTTTTCATTAGTAAGCGCCATGCCACTATCATATTCTTCTATGATGACACTAGGAGGTTGGTTTTGTCTAGAAAACATGTTTTGATGTTCAAGCAATGTTTCCTCCTCACTAGGTGGTTGATTTTGTGTATCTTTAAACATGGGTTCTCTTTGATGAGTTGAAAGTTCATTTTGATTATAACCCCATGATTGAGGTTCCTCAGTAGTGGTGTTTGTCTTGGGTGCACTAGAACTACTTGTGTTAGCTTCCATCCTTTTCTTGTATTGAGATCTCGTTGTTGTCATAAACAAGTTCAATACCTTGGTGAATTTTGTGATCACTAATTATGAAATGGGATGGTTTTTTTTTTTGTTTTTGGGAGTTTTTTGCTTAAAAAGATGTATGAATATGATGTGTGAAAGACCTTTTGCTCATTTTTTTTGATGGTTTGTTATGGATTGTATTTTTGATGCTCAAGACCCTAAGAGTATGAGTGTTTTGGATGGATGTTTTGATATGAAGCTAATTTTAGGACACAAGGTGTACAAGACTTGGACTGATATTTTTTTCCATTTTTAGAGGATATGTTGATACACTAATTGAGGTTGCAAGAAAAGGTTGATGTTAATATCCTAGAAAATGAGAGCAAGAGGATAATCCAACAAGTTGTGTTTGATTTGTGTCTTAAAAATAGGTTGATGTTTTGATTTTCTAATGGATATGGAAAGATGCTGATATGATTTGGTGTAGGTCTAATTTTTTGTGTTTCAAAAGATGATGGATTAACTAGTTTTGGACCAATTTTTATTTGCACCAGAATACAGGACAATAGTGGTTTCTATTTAGGACAACACTGGCAATTTTTAGGATAGTAGCGACAATTTTTAGGTTGAATGTGACAATTTTAGCAAAAGCAATCTCTTTTTAAAATTTATAACTGGTGAAACAGAGAGGATAATACCGGTCTTCTGAGTAGAATTAGTGAAAACTTAGGATGACAATAAAAATTTTCTAGAACAAGAGCGACATAAATGACAGTAGCAGCTTTGTTTCCAAAATTTCATGTTTCTTTGATAGTAGTTTGTTGGATAAGTTTGCAATTTTGAGATGCTTGTTTGATCTAATGTTTTTGATGGAAAGTGATGCATACAAAAAAAAAAATTGAGATCCAATGTGATAGCTTATAGATTTATTAGTCAACACATCCTAAGGAATAAAAGGTAAGCTCTTCTCCATAGGCTTACCTCACCCTCGAAGGAGTGATTGAATCAAATGTATAGAGGGAACAAATAGGATATATCAAGGAAATATACTATCTTAATACTCCAAGAAAAAAGAGTCCATTCCCTTTATGCTTTATGTCTCAACTAGAGATCTGATGTGGTAAGTTGTTGCAAGAATGGAGAAAGGAATGAAGGTGTTGTCATTGATGTCAACTGGTCAAATGGTTATCTACTAGTTGTTGTTGGTTGTATATGTTGAGGATATTAAGAAAATTGTATTAAAGAAAGTTTAAAGGTATTCAGTTGTTGCTCCAGGTGATGATCTAGTATTTTCCCCTATTTTCATGTGGTTTAGATATGTTGTTCATGGTTGTTGAAGGTTGCTATATCCATATTTTTGACTGTTGGTTCATTGCGATGTTCGAGTTGTGTTCACCAGTTGTGAACTATGTTTTTATGTGTTTTGGTTGAGGCCGGGGAGAAAATTTGCTTGTCTAGATTTCTCTTTGATGAATTCTTTTGACTTGTGGTTCTAGAGTTAATATTTTTTTTATTGCATTGAAGATATTTTTCATTTCTGAAAGTTTCAAGCTTAATTGTTCTGTGTTTTACATTGGTTTGGCTAACCATGTGTTGAGCGCTATCCTCAAAGTTGATGAAGCATGTTGGATCTATTTTGGGTCCTGATGAAGTGTGTATTTTAGGTCACTCTCATTCTAATTCCATCCTAGGATGTTTTGGTGCCGACCTAATTTGAATTTGAATTTGGATGGCCGACTTTGGATCTTTTTCAAGGTTGGATATAGTATAAATATAGGATGAGATAGTAATGAAAAATATACAAGAGAAAAGAAGGAAGATAAGTGAAAGAGTAGGTGTGACATTGATTCTATTTAGAATGTGTGTGTGAGTTGTTTGTGTTAGATTAGTGTGAAGCTTAATGCTAAGTTATCGGATCTAGTGAGCAGAAGGAGAAATCTATCATTCATGCAAGTTGATCAAGTAACTGTGGTGGAATCCTTTGTTGCATTGGGATTGTGGTCTCTCTATAACAAGTCTTCTTTTTCTTCTTTGTATCTCTATGGAAGTGTGCCCTCCGGGTTGTAGCCCTATTGGATAGTGAGTCCTTATTTCAGGCAGTGAGCCTTATCTCAAGTAGCGAGCCTTGTTTTAGGTAGTGAGCCTTTTGTAATTGATTTTGTTATTCTTTATAGTGTGAGTTAATCCTCATTGTGGTTTTTCCCGTATTGGGTTTTCCATGTAAATCTAGTGTTATTGTGTTTATAAGTTGGATTTGAGTTTCTGCATTGGCATTTGATGATTAATCATTTAAGCAGTTTCAAGTAATAGTTTCGGTGATTGAATTAAAGGTTAAAATCAGTGACAACTAATTTACGCCCCCCCCCTCTCAGTTGTCCTACTCAACTGTTGGTATCAGAGCTTAGTTCCTTGGTGAAGAGCTTAACTACTTGAGGAAGGTTCAAGATGGATAGTAAAATGGTCTTTGATTATTTGAGGTTTGATGGAACTAATTATGGTATCTAGAAAGTATTGATGGAATAATATCTAGTGTATTATGGATATGATGTGGAGAAAGCTTAAAAGATCCCTTACACTCCTCCTACTAATGGTTTGAGTACACCTAAAGAGATCAGAGCATATGAAGTGAACAATAAGGTGAAGTTCATCTTGAAGTATAGTCTAGTACATTTTGAGTTGATTAAGGTTCAAAATTTGAAGACAATTAAGGAAGTTTGGGATGCTTTAGAAAGAGCACATGATGGTGATGAAAGAGTTAAAGAGGCAAAATTGCAGAATTTAGAAATGCAGTTTGATCTTATACATATGTCCAAAGCTTAAAATGTTAAAGCTTATGTACAGAGATTGGATGAGGTAGTTGTTGGAATGTGATCTCTTGGTGCTACTATAGATGAAACTAGGATTGTGAAGAAGATTCTCATAACTCTTCTTGATGCTTATAGTGAGAAGGTGAGTGCTATTGAGTAGACTATATATTGTGTAGTTGATAGTGGTTGTTCACATCACATGACTGGTGATAAGAGTAAGTTTGTTAAACTTGAGAAATATGATGGAGGCTTGGTTATGTTTGGAGATGATATTGGTGCTAAATTTTGTTGGATAGGTTCAATAAGTTTTGATGGAAACCATTATATTGATGATGTTTACTATGTTAAGGGTTTAAGGAATAATTTGTTGAGTGTTGGTCAGATGTGTAGAAAAGGATATGATCTTGTGTTTAAGGATAAGAAATGTGAGATCCGAAAAGGATCCAAAACATTGATTGCTATAGGAAAGAAATCTAAAGGGAATATTTATTAGCTTAAGGGTGCTTATGGATGATGCTTTATGACTTAGATAAATGAAAGTTGGTTATGGCATAGGAGAATGTGTCAAATGAATTTTGATAACTTGGAAATGATTAGTGTTGCTCAAGCCGTGAGAGGTTTACCAAGAATTACAAAGCATGTTAATGCTATTTTTAGAAATTGTCAGTTTGGGAAGCAAGTAAGAAATCATTATAGATCAAAGGCACAATCTACTACCAGACTACTAGATTTAGTTCATATAGATCTATGTGGTCCTATGAGAGTGTGGAGTCTACTTGGTGAAAGGTACTTTATGATTTTAATTGATGATTATTCTAGATATACATGGGTTAAATTTCTTAGAGAGAAAACAGATGAATTAGATAGATTCAAGGAATTCAAGGCTATGGTTGAAAATGAAGTGAATTTGAAGATAAAATATCTAAGATATGACAGAGGTGGAGAATTCACCTCCCATGAGTTCAATATGTTTTGTGAAGTGCATGGAATAAAGAGATAGTTATCTACTCTGAGAACTCCTTAGCAAAATGGAGTTGTTGAAAGGAAACTAAAATAGTTAAAGGGGTTGCTAGATCAATGATCGTTGAAGTCGAATTGTCAGAAGTTTACTAGAAAGAAGCTATTCATATTTTTGTTTATGTGTTTAATCAAGTTCAAGCAAGAGAAAATAATACAAAGATTCTCTATGAGCTATGACAAAATAATTCCTATAGTTAAATATTTCAAGGTATTCGAAAGAAAATGCTATATCAGAAGAGATGAGGAAACTTTGGGTAAGTTTGTGTAAGAAGTGATGAAGGCATATTTCTTGGATACTCTACTAAAATCAAGGCATACAAATGTTTCAATAAAAGACTGAGAAACATTGTAGAGAGCTCGAATATGAAGGTTGATGAGATAATGGAGAATTCTATTGATATTGATGGATATGTGTCTAATGAACATGATTGTGCAAGAATAGAATAAATTGTGGAAGAACAGGATAAAGATGAGCAAAAGAAGTAGGATGAACAAAATGAAATAGAAGAAGATGCTCCATTGATGTCCCCTAGGACACTAAAATATGTACAGAGGAATCATTCATAAAATCATATTATTGGAGACAAGACAAAAGGCATGTTAACCAAAAGAAAAGTTGTTGAAGTAAATTTGTGTTTATTCTCTAAGATTGTGGAAGATAGTCAGTGAAGCCTGTAAAGATGAACATTGGAAGGAAGCAACGAAAGAAGAAATTTTACAGATTGAGAAGAATTAGACTTGGGAATTGGTCCCAAGACTGAGAAATAAAAATACCATTGGATCAAAATTGGTATTCAAAAATAAGTTGAATGAGAATAGAGAAGTTGCTAGAAACAAAGTGAGGATTGTGTGTAAATGCTACTCACAAGTAGAAGGTATAGATTTTCAGTAGAATTTTTTCCCCAGTAGCAAGAATGGAAGCTATAAGGATGCTCTTGGCATTGGCTAATAATAAATATTTCAAAGTCTATCAGATGGATGTCAAATTAGCATTTCTGAATGGTGAGATGGAAGAAGAAGTTTACATGGAACAACCAGAAGGATTTTAGTTAATAGATCAACCAGATATAGTGTACAGATTGAAGAAAGATTTATATGGATTGAAGCAAGATCCTAGAGCTTGGTATGCGAGGTTAGATAGGTATTTGATTCAACAAGGATTTAACAAAGGTAAGACAAATAATAAGTTGTACTTTAAGATTGAAAATAACAAAAATCTTGATTGTAGTTGTATATGTTGATGACATTATCTTTGAAGGAAATGAAAAGATGTGCAAGAAGTTTGCGAAAGAGATGCATAAATAATTTGAAATGTCTATGTTTGGGGAGATGAATTTCTTTCTTGGGCTATAGATTAATCAAATAGAGAAAGGAATATTCATTTCATAGTCTAAGTATGTGAGAGAGATGTTGAAGAAGTTTGGGATGGATGGTTCCAAATTGGTATGTACTCCTATGGTGACTGGTTGCAAATTGGATAAAGATGTTGATTCACCTAAGGCTGATAAGAGAAAATATAGATCTATGATTGGTGGATTACTGTATTTGACTGCTACTAGAATGAATATTATGCATGTGGTTTATCTTGTGGCTAGATTTCAAGAAGATCTGAAGGAAACACATGTTGTTGTAGTTAAAATAATATTTAGTTATTTGAATGGCACTCCGGATTATGGATTGTGGCTTCCTAAAGATATTGACTTTACACTTAGTTCCTATACAGATGTAGATTGTGATGGATGTGTAGATGATAGAAAGAGTACAAGTGGTGGTGCATTCTTCCTTGGATACAGATTGGTGGCATGGTTGAGAAAGAAGCAAGATTTAGTCTCTTTTTCTAATATTGAAGTTGAGTATATTTCCGCTGCATCTTGTTGTACACAAGTGCTATGATGAAACAAACATTGATAGATATCACAGTGCTATATGATGATCCCATTTCTATCTTCTATGATAATGCAAGTGCAATTAACATTTCAAATCATTTTGTGATGCACTCGAGGATGAAGCATATATCTATCATATATCATTTCTTGAGAGAGAAGGTCATGGAGAATGAAGTCAAGCTTGAGTATGTTCTGAAAAAGGATCATATTACTCATATATTTAAAAAGGCTCTTCTTAAATATACTTTTGAGTATCTCTGAGAGAAGTTAGGGGTTATTTCCCCTCCTTTCATAAACTAAAATGCATTTGGAGATGCATCAGTCTGATGGATTCATGGTTCTATCTTTTTGGATTGATGTTTTGGCATGGCTACCTCTCAGGAGGAGCAGGTAGTTTTAGGTGTTGTCATTGTGATTATTTTGTTTTCATGTCAAAGGAAGATTCAATGAACATATATTTTTCCTTTTCCATTGATGTATGTATCAATGGGTTATATTCAAGTAAAGTTAGCAGATTAGATTAAATCAAAACCCAAAGAAACTATGAAATAACTTGAAAGCTTGAAACATAAACAATTATACCATATATTTGTTGCTTCCATGATTCACCTCCATAGCCCCTTCTAGCTTGTATCGTATGATTGTTACCATCAGATTTGTGTGTATGAGAAAATGATTGTGACCAAGCCCTATGCAAGTTTTGAAGGATTTGATGACTAAATGCCTATGACAAAATAATCAAATTAAATAAGCTAAATTCCAATTAAATTCTAAGCATGAATGTCTATATTAATGAAGTGGTCCCGAGAATGTGAGAAAATTGGCATTCTATATAAATGCAATTTTGAACGAACGGACGAGATTGAAAGTTGACAAAAGCCTAAAATCAGAGGTCAAAATTGCATGTGACAATCCCTAATTAGGGTTAGGGAAAAATTATTAAATGAGTGGTCAAGATGTCATTTGATAAAATAAAATCGGCGGTTGAGAATAAATGTGATAATTAGTCAAAAAGATAAAGATTTTTGAAAATCAAGAAGATAAAGGCTACTTGATTTGTAAGATTCCAAAAATCAATACGATAAGAGTTGAACTAAAAAGAAGATTTGAAAAATCAAGAATTTGCTCAATTACTTGATTTTTGGAAGAAGATTACCATTTTGAATTAAATTAATTTAAAATATGGATTTTGTGTGACAATAAATAATCTTTTTAGATTATTTACTAAAATGAATTGACAATTAAGAATGTGATATCATTTTAAATAATTTCATTTATTTAAAATGAGGGAAATATTAAATTTGGAAATTAAATAATTAAAGATAATTATTTAATTTAGAGGATATGATCAATAATTAAATAAATTAATAAATTCATTTAATTATGAGAATTAGTGACATACTAAATAAATAAATATAATTTATTTATTTAATAATCATGAAGAATATACGAGATATGAATTAATTAAATAATAATGAATTGTTTAATTAACAGTGGAAAGTGGACCAAGGACATAATTAAATGTCATAATTATGATAGGACGAAAGTGGTAAAATAAATCTTGTAGGCCTAGGTCATTTTTATGTGTCTACATTTTTCCCCTCTTTGTCATAGTGTAGCATGTCGCATTGTGACAAAGAAACTAAGTCAGAAACATGCCCTAGCAAAGGTACAGAGTATCGATGCCCCCTCAGGATAATTTTTGAATTTTGGGCAGGTGAGAAAAATTTGGAAAGTGTCCTGATAAGTCAATTTTGTGATAAGAAAACCAATAGCGTAGACGGTTTCAAATTTTGACATGTTTAGAGCGGCCAAAAGGGTGGTCAAAGTTGGTCAAAAGGGCCTCCAGTAATAACCTAGTTGACAAATGTCATGTTGACTTTATAAATAGGTTGACAAAGGGGTAAAAGTCAATTCATTTTCACTATTCTCCTTAGCAATTTTGAGAGCTTAAAGTGAGGAAGACTTCTACGAGGATGGTGTTTCTAGTGACCGATCATTGCAAGGAGATCGTGTGGACCTTCAGGCAACTAGAGATTACAGAGCCGACGGTATGTATCCCTATCCCACTTTGTGATTTCATCATTTTTCATGCAAAATTTAGGGTTTTAGGGCCAACAACGAATGCACGACGATGCATATGCATGCGCATAAGCCACATTCACATTCATGTTTGATGCATTTGATGTGTCATGATGTAGCTGATAGGGGTCATTAGGGTGGGCCAGGGATGTATGACACATTCGCAATATTGTGCTGCATTCGAGGGTTATAATGTTGCATATGCCATTTTGCGACGGATTTGTTATTTTGAGCGACACATTCGATGAAGTTACGCATGTGTAAGAAATCATGATGCAAATGTACTATTATGACACAAGTGCGGGAAAAAATGATGCAATCGATGATTCGTGGCACATTTGAGGTACGGAGCGACGCAAACGCTTCTTCGTGATGCATTTGTAGTAAGCGTGACACATTTGACCTAGACTTTGACTAAGATTGATTTTGATAGGTTTCAAATTTTAAATTATTTTGAGTTATAATGATGATAATGACGATTGTCCATAAGGTACTGACGCATTGTTTGACCATGTGCAGAGATAGCTGGCGCCTATCTATATGCGAGAGAGCAGGCCATCGACCTTTAGGTTCTCAGACTAGCTGAGTCCGTGAGAGTGATGACAGTTGATGCAGTTGGGTTTGTATTGTGTTGCCTATATGCCTGTTATTCAGGAAAATAGGGGAATGTTGACTACTTTGTGTGAGAGATGGCATTTGAAGACATGCTCATTCCATTTACCGATAGGAGAGGCCACCATGACTCTCGAGGATGTCTACCATATACTACGTCTGTCGATCCGAGGAGAGTGGATCGTTAACGACCCTCGACATGGCTATCAGACCTTTACATCTTCCTGTCGGGATGAGGGTGTAGGACTTGGCATCGAGGGATACAAGATCCATTGGGAGTTTATGGCAGAGCACTATGGCCGGTTTGATGCACTATTGGAAAAATTGATTGGTAGGATATTGATTCCCAATCACTATGGACACGGGTTTCCCATTAGTTCGGGTGATGTTCTAGTGGGCATGAGGCGGGACAGGACTATTTATGCCTGGGGGCCCTGTTTGTTAGGCATGCTTAGCCATCAACTCCACAAGGTAGCCTATAGGAGGGCACAAAACATTGGATGTGGTATGACACTTCTGATGATATGGGCTTGGGAGCATGTGGCCATATTCTGACCTCCCATCCAGAGACCACAACTAGCAGAGGGGATGCCATATCCTTATTACTATGTTGGTGCCTTACAGTAGACGAGGGTGGGAGAGACAAGTTGGTGGCATCATCGGATCAACACCATGATTACATTCATTTGGAGGCCCTATAGAGACTGCAAGCAGTGGGATGATGAGGATGACCACCTTAATTTTTGTAGACAGTATTGTTACCTAATTGGGAGGACAGTACAAAGTCAGCTCATCATAGAGATGTATCTACCACAACATGTATTGAGATAGTTTGGAGAGTAGCAGGGTGTACTGGTAGGCACAACCGAGTATGCCAGATCTTCGAGGGAGGGAGCTTGGGGTCTACCTATTCCTATACCATTTTCCATGCAACAAATTGATGGTTTAGTGGCACAGTAGTGGGGATGGAGGGGTGGGATTGCAGATCCGGGGACGACTGCTAACTATGACTTGTGGTGGTAGACATGTCGACCGGTGCCACTGATAGATCCAAATGGTCCAACGTCAATTGACAGGAGATCGGTTATACCACGTGTGCCATGAGCTAGGTGAGGGGGAAGAGGTGGCGACAGAGGCAGGGGCAAAGGGAGAGATGGCGATAGAGATGGAGGTCAGGGTGGAGGGAGAGATGGGGATGACGAGGATGATGGGGGATTGGCAGGAGGAGGAGGAGGGATGGCCAGAGGCAGGATAAGAGGGTGAGACAGCATGCGGCAAGAGGGGCACTAGATGCTATCCTAGAGGTGATTGAGGAGGGGGAGAAAGAAGGGGAGGAGCCGAGGTAGGAGCAGGAGGAGGAGAGACAAGAGTGTGTGGCCGAGGAGGAGGCCAGACAAGAGTAGGAGGTTGAGATGGATGTGGATGTGCCACCAGATGAGGGAGTTGGTCGAGAGGAGGTCACAGTGGAGGAGGATGATGATGGCATAGATGATGATGAGGCTATGGATGAGGCTGAGAGGCTCCTGAAATGGAGGATGGTAGAGGGCGAGGAGGAGATACTATCCAGTTCACCATTGCCACATGATTCCATGACAGATCAGAGGGTGGTAGACATGCAAAGGAGATTAGACGTAGCTATGGCAGAGGTCAGTGCCTTATGAGTAGAGCTCAAGGTGATGAGGGTAGAGTGGGATCAGGTAGTGATCCATCAGTAGGAGGCAGCGTAGTGGTGCACAGAGTTTGCACAATTATGTACAAGATCATTTGTAGATTTGGCTCAAGAGTTTGGTAGGGTTAGTGTATGGCTTGGGCGATACAAGTAGTTATATGAGTAGGTTGTGCTAGCTGAGAGGAGAGATCCCACTCTGACCAGGACATAGACAGGTAGTGGCAGTGGGTCGGGCAATGGTAGTGGTAGTGGTAGTCAGAGCAGTGCAGGGGGCTCGATCTCTTTAGGGCATACTTTGAGTCATAGGTCCCATCATAGACACTCCTCCAATCACAGGTCAGGGCATTCACATGGGTCATCGGGTTCAGGCCATAGATCAATACCTGGTCAACCTCCAATGACAGATCCTTCAGCCTCACAGAGTCACACCGCAGTGTTGTCACAGGTACATGTTACTATGGAGATGATGCCATCAGTGTCAGTCCCATTGGGTTCACAGACAGAGGCTGCCATAGTTCCTCTAGTTACCTCAATGCCAGGCACAGGTCCTTGATCACCACACTCTTCACCACGAGGGGATGAGGAGAGAATTTCTTAGGGGCATGCTTATTGTATTTGGCTTTGTGTTTCAGACTTTATGTTATGAAACATTATGTATTGACTATCGAGCCTACAAGCTCTATTTTTGGGATATCCCATGACTCTATCCTGTGACATTAATTTTTGAGATGATGCTCTATATATGATGTAGTTTTGATGCAACCTACATGTGTGTTATGTGATGTTATTTGATTTATGCACTATGATGTATGTGATGTGATTCCTATGTGGATTATGCATTTATGATGAATGATGGTGTTATTTATATGTCTTGTCATGTATGTCCTATGATGGTTACCTATGGTGTGATATCATGATAATGAAATGTTTATTTATATATCATGCTAATGTTATGCCATGGATGATGTTGATATGCATAATGTATTTATTTGAATGGATGCCATGTTTATGATTATGTTAATGTATGACTATGTATAATGCACTATGGAATGTATGGATATGATTTACTAATATGGATGGTGTATGTATGGACCTAATGCAATGTCTATATGATTATGTATGCACTTATGTTTTTGTATGTCACAGAATATCATCGAGAGATGGATGAGAGAAGATGAAAAGATAGAAGGAGATGCATGCTAGTTCCTAGACCAAATCCTTCAAAACCTTACCATAGGACTTTAATAATTATTGCTCTTAATCATCACTGGGCAAATTATTGTAATGGCCAACAAACACCATGATATGACATAGATCAAGGTGTGCAAGGTCGTACCATCACATGAGACAAACAATCATAGACAGGGATGATCATGACTCATACTAAGAGCACAGTTGCCCCGGTCTTTTTGTCATAACCAGTCATAAGTAGAAAAAGACAAGAAGAACAAGTCATGAAATGTCGTTGCTTCTCTAAATCCTATTTGTAGGACATCCTTGATAAACTAGGAACATGATTGCTAAAAGAACAGAAAATAAAGCCATTATCATGATACGTCATTGTTTTTCTAAATCCCATAGTCAGGACATCACTGAGAAACTAGTAACATGCGTGTCAAAAGACAAGAAAAACATCATGATACATCGTTGCTTCTCTAAATCTAGTTGTCGGGATCTTGCTGAAAAACTAGTAACATGATAAAGAAGCCATTTAAGAAAAATGCCAAGTGTTTGCCAAGTGTGTATGGATATCAAGTGTTTTGATGTCAAGATGTCAGGTTTTATGATGTCGAGATGCTAGGGTGTCAAGGTTTTGACAATGCCAAGATGACGAATGTCGAAGATTGCTAAATTTAGGAAGGACACATGCTGAATAAAGATGATTTCAAGAGGATTGATCCCTAAATCTCAAAAGGGATCCCTCAAAATGTCAGTGACAATGGCGATGCCTAGGAAGGACACATCCTAAGGCATAAATGACAAAGTTTTTTCTTCAGGACACATCTGAAAGATACTGATGTTGAGAGGAGAGATCCTTGAATGTCAAGAGGATCCCTCAAAATGTCAGATGACAATGACGATGCCTAGGAAGGACACATCTTAAGGCATAAATGACATAGGCTATTCTTTAGGAGAACACATCTGAAAAATAACCAAGAGTTGACAGTTTGAGCGGTTGTAATAATTTGACTTGTTTTGACTAAGTTTGACTAGAGTTTGACTAAGTTTGACATGTATTGACCATATGTTGATATTGACATGCTAGTGTGATTTTCATGCTTGAATAAATGATTGCCATATTTCATTTTAGGAGTTTGTCTCTTTAGAAAATGATTTTTCTTGACTTGAATAATTTTGATGTGTGTGCCAATGATGCCAATAAGGGCGTGGTTCGGTGGTCAAGTCGCTTGGTTGTAGTGACGGCCACTAGGGTTCAAACCCTTGCTGGGCCAAAGTGCTCGCAAGCCTTGTGCCTTCGCTGGGCCTTTGTGCTCGCGGGTTTGGTTGTTTCTTGTGGTTTGTTGTATCCGGTTCATAGCTCCGATCAAAAAAGCGTTTACCCCTAATAATATGGGTGCATTGCACCTTTTTTAGAGAGAAAATTTTGATGTGTGTGCCCGTGTAGTGCCATGAACCCTAATGGACAGACCTAGTGCAGCCTTAGGGGCTCATCGATAGATGGCCTTTCCTACGTCATACACTTAGAGACCTTGTAGTTCGACACGACCAATGACTTTGTCTTGATGACCAAAGATTGAGTCATGATTTTATTTTGACAAACCTAAAAGGACTGTCCTAATGTCTCGGGGACTCAAAGATGAGTCTTGCCTACGTAGCAAATACGCAGAGACAATCAAGTTCAAACAAATGACTAAGACTATCTGATTTGATGGAATTGACAAGATATGACTTTGTTTTGCGGCATTCTAGACATTGTGAACTTGTTAGGGGTTTCTTCAGGACATTTTTCAATTTTTAGATCTTTCTTTAGGACATTTTTTGGTTTTTAGGTCTTTCTTCAGGACATTTTGTGATGTTTTTGGTCTTTTTTCAGGACATTTTATGATGTTTTTGGTCTTTTTTAAGGATATTTTATGATGTTTTCATCTTTTTTCATGACTTTTTATGATGTTTTTGTCTTTTTTCAAGACTTTTTATGATGTTTTAGTCTTTTTTCAGGACTTTTTATGATGTTTTAGTCTTTTTTCAAGACTTTTTATGATGTTTTTGTCCTTTTTTAGGACTTTTTGCGATTTCCTAGACTATGTATGATACCCACTGCAGTCACATGATAAAAAATTTCCCCTAGTTAGGTCCAAGACTTAGCCAATTCTAAAGGGCATGAAAGAGATATGCATGGGATGTCAGATGGACAGTATACAAGACTTGATGTCAATTGTTTGTCAACCATGAGAGGAAGGGTATGATGGCATGGCAGATGTTGTGGTGGTGACAGAAAATGTGTTTCATCATAGGCCAAGACAAATAAAGTAACAGTAGATGGCAGAGCAATGATTGACTACACATGATGCCTGTTTGTCAGGTTTTCACCATGGTACTTATCCAAAGCGCCTATTTTCCAAGTTTTCACTGTTGAACGAATTATTTCTCTTTACTATTTTTGTCATTTTTCAAAAAAAAATTAGTGTCACCAAGATGCTTGTTTGCCAGGTTTTCATCAGGGTGACGATTTTTTTATATTTTTCACTTTTTTTGTATTTTTTAAGGTTTTTAGCTCAAGTTTCTGATGCTATGCATAGAACTTGTGGAGATGTAGACTATTGATGGGCTCCATCAATTTTTCACCATCTAGAGTAGCCAGTTGATATGCTCCATAACCAAAAGAGGATATGATGACATAAGGACCCAACCAGTTTGGTTCAAACTTGCCAGGTTTTTCTCTATCTACCTGATTCTTAGGGTTCTACATGAGGACTAAGTCACCAATGTCAAACTTCCTAACCATGACTCTCTTGTTGTAACTATGACAGAGACGGTTTTTATATGCCTACAAATGGTTCAGGGAATTTTTTCTTTTTTCCTCTAACATCTCCAGCTCGTGTAGGCGCGACTGTCTATACTCCTCATCATTGGTCAGACCCTTCAAGGAGACTTGTAAGGAAGGAATTTCAACCTTGATGGGAAAGATGGCCTCAACTTCAAAGACCAGGGTGAATGGAGTGGCTCCCGTAGGCATATGAATGTTGGTGTGGTAGGCCCATAGAGCAAGGTTAAGTTGAATATGCCAATCATGGCCAACATCATTGATGATCTTTTTTAGGATTTTAATGACGGTTTTATTTGATGCCTTAGCTTGACTGTTTCCTTGCGGATAATACAGAGAGGAAAAATGATGTTGGATATGAAATTGTTCACATAACTCATGAACATCTTATTTTTTAAACAGACATCCATTGTTAGTGATTCTGGATTGCGGAAGACAATATCAGAAAATGATGTAGTTAAGAATGAATTTGGAGATTTGTTTGTCAGTTATGTACATCAGGGGGATGGCCTTGATCCACTTTGTAAAATACTTAGTGGCGGTGATGATGAATTTGTGGTCATTGGACGAGGTAGGATGGATATTTCGCACAAGGTCGAGTCCCCATTGTGCGAAGGGACAAGAAGGCATGATCAGCCGAAGTTCCTGCACTAGAGCGTGAATCAAATCACTATGAATCTGACATTGGCGACAAGTCCTGACATATTCTAGTGCATCTTTCTCAATGGTCAGCCAATAGTACCCAAGTCTCGTTATCTTCTTGGCCAAAGTAGGACCACTTGAATGAGACCTGCATATGCCCTCATGTACTTCACGTAAGGTTGTGTATGCTTCGTTAGTGTCGAGACATCTAAGGAAGGTGTCGTCAAAGCTACGGTGATAAAGGGTGTCACTAACGATGGCATATCTTGCGGCTTTTTAGATAAAAGAATTTCTCTAGTTATTGGACAGATTAGTCAGGAGGGTTTGGGACTTAAGGTAGTCATGAATGTCCTGGTACTAGGGAGAATTGGGACCAACAAGCTCGCAGACCATCTTTGATTCTGGAATATCATAAGTGGGGACCAATAGTTGTTCTATCAAGAATTCCAGCTGAGGCATATTGCTTGGAATGTTGAGGAGAGAGCTTATTGTAGCCATGACATCTGCCACCTTGTTTTGTGTTCTTGGAACTTGCTCAAAAGTCACCATGTGAAAGTATGTCTAGAAGCTATCAACCATTCATTTTTAGGGCATTAGCTTCTCATCCTTAGTGTCATATTCATCATTAACTTGGTTGATGACTAACTGAGAATCCCCATAGACATGCAGTGCTCTGATTTTCCATTTTATTGCCATTCTAAGTCTTGTAACTAGTGCATCATATTCTGCCACATTATTTGTGCATGGGAGAGCTATGCAGAAAGACTTGGGAATGGAATCTCCTTGAGGTGTGATAAACAATATCCTTGCCCCCAAGCCATGATTAGTACGCGATCCGTCAAAATATAGCCTCCAAGGAGACTTTGATTTTGTATGGAATATTGAATCATCCGGGAAATCTGCCACTAAGGGATGGTCACTTTGTATAGGCATGTCTACCAGTTGGTCTGCAATCACTTTTCCTTTGATTGCTTTCCTTTCTAAATACTGGATGGCGTATTCACTCATAATCATGACCCATTTTTCTAGACGTCCTATCAATGCTGCACAACTCAATAGATATTTGAGGGGGTCAATCTTTGCTACCAATTGTGTCTGATGGCTCAACATATAATGTCTTAGCTTCTGAGCTACAAATACCACTACTATACAAGCATGTTCAATGAATATGTAATTTAGTTCATACCTGACCAGTGTCCAACTAATATAATATATGGCCCTTTCCTTTTCTTCTTGGTCATTATGTGCTAGTAATGCCCCCAATGTTGAAGTAGTGGCAGAGATGTATAAGATCAAAGGTTTGTCATGAATGGGAGGCATAAGGACTAGCAGTGACAATAGGTAGTCCTTTATTTGTTGAAAGGCTTCTTGGCATTTATCTATCCACACAAAGGGGATTCCTTTGCATAGAAGATATTGCAATGGTTGACACTTGTCGAACAATTGTGCTATGAAGCACCAAATAGATTGTACCCTACTTTGTAAGGTTTTGAGTTCACTTATTCCTCTGGGAGGAGGCATGTCCATGATGGATTTGACTTTGGCTGGATCGACCTCAATGCCTCTTCAAGAAACTATATATCCCAAAAAAATTCCAGATGTTACGCCAAAGACATATTTCTTAGAATTCAGTCTGACCTTATTTTCTTCTTGTCTCTTAAAAATTGTTTCTAGCACTTTCAAATGATCTTTTCTTGTCGTTAATTTAGCCAAAAGGTCATCCACATAATCTTCCATTATCTTATGCATCATGTCATGAAAAATTGTGGTCATAGCCCTCTAATACGTGGCACCTGCATTTTTAAGACCAAAAGGCATGATATTCCAATAGTATGTACCCCAAGGGAAAGTGAATGATGTTCTATGTTGGTCTTCTAGGGCAATACAAATTTGATTATAGCCTAAGAAACCATCCATGAGGGACAACATCTCGTATCCTGCCATGAGGTCAACTATGATATCTATATTTGGCAACGGAAAGTCATCTTTTGGGCATGCTTTGTTTATGTCTCTAAAATCTATGCAGACATGGATCATTCCATTTGGCTTTGTAACTAGCACAAGATTAGATATCCATTCAGAATAATCAATAGACCGTATGAACCGAGTGTCTAGAAGTTTCTTCAACTCAGCCTTAACTAATAGAGCGACCTGAGGATGCATTTTGCATAGCTTCTGTTTAACTAGTTTGGAATTTGGAAATAATGGTAGATGGTGTAGAACCAGTTTTGGGTCTAGTCCAGGCATGTCTGCATCGAACCATGCGAAGTTGATTTTATGGTCGGCAAAGAATTTTTGAAATTCTAGTTTTTCTTCTTCAGTCAAGGACACAACAAAGAGGACCATTTTGGGATCTTCTGTTGTTGATATGTTGTCTTCTATGGTGTCCTCTATGAGCATAGTTGATTTCTCTTGAGTTATGGGAAGAAAGTCCAGTCCTCCATCTTTGGGTTCTTCAAAGAGGTTTTCACCCATAGATACGTCCTTTATTTTTACTTTTTTGTCATCAAAAGGTTCCTTCAGTTTTCACCTAAAGATGTTTCCTTTTTTGTCTTATTTTTACTTTTCCTCTTACGACTGGAGGATGGAGCAATCTCCCCAAAGTAAGGTACACAATCTACATCAATTGTGAATCCTTCCTTGTGATCCCCATTGGGTATGCCCTCATGTAATCCCATAAACTTTGCACTGGCCTCATCATTCTAAAAGGTGTCCATGACTGGTGGGCCTTATTGGTCCCAATTGATTAATTGAGGATAGACTAGAGAAATTCCGTCATCAGTGTTGGTGAATTGAGGGGAGGATGCAGAAAAAATGCAGATGAATTTAGAGATATTGTAAATGAAATTATCATCATCCATTCCACATCAAACTCTATCCAATATTACCCTTCACTTGTTTCATATTCATTGTCAAAGTAAGGGGTGAAGGACTCAAAGTTGTGGGTATCAATGTTATCTATCAATTTAGATGGATTTGACTGATGGTTATGTGGTTCAAATGGTTGGGATTGTATGTCATGGGGAATGTAAATGGGACTATGACTATTTGGTGCCTGATCGATTTTAAATTTTTTCTAGAATTTTTGTTTAGAGGTAAGCTCCCCAACTTCAAGGAACAAATCATTAAGGCAGCAGTCACTTAAGGATCGTTGGGAGCCAAATTCCCACTCTTGGGAGTTGGTTTCAGTAAGTGATTCCTTGATGGTATCGACACTTTCCAAAGCATTCACGTGCTCACTCAAAATTCCATTGGTATGTCAGTTGTCACTGTCAAGCAATCCCTACCTTAACCGAAGATACTTTGGTATTTTGAAAGGTTCTATGGGCTCTCTTCGTCTAGTTTTATTTTTTCCTAGGCCACTAGTTCCATCGTAGCCCTTAGCCTTCATCATGTCATATCCCTTGCCATATTTATTAACTGGTAATGGGGGTAGGTATGCCATTTCTTTATAGAGCGATCCTATAATATCGACAAGGTCCTCATTTCTCATGTCTCCCCATTTGATGAAAACCATTTTTGGTGGAACTTTGAAAATTTCTTTGGGTTCCATTCTAAAACATGTTCGACCATAGACCTTTGGAGACTTGGGTATTGTTGTGATGCTATACGTCGTATGCAGTTTGAATTCTCCATAGCCTAGGTCCTGGATCTTGACAATGGACTCATCCCCAGGGTTTGAGGAAGATGGTGGCGTGGTGGAAGTCATGGATAGAGTGGATGTGGAAGATCATGCGAGTGTGGATGGGTCAATGTATTTAGAAGAAGAGGAGCTAGGAGCTTCTCGGTTGATGGGAACTCAGTTTTCAGAAATAGCCCTTAGGTTGGTACAATATTGAAAAGAGTCAGGGTCTCCATATATAGTGATTTATGTGCCATCAAATGAGAATTTTAAGCATTGGTGATATGTGGAGGGAATGGCCTTTAGGGCATGAATCCAGGGGTGGTTGAGCAAGATGTTGTAGGGTAATTCTAGATCCAGGACCTGGCAAGTTGTATCTACAATGACTGGTCCCACTCTAATAGGAAGAGAAATAATGCCTCGTGAAGAACGTTCCTTGTCATCATATGCCTTTATGACTATACTCTTTGTAGGGTCTACACATGCATCAGAAAATCCTAGAGCTTTAACTAGTTTTAAGGAGAATATGTTCAATCCTGCTTCGCCATCTACTAAAACTCTTCTGACCTTACGCTTATGGATGAAAGTTTCAATGTGTAATGCATCGTTATGGTTGGTCTTGGGTGATGAGTAATCCTAATAAGAAAAAGTGACATGGTGAGGTGTAGTGAGGTATCCCACCATGGTCTCAAATAGGTTGAAATCAATATCCTATAGGATGGAGGACTCCTGTAAGGTTTTATCGAGTATAGCTTTATGTGCTGGGGAAATGTAGAGTAATTCAAGTATGGAAATATGCACAGGAGTTTTGCCAAGCTGGTCTATAAGGTTAAAGTGACTCTTAGGTTTCCATTACTTTGTGGTTGAGGGGGGTTGCGGTTGCTTAGAGGAATGACCAGGTATGGTGATCTTAGGTTGCCTAGCAGGAGGCAGACTAGCTATGGTGATCTTGCCACTTCGAGTAGTAGCATTGCATTAAGGTGCTCTTTTGACTGTGATGGTGTTGATGTACTCATCGTTAGTTCAAACATTATTAATAATAGGTCCACCTGAATAGTCATACTTGGCATAGGCATAATTGGATTGATTATTGTTTTTCTTAGGACCTGATGTGGAAGGGTTATTAGAACCATGGTCTTGTAGTGGGTTCCTATGGATGGTATGGTCAGCATTTGATTGAAATTTCAGCCCACCCAATTCGATTATTCGACTCTCAATAAGGTCTTGCACAATATTTTTGAGTTGTCGACAGGATGATGTCTTATGTCCTTTAGCCCGGTGGTAATCACAAAAAGCATTATCGTCCCACCATGACGGTTTAAATTTTCCTAGGTCATACAACTTTGGTTCTTCAAGTGTGATGAGACCATTCTAAAGGAATTTCTTGAGGACTTCCTCAATGGGCTCACCCAAGGGAGTGTATGTGCAAACCCTAGGGAATTGTCTTATCTAATGGTATTGTCCTTGATTGTGACTATTTTGACCATTTTGGTTGTTTGGGGTGGTATTGGTGGGGGGTGTTAGTATCGTTGTTGGCTTGTTTTGCACTTGGACTCCTTTCAAAGCCAGTACAGGACCCATAGTGTTTACAACCTTGGCATCAACAACACTGTCGTTGGTAACATGTTTAGTTTTGACCCAGTACTTATTTTTATTAGTGGGAGGAATTGTGTTTGTGTTTTTAGGACTGTATTTTAGCTCTCCCTTTGCAATAAGGTCTTTCTCAATCTAGACACCTTTTTCGACTAGGTCTGTGAAAGTTGTGCAACAATGCACCTGCATTGCATATTTTAAGGGACCTAGGAGTGTTTGAACGAACATGTCAACCTTTTCCTTTTCGGGTATGTCAATGTGACAATGACTAGCTAGACTTCTCCATTTTTGGAAGAATGGGATGAACATTTCACTAGCATCCTCTTGCGTGAGATTGCATAAACTAGTAATAGAGGTGTCCATGTCAATATTGTATGAGTAATTTTTTATGAATTTGCGTTTAAGTTCATCCCATGTTTGTATATCCTTTTGAGTGGAGAACCATTCAAGGGTAGGACCTACAAGACTTTTAGAAAAGAGTCTCATCAAGTATGTTTATTCATAGGTGATGTCCATACAGTTGGTCGCAAATTCTCGGACATGTTCGATAGGATTTGTCTTTCCTCTGTATTTGGTAAAATTAGGTGACACATATCCTAGAGGAAATGGTGGCATGTATAAGTTCATGTCAAAGGGATATACGGATAAATCATGACACTTCAAATTTTTTTCCGGATATTTGTATGTTCTCTATGGTCTTCTCTAGATCCATCAACTTTGCTTGCAAGGCATCGATTATAGGGTCATTTTTAGCACCATAGATTGGATTGATTGGTACACCATGGGTCCCCATTTGTTGTGAGTGGATGTTGGTGTGTTGTTGAGGGATGTGTTGTGGCATCTATGATGTGTTTTGGTTTGTTTGTTGGTACTGAAAGTTTGGATTGGGGATGTGTTGATGGGTATGAATATGGGATGAATATGTTGGAATGTGTCCCCCAACCATTTGGGTTGATATCTGGGGAATATGGTGACCATGAATATTTTGGTGTCCGATAGATGCCATAGGTTGCGTGTTTAAGTTGCCTTGTCGGGGTTGTTGGAACTGTCCAGGAGGAATATTCATGTTTTTTCCTTGGGAGCGGTTGGTATTAGATTGTGTTGACGTGTTAACATTTGGTTGTGGTCCTTGAATAAAGAGACATCATTTACCTCCACCCAAAGAAATATGTGAGGTACCAATGAGAGGATATGATGAGGATGCATTCATGGTACTGGATGTAGTCATAAATGGAGGATTTGAATGGCTTGATGATGCCCCCAAGGAATTTACCAAACTGGTAAATAGAGGATTAGAATAACTTTCCCAAATTGCCGAGGACCCAAAGGTAGCTCCAGTCGATTGTGACGATATTGTGGATAGTGTAGGAAATGTGATAGATTGTGTTCCTCTAATGGATGTAGCATTGATTGAATTGGAATTGTTTGGAATGTTGGAGGTAGCACTCATGGTAGTTGTGATAGTTTGCGAGGTAGCATCAAAAAAGGTATTGTTTGTGTTGTTTGGAGGTTGACCACTATTGGACATGTTATTTGTATTGTTGACATTATTGTCAAGATATGTCGGTCTTAAAGTATTAACGTCGAACCCATGGGGTAATTTAGCTCCTTGACTTAAAAGTATGGTCAAATATTTGTCTCTGTCATATAAGACCATTTGTTCTACAAAGTAGGCCACCTCGGGATCTTGTGCTACTATCTCTAGTTTTTCCTCAAGTATTTGTCCATATTCATCCTTACATAAGAATGGTTCAAAAGGGTTGTTTGATGAGGATGGCATGGTCATGAGAGGTTGAGTAGTTGTGTCACTAAATGGGTCATCAAATGTCCAATTTGGGTCATAAGTGTGATTGGTGACATTGGAATTAGAATCTTATCCAAAGTTTGTCATTTGTCTTTTCTTTCTTTGGAGTCTAGTTTCCACCATAAAAGGGAATTGCTCAAAATGAAGATGATGAGAATGACGACTAAATGCAAGGATGACACTAGCCTATTTTTTTGTATTTTTCGATAAAGGATGACAATGCAAAGACTATGTTTTTGGATTTTCAATAATAAGGGATGACAATGCAACAATGTTAAATCTAAAGAAAATGGCTACTGTAAAATGACAACTAGGATGACAAGTTATGACAAAAATTTTGTATTTTGGAATAAAGGATGACAATGCAAGGTGATGACTAATGAAATGATTGATGCAAGATGACAAGGTTTTCAAAGCCAAAGTGCTAAATGAGTACTAAGATGATAATGTTGACTAAGGACTAAAATGATTAATGCAAAATCTAGGTTCAAATTGAGGAGTAGAGATGGACAAAGCAAAGTCTAATTTTAAAATAAGGACTAAGTTTGGACAATATTTGGAGAAAGTTTTTGCTTAACCACTCTATGCTTGACTTATGTTTCAACTTTGGTTATCAAAAGGACATGCCAAGGGGACTAAGTGACAAGGTAAAAATGACGAGTGAGTCTTCCTAACTAGACTGTTGAGTTGCAGGTTCTCACAAAAAGAAAAATGACTGAAAAGAGGACTAATGACTAAGTCCTAAGATAACCCAATTTTGAAAATAATGGTTTTTGCAAAGTGTGGATATTTGGCCTAATCCAAAGTTTTCCAAGATGAAACCTAAGGAAAAATTTATGAGAAATGATGATTATGACGCCTAGGGAATGCAGTTAAAATTTGGTAATTTTAAACCTATGGTTAAAATGCGAGCTAATGAATGCAAATGATGGATGTTTTGGGTGATTTCAATTTTGGTTTCTGACAGAGACCTTTGAAAAAGATGTTTTGACAATAGGCGAAGATGTGTGGACTTGAATTCTTGTCTAAAATAGGGTTTGTTTTGGTGCTAGTCAAATGCATCATTTGAGGTCACAAATGCAGCATTCCCGATTGAAAATACAGTTCAGTTTTGCAAATGCGGCTTTACAGATTGCAAATGTGGTGTAGTGTTGCAGATGCGGATTTACAGATGGCAAATGTGTTTCAAGACAGGCGAATACGGTGTTTGGATTAGCAGATACATTTTGGCAGAGCAGATACATTGCAAAAGCTAGCAAATGTGGTGCAACAAAGCGATTGCAATCTAACAAATGCGTTGCGAAATGTAAAAAGTTAAATTTCTGATGTTTGTGGTCAAAAATCTGAATTTTTTAAAGTTTGACAATTTGTTTCGAGATGTTTGATTGTTGTTTGTTTCATTTTAGTAACCAGTAAACACTTAGCAAGCACAATATTTTGAAAGTAATCAAACACATAAGAGAACAAGTACAATCCTATGGTTAAGCTAGGACAATATTCGCTAGACTCCACATGGATTTCCCCAGCCGCATATTAGTAGTGTGTGAATCCAAAAGCTTGGTTGCACGGGCTCCCCCTTATAGTGCACTCTCTTCTCAAGCCAACCAAGCTTCCAACCCCCATGAAACTCCCATGGAAGATTGATCACCTCTACTAAAGACTGCGAAGATGTGGAAGGCTTCACACCGACCGGTGTTGTACTATCAAATAGAAGGTTTTTGGCTTACTACACAAGAGTTTTTAATTTGGGACCCCTGTTCAAGTGGCCATACATGGGGAACAAGATTAATCTTCATTTAGGAGGCACTCCAGCCTAAAGAGGTTAAGCTCAACATGGTTTTGGGGAGTACTACTTAGTTTGTATGACACATCCACACTTGTAATCTTAGGTTTTCCCTTAAGATTCACATTTATATACCAGTTAGGGGTAGCTTGGCTTTAGCTCCATTGCTGGTTTGAGTTGTGTTGGGGTGATGAAATCCCCAGGCAGGCCCAATTTCTAGAGGCAATAATCATTTCTCTTACACCTAGTATCGCATGACAGTGCAAGGGGAGAGGATACTTTGGTTATTGCATCAGGGTTACATAGAAATAAAGTGGGTCTGGCTTTCTGATCACCTAGTTTGCACAAGGTGAGAGCATATTCACCTACCACTTTCAAACACAATCAAACAGAATTGAAAGCAAGTTCATTTTAGGTGCACCAAAAGAAATGTTTATTATTCTAAAAAAAAAAAACAAGCACAATGTTTTTGGAATGAATCTTGGACACTCGAACCTACAAAAGAAAAAGTTAGGAGTTTTATCAATTATTCTTGGACCCATGAAATGTAACCGCCACACGCTGCGAACAAAGGTTAGTAACACGAAAAACACCTATGCTAGGAAGAATGCAGAAAAGAAAACTAGAATACAAAAGAAAATTAAATTATAAAACAAAAAAGAATAGAAACAGAAAAAAACCAAATGCAAAATTTGACAAAAAAATTTTAACAGGAAAATGCATCACAGTAGAGCAAATGCGTCGTTTCAATGCTTAGATGCAGCTTGTTCTGTCAAATGCAATGTTTTGCACTGCAATTGCGGTGCAACAGAGCGCTTGTGGTGTTTTGGATTTCAAATGCATCGCAACGCAGCAAATACGGCTCGGGAAAACACAAATGTGTCGCTCCATACTTGTACCTACAAAAATGACAAAGAACCAAAAAAAAATGTACGAAAAATAGAAAAAGAAAGGAGTCGAGTTCACCAATTTATCAATGGGTTATTTTCAAGTAAAGTCAGCAGATTAGATTAAATCAAAACCCAAAGAAGCTATGAAATACATTGAAAGCTTAAAACATAAATGATTATACCAGATATTTGTTGCTTCTATGATTCACCTCCATAGCACCTTCTAGCTTGCAGTGTATGATTGTTGCCCTCAGATTTGTGTGTATGAGCAAATGATTGTGACCAAGCCTATGCAAGTTTTGAAGGATTTGATGACTAAATGCCCATGACAAATTATTGTGCTTATGACAAAATAATCAAATTAAATAAGCTAAATTCCAATTAAGTTCTAAGCATGAATGTCTATATTAATGAAGTGGTCCCGAGAATGTGAGCAAATTGGCATTTTATAGAAAATGCAATTTTGGATGGACAGATGAGATTGAAAGCTAATAGAAGCCTAAAATTAGAGGTCAAGATTGCATGTGGCAATCCCTAATTAGGGTTAGGGAAAAAATATTAAATGAGTGGTCAAGATGTCATTTGATAAAATCAAATCGGCGGTTGAGAATAAATGTGATAATTAGTCAAAAAGATAAGGATTTTCGAAAATCAAGAAGATAAAGACTTTTGATTTGTAAGATTCAAAAAATCAATAAGATAAGAGTTGAACTGAAAAGCAGATTTGAAAAATCAAGAATTTGCTCAATTACTTGATTTTTGGAAGAAGATTGCCATTTTGAATTAAATTAATTCAAAATATGGATTTTGTGTGACAATAAATAATCTTTTTAGATTATTTACTAAAATGAATTGACAATTAAGAATGTGATATCATTTTAAATAATTTCATTTATTTAAAATGAGGGAAATATTAAATTTGGCAATTAAATAATTAAAGATAATTATTTAATTTAGAGGATATGATCAATAATTAAATAAATTAATAAATTCATTTAATTATGAGAATTAGTGACATACTAAATAAATAAATATAATTCATTTATTTAATAATTAGGAAGAATAAACAAACAAAGGTAATTAAATAAATTAACAAATTTATTTAATTGTGCGAAGATTATAGACCCTTAGTGACGTATCAAATAAATAAATAATGAATTGTTTAATTAATTAATTAAATAATAATAAATTGTTTAATTAATAGTGGAAAGTGGACCAAGGACATAATTAAATGTCATAATTATGCTAGAACGAAAGTGGTAAGATAGAGCTTGCAGGCCTAGGTCATTTTAATGTGTCTACAATGTCAAAGGGGTAGAGAAAGCATATGAAAAGGAGAGAAAGATAATGAGAGAAAGCAGGTAATGAGGAAGATGATCATCTAAGGGGGAGAAGCAAAAAGAAAAAATCTTGAGAAGTATATATATAACTGGTATGGTGTCTTTGATGGTTTTTCACATCATGTGTTGCCATCAATGACAAAGGGGGAGATTGTTGCAAGAATGGAGAAAGGAATGAAGGTGTTGTCATTGATATCAATTGGTCAACTAGTTATCTACTAGTTGGATAAATAGTTGTTGTTGGTTATATATGTTTAGTATATTGAGAAAATTGTATTAAAGAAAGTTTAAAGGTATTAAGTTGCTTCTCCGGGTGATGATCTAGTATTTTCCCCTATGTTCATGCAATTTAGATATGCTGGTCATGGTTATTGAAGGTTTCTATATCTATATTTTTGGTTGTTGGTTCGTTGTGAAGTTTGAGTTGTGTTCACCAGTTGTGAATTATTCTTTTCTATATTCTGGTTGGGGACTGGGAGAAAATTTGTTGGTCCATATTTCTCTTTGATGAATTCTTTTGAATTTTGGTTCTAGAGTTAAGATTTTTTTATTGCATTCAAGATTTGTTTGGTTTCTAGAAGTTTCGAGCTTAATTATTCTATGTGTTTTACACTAGTTTGGTCAACCATGTGTTAAACACTATCCTCAAAGTTGATGAAGCGTGTTAGATCTATTTTGGGTCCCGATGAAGTGTGTGTTTTGGGTCACCCTCATTCTAATTCCACCCTAGGATGTTTTGGTGCTGACCTAATTTGAATTTGAAGTTGAATGGACGACTTTGGATCTTTTTCAAGGTTGGAGATAGTATAAATATAGGATGAGCCAGTAATGAAAAATATACAATAGAAAAGAAGGAAGATAAGTGAAAGAGTAGACGTGACATTGATGCTATTCAAAAAGTGTGTGTGAGTTGTGTGTGGCAGATCAGTGTGAAGATTATCAAATGTAGTGAGCAAAAGGAAAACTCTATCATTCATGCAAGTTGATCAAGTAATTGTGGTGGAATCCTTTGTTGCATTGGGATTGTGGTCTCTCTATAACAAGTCTTCTTTTTCTTCTTTGTATCTTAGTGGTAGTGATCCCTCTAAGTTGTAGCCCTGTTGGATAGTGAGTCCTTATTTCAGGTAGTGAGCCTTATCTTGGGAAATACGCCTTATTTCAGGCAATGAGCCTTTTGTAATCGATTTTGTTATTCTCTATAGTGTGAGTTAATCCTCACCATGGTTCTTCCCTTATTGGATTTTCCACATAAATCTGGTGTTATTGTGTTTATGTGTTGGATTTGAGGTTTTGCATTGGCATTCAATGATTAATCATTTAAGCAATTTCAAGTATTAGTTCTAGTGATTGAATTAAAGGTTAAAATATGTGACAATTGATTCACCCCCCTCTCAGTTTTCCTATTCAACATAATTAACTTCTGGGAATGGTGCTATTCCCAAGCACTACTTTTATAGAAATTTTAGAAAACTAGATAGGCTTCTAAAACTAAGTTCTTAGTGATAACTGTGAAGACTCTGATGTATAGATCAAATGTAAGCCACTTAAAACTTTAGTCATTCCTTCCCAACTCATTACGTTTGGATGAGGATGAGGCATGGTATGCTATTCTCACCCAGATATAAGCTACTTTCTTTTGATTTCACAAACTTTATATAGCCCGCCAATAAACATGCTTTTAGAGTCACTTATATGAGTTCTCCATTGAAAGATGTATCTCATTAGAAGGCCCTTTTCCTAAAAATTGGGTGACCATAAAAAAATTCAAAATCCCAAAGTGTTTCTTGTCACCCAGGATCATCAAAAGACGTAGGGGGAAACGATATGCACTCGACTTGCAAATCATAGTTAACATGGTATACAAATCATAGCAATTTGATTTTAAGCCCCAAAAGTGAAGTGTGTAAAGATACCAATTCAATTTTTAGATGCACCAAGTTCAAAACATTTTAGACTTCAAGCAAGAAATATCATTTCACAATCAGAAAAGATTTGTTCGATTTTATGCACCAAATTGAATCATGAAGATTTGTCACCAAGTTTTTAATGCAACAAAGTGAACATTTCAAGTTGTGTTGTTCATTTTTATTGGACTTTTTGATGGCCAAATTGACACAACATTTAAACAAAATATTTCTACTATATTTCTCCTTAAAAATATAATGATCTAAAACCACATATCTTCCAATGTCTCTATAGTTGGTTCTCAACTGTGTTGTTTTGTTGAGTGGTCAATGAGGCTGTAATGTTAAAGGGGCCTTCTGGTTATTGAGCTTTTTGATTGTTGTAAGATTTAACTTCTATCTAAACCTACTCTAACTGGGGGGTATAAAAAGAAGGTAAAAGATAGATTAGGGACACAAAAAGAAAAGAATGTTGATTCATTAAGTTAATCAGACCTGTTGCTCTCCAAGGAATTCCTAAACTAGAAATCCAAAATAAATCAACCTGTAATCAATACACATCCATTTATTCACAATTCAAATTTCATCAACAGATTTCATATCACCATTTCAAACAAAAGAAAAGATAAAAACTTTACTTATTCCTTAAAAGTTTCAAATCAAATGATTAACATAACGAATAGAATTCTAGAATACAACTTAAAGCAAGTTTAAATCTAGTTGCTTCTACTATTGCAAAATAGATAAACAACATTTACAAGTCTGGCAAGATTCACCAGTGCCCAGAAATCAATGTCTTCAAGTTGATTCAGCTAAACTAGTAATTGCATAAAACTCCATTAACTATCCTACTGCTAACTCAAATCAACTAATTTGTAAAACTTCTAATTGTTTTCCTAAGTCTCTAACCCTTTACAATGAGCTCCATTTGACAATTAATAGCTCAATAATTGCAAAATTCCCTCCAGCATGATTCATGCAAAAATTTGTAGCTTTTTGTGCACATACAATCACTCCTTAAAGATAACTTTCAGTTTCTACCCTATTTAGCTTTAGCTAATTTTAGTTTCAAATTCCACTCTCCAGTTTGACTTTTTTTCATAAGTGCAATCTTTCCAATTTAACTGAGATTTTATCCTTTTGCACAACATAGATCAACATCCTTTTTGAAGGTGAAGTCACATGGGCCCACCAAGTCTTTAGTTCATTGTTAGTTCAATGATCTTATCAAAAATTTCCTCCTTTTTACATTTGATTTGCAAATCATCTTTAGGATCCTTTGCACCTTTCAACATGCCATCTTTCTCAATTTACAAAAGTATCTACAAAACATCACATGAAATACATTATTTTTCACTTATCTCAATTGCATGTGAATAAACTTTAAATAATCACAATTGAATAATAATACCCCCATTTTCCATTTAATATTATTTTAAAATAAAATAACATTAAATGATATTCTACATAGAGTTGAAATCTTGAATGATTCCCTATAAATCAAAACAAAGGCACAATCAATTAATTCATCCAAAATTGAATCACAAAGATTAATAAATTAAAAGATATGAATCTTTTAATTCCTCTACTAACTAAAAACAAATCTATCATGCCCCTTCAACAAAATAAAACTTCTCAAGGAATGATCACAACCAATACAATGGAATTGCATCTTCATTGTATTTTTGTTATTCTAGGAGCATCATTTATACTTGGATCACTTCTCACCATGGGACGATAAGATTTTTTAATTTTATATTCCTCTTACACCTTTAGCACACAAATCTCATGCTTGGAACATACCCTATCTGCCTCAACAACAAAGTGTTCCCAGATCTTGTCACTGTGAGCCTCCATGATACCCTTTAAGATTGTAAGTCCCAAGTTCTTAATGATGTGAGCTATTTAGAGAAAGAGCCCACTTTCTTCACACAACATCTCTACAAGCATCTGCCAAGCTTGATTCAAATTATCCACAATGATGGGACACCCTACTGCTTGACCTCCCAACTCAAATGTTGAGCTAGCACCACCTTCCTATAGTCATCACACTCCATAGACATCACTTTTGAGGCATTTTGTCAGGAAATTCATTTACCTTGTCGATGCTTCCACATTTTGGATTTATCTCTACCAAGCCTTATGTCCAACAATTTACATGGAATTTTGCTTCCTCATTTAGATTTGATCTGCCATCATTTCAATCAGAGAGACCACATTTCTATTGAGGCATTTAGTCAAAATAGTTTATTTTCCTTTTTGTTTTGTGCGCATGTCTATTAGAGCAAATGCAACTACTTGTCTGATGAAAACCCCCCTTGCATTTTGTACATACTCACAAACATCGCATGCCACAAGGTCGCATTTCTTTGAGAGCATTCTATTAAATAGTCCATGCATTTGATGCCTTCACATTTTGTAGTCATTTTCTAACAAAGAGGGCGTTGGAAAAGATTTTGGAATCGGCTCCAGACCAACTGATTACAATTGTTTGAAATTTTTTAAAGCCCTTTTCATCATATTCATTCAGTAAGCCCTTGTCAAATAGTGTCTAGGCCTTCAAAATACATTTTGCGCAAATCCTACAATCACGTTCCCATGAGTACGCATTTTTGTGAGAAATTCTGCCAAACAGTTCATAATGCCTCATTTTATTTATGTGTTTTATGCATATCATGCAATCATACATTTCGTGAGATGATGTCTATTGAGGCATTCTATCGAGCAGCTCATGCCTTATCAATGCTTTCACATTATTTTTCCACTCACTGCTAACCATCTCCTTAAGAGGCATCCCAAAGACCATGTTTCTTTCAGGCCTCTCCCTTGAGGGATTCTGTAAAATAGTTCATATGCCTTGTGTATGCTTCTCCATCACTACCAAGAGTGTATACCAAGGTAGTTTGCAAATACAATATTCGATAAGCTCCCTCTTACCCTTAATGCTTCCCCAAATCAAACAATAGACAAGGACTTGGCTTAAGCATGGTGCTTTAAGATTTTAAATCCTTTTCAACATATCCATTTTGTGCAAATCCTGTAATCAAGGTACTTCATGAGATCGCCCTTCTCAGAGGAATTCTATCATACAGATCGATGCCTGGTCTATGATTTTTCCTTTTCTATGCATTTTGGCCTGCAATCATATCATTCCATGAGGTGAATAATTTCTGAAACACTTTGTCAAATAGTTCAACCTTTCATCTATGCTTCCACCATTTGCATTCGCGGGATGGGAGTTTCGTCGGACTGAGCCCTGTGTATGGGGGATTAGAGATCATTTTGGCATAGGTTTTTCATTTTTTATAGGCGGGATCGGAGTGATGATGAGCACGTGGTCAAAGAAAATTCAGTGTGGAGGGAGAACAAGATTAGGATAGGAACTTCCGGAAGTGGAACGAGGTCAGGACGAGAAACTTTCTTTATACTCGGTTCAGGGTTCTCCTCGGGTCCGGTTCCGATTAGGCCGCGGGGTAGGACTGTTTTGGAACCTTGAAGCTTTTAATATTTATGGTGCCTAAACTTGTTTACACCAAAGTCTACCTATTTCACGTTTTAGAATTATTAAAGACTCTTGCAATGTTAGGGTCAAGATTTTGTTTAGGACTCTTATTTTACTCTAACATTTTACCCCCTTTCAAAAATGCCTTTGGGTAGGGTAAAACTTGAACCATATTTAACTTTATGATTTATATATATATTAAAGTTTTACAATTTTTTTAATATTTTTATATTTTTGAAATTTTTAAAAGTTCTTAAAATCTTTTTAAATTAAAGATTTCTTTAAAAAAAATTTAAACTTTCTTTATTCAAAATCTTTAAAAATATTTAAGTTATATTAAAATTTTATTTATTTGTTTATTATTATTAATAATATTATAAATTTAAAAGATTAAATTTCATATTTTAAACTTTTTAAATTTTAATCTTCTAAATTTATTTATTTGATTTGTAATTTTGATTTTTTTGTATTTTCAAGTTTTTTTTGTATTTTTCAAAGTTTTCTTATTTTTTTTATTTTCCAAAGTTTTCAAAGCAGACACAAAAAAATGAAAAATGAAAAAAATGAAAAAACAACAAAAGAATAAAACAAAAACGAAGCAAAAACATAAACGAAGAAACGATGAAGATGAAAACGAACAAACAACACGACGAGACGACAACAAAAAGAAGACAATGGAAAGATGAGGACCAAGATGAATGAAATGACCAAAAAAAAACAAACAACACAATGAAAAAAGATGAAATAAAGAAAAAATGGGTCAAAGAACAATACGGGGATGATACAGGACCAAACAAGGAACGTGAACCCAAAAGACACTCGAAGGAAAAGCAGGGGGAACTAGGAACGGGAACCTTGGGAAGGTTCCTTGTTTTGGTTTGAGTCTGGTATCCAAATCCAACAGAGATAAAGAAAACGAAAAGAAGAAAAAGAAAAGGGGGTCCCCAACTTTTCCAAGAAAAAGTTGGGGTGTGTATGCAAGGCATAAAAAATGGTGACTCGGCTGGAAAAATGTTCTAAGCATTTTAAAATGTGCAACCCTCAAAATACCCACAATATCTGGTTTACATACGTTCAAGGCAACCCAAGAAGTGCAAAAATAACCAAAACTGGGACGTGACAAAGGTTTGAGATGAGATTGAAATTTTTTTGTGTGTGCAAATGATTCATTCCCCTCCATTAGCATTGTCATGATCAAAGTGGAGCATACTCTACCCAAGCTACATAGTTGTGAATTACATTTCTAATGTGCAATGATATCCTGGGCATAGCTCTATTGCTAGACTAGCATCTATAGCCTCGAAAGAGATACTTCTGGTTCTCTCTAAGCATCAATCTACTTCTAGCTAGGTGTCTATAGCCCTTGTAGAGATACTCGAGTCACCCTTGCTGATTGATTTCACTTTCAGATTTCTTTCTTCTCTTTTCTCATATGTTGATTCTTTTGAAGTATAATTTCTCATTTCTCTCAATCCTTAAGTAGTGAAGCCTACGTAGCGGGTTGAGAACCACAGTGGACATCATGAAAGAAATGTAACCCTTTAGATTTTTCACTTGGAATAGAGCTACCCCACCTAATGTAAACTAATTGATGAATTTGTTAACGTGTACAGATCATGATAGACTTTCAAAAAGTCCCCAAAACTGCATAATGTTCCAAGTTCTAATTCATGCTATCATTCAACAGTTTGAAATGGATGAAGGTAAATCAAAGTTTTCAAGGTAACCAACTGATCAAGTGTTTTAAAATATAGATAGAAAACTCTCAATAAATTCACCTTTCAACATAACTTGCATATGACAACTTAACTTCTATTGTCAATGAGAGGAACCCCTAGAAGAAAGAAAAGAAACATACAAGAAAACAGAGGAGTAGAAGAAAAGAGTGGATAGACATGATGAACCAGAAAAACCAAAATAGAAAACAAAAAAAAAAACAACAAAAAAAGAAAAACAAAAGAGAAACAAACAAATCCTAGGAACTAAACAAAAATAAGAGGACACAGAAAAAAAGAAAACAACAAAACAAAAGAAAACAAAAAGAAAACTAATTAAATAAAAAACTAACACTAACCAATCCTAATTCTAAACTAACTCTAAAACCAAGCTCTACAAACACAAAACTGTAAAAATTTGTACATTCACTTGATTGATTTTTCCTTATGTGGAGAAATCTTAACTTGCTAGGTACAGTTCTAAACCTAGCAATTTTTTCTTTATACTTAGAAATGTAAAGTTACTGTGTAGTAAATTCATTCTGAGGGTATAAAGTTTGAAATATTAACAATTGTGGGTTCTCATCCTTGTCATGATTTACCCACAAACACATTTTACTATACGTCATAATCAAACTGAAAATCATTGAAACATAGAGGGTAATGAAAAGACACCACATGATTTAGAAGACCTTCAATTGCTGATGCAAACTTGTGTTGTACAAATTGCTTCTCACGAGGTCTCAGCTCATGCAACACCACTCTATTTCACCCCAATTCATGCATGTCAACATAAAGGGCATCTATTAGGGGCATATCATTATTATTCAAGAGGTCACAACGAGATTTAAAATTTACATGCGTATCTCTATCATTACTAGTTTCAAACAACAAACCAGTATGCTTGATTTCACCAAAATTATCAACCTCAATCACATTCTTCAAAATATAAACATCACCAATTAGATGATCAACTTCCTCAACCTTTAAATCGATTTGCTCAACATTTTCCTTACCTATCTTGGCAATCTCTCTGGACAACAAGATATTAGAGCAACTTACCTTAGGATGTGAACTGAAAGGAAGAGTCCTACATGGATCACTTGAAGCAAGATTTGTTTTGCAGTTGGGATATCCATTCACCAATATCTCTATATTCATCTCGGGCACAGAGTCAAAAATTTTTTGGACTTCCTCGGAAGAACTAAGAAACAAACCAACCATGTCGACTTGCATGGTCTGTAGACCCACTTCTTTTTGAATCAAAGCATTGTTGTCAACACTCTCTTCAAATATGTCACCCAAAAGAGTTTGAAAGTCTGCATCCAACACATCATCATTAATGTTAGAGGTACTAATACATGGTGAACAAGGATTTTCCTTGAACAACTCATTTGAATAAATGGAGTCAAATCCAGGAAAACATTTCTTAAGTTCATGCTTATGCATATCATCAACTAGAATTTTCAAGTCAGTGTCAAGTTCATCACTATTAAGATAAAATTCATTAGTGAATGGTAGGAAAGGACTTTCTTCAAACAACGTATTTGAATAAACAAAATCAAAACCAAGAAAATACTCCCTCATTTCATTCTCTTCATCATGTTGAAGGGATTCAACTTCTGAGACAACCTCTTGGTCACTTTCTTGACATTCTTTTACTTCACCCAACTGAATCTCATCGTTGTTCACTGCTTGCTACAGCCAACCACTAATTTCATCAAAGTTAGTAGCTTGATTAGCATCGAGATCCAATTTATTTTCCTAACAAGGGTAAATCTGATCAAAATGATTATCAGGTAGCCCTTGAATAACTTGAACATCCATTTGATCTCCCTCCCTTGAAGAATCAATTTGGCATTCAACTCTTTGTCTTTGAACACTGGATTTGTTTGCAATCTCACCCTGAAGTGTGTTATCTTCTGTTTCAATCTATTCATTATTCAGATCAACAGAGTCATTTTCTTGTGTTAACTCATCATAGGGTGTTTCATCATTATTAATGCTCATAAAAGAGTTTATGAACGCACGGATAAACTTGTTTTCCACATCTATCAAGTATGCACAAAGTAGGGAAACTTCGTCAATTGTTGAATTCATCTCAATGCAAGGATGAAGGTCATCGAGTGATGAGGAAGAATAATAGATCTTGTCATAGCTACTCTCATCATTGCAGATGAAGTCGTTATCATTTTTATGGGTGCTAGTTGTTTCATCTCCCTCATCAAGGGGATACATACTCCAAGGATCTTCCATAAATATTTCTTCAATGATGATATGTTGTCTGAAATTCAAAACCATCGTTAGTATTAACATTTCCAATGAAATTAGATTCTAACCTGATATTTCCATTATGCTCTGACGTTATATCTGTTTCATGTTCTTTTTCAAGCAAAACATCAAAATGATATATTTTCTCATCAAATCCCTTGCTTGCAATTTTGTTGCAATGTAATGGATTATGTGTTGGAGTATGACCAAAAAGAGTGGATATAGTCACAACTTCATTGGAAAGTGGAATAATTACCTCTATTGTTGGCTTTTGTAAAGCCTAACTTTTCATGTGGGTAGGCGTTGTGGGTAAACCAGTGCAAAGATGTGAAGGGTTGTAGTTTTTGAGTACAAGATCATTATATTTCTTACTTTGATTATGCATGTTTTTAACATCTTGTCCAGATTGTGTGAGCAAGAGAGCTTTGTTAAATGCATCCCATATAGTGGTAACTTTACCACAACATTTAATTCTTGCTACCAATAAATTATGCAAACCCCAATAATAATGTTCTTTTACCACACGATCATTAATAATTAAATCTGAATCTATAACTCACTTAAACATAAGAAGGAATCTATGATTGAACTGCATAATTGATTCATGTGGTGATCTTGTCACTGCTACAAATTGAAGTGATGGTTTTTGCATATGCGTATAAGGATCAAATTGATCTAAGAATAAGATTTTAATTCTATCCATGAACAAATAGAATCTGGTGGCAGATTAACATACCATTGCTAGGTTGTACCTTGAAGTGTTTTTATGAACAATTGACAGACGATATCCTCATGTTGAATCTGGAGAAAAAAGACTAAATCCCTACAAATATTAACATGTTTAGAAGCATTTTGTTCATTGTTATGGGAAAATAAAGGAAGCCTATCATACATGTGACTAGGGATTTCATGAATAAATCCAGGTATACACAAAGGGCTACCCATCAGAACTAGGTTTTCCAAGATCTAACCCACTCCCGTATGAAAAAACAAAAATTGCTCAAGGCCCTCCTTCTAGTGCTAGTCCTGTTGATGGCCAAATTGACACAACAACATTTAAATAGAATATTTCTACTCTATTTCTCCTGAAAAAGATAACTGATCTAAAACCACCTATCTTCCAAGGTCTCTATAGTTGGTTCTCAATTGTGTTGTTTTGTTGAGTGGTCAATGAGGCTATAATGTTCAAGGGGCCTGCTAGTTATTGATCTTTTTTATTGTTGTTGTAAAGAAAATTAGATGCAGAAAACAATTCTCCTAACATCAATACCTCAGGAAAGAATGCAGATACAATTTAAAATTTACAATTATAGTCAAGTTAAGATGCACTATGAAACATATTATAGAAATAGAGTATTAGACAAACACACATGAACACCAGATATACGTGGAAAAACCCACCACACCAAGAGAAATCACTTTGTATTACAGTAATCAAAATTACATACAATTCCAGACTTATCTTTCTGGTGTCATTATTAAGTAGCATTCATCATGAACATTCTTCGAACAGAAAACATCCAAGTTATAGCCTTTATAGATTTTAAATCCTTTACTGATACAATTTCAATTCTTCACACTTCACTGTTGATCGAAATACTATCCAACCCCCAAGCATCTGCAACTTCCAACTATATCCATGGTGTTCCCTGACTGTTAAGCTTTCTCACAAAACTATCACAACAAACCAACTGCAAATAGTTCACTTTCGGATTCCTCTATTCATCCACGAGATTCCACGTATGATAGTCAGATGGTCAACAGAATTTGTAATGCACTAGCATCTCGATGAGACACTAACAGTGTCTTGCTGATGCCACATATACTTCATATCGATGTCACCAAGAGCCTCTGTAGTCACCAAGATGTTATATTGAGCTTCAAGAGATACATCGAGTCATCACGTAGTCGCCCTAACCTATCACTTTTTCCAAGAGGTCATAGCAAGACATCAAAGGTTATACTGGAGTCCCCATACCTATCGAGCACCAAGGAGAAGTCGACAAGACTCACACCTATCGCCAAGAGTTCATACTGATCTCCATATGTTACTCTGATGACCAACTGTCACCAAGAGCTACCCCCATAGCCATCAGCTATCAGCAAGACATTCGCCATAGCTAAGAGGTTTCGCTGATAGCTTTAAGTTACTCCAAAGATTCTTCAACATCGGCGAGACTCATCAGAGTCGCTGGGACTTTGTATTGAAACCACTGTGTTCCACCGATGACCATCATTCGCCAAGAGCTACATTGAAGACTTCAAAAAAATTGTTTCTTTCGGTGAGACCTTCAATGTTCGCTAAGACGTTTCTCTGACCACTTTGAGTTACTCTGAAGACTTCAATACATACGTTGTCAGCAAGAGATTAACACTTTGCTGAGACTTCTTAGCGAGAACCTTTAGTTATCCTGAAGCCCATAGTCGCCAAGAGTCTCGCAGATACACGATTGAATGGCATTTTAGCCAGAGGTCTCCCGAGCGCTATAAGGTCACAACGAACACACTATGTAATAGCAATAGACTTCTCAGTGTACAAATCGGCAAGACAGTAACAAGGTCACATCGACCTGGTCAGAACTGAATAAAGCAAATTGCTAGTCAGACAGACATGGAACCTGTCACACCGACATGGCACTCATGGAGGTTTCAACCTGTAATATTTGTGGCACATATTTCCAACAATCTCCCACTTGACGAAGATCATACAGGCACCTCCAGAGCACATCATAATTTACTGAAAATCATGGGCACTAAGGCTAATTGACCTGGCACACCACCTAAACTTTTTTGTGCTCACTGGCTTCATCAATGCATCTGCAACACTCTCCAGAGTATCAACCTTTTCCAAATTGACCTTTCCATCCTCAACCATATCTCGTACAAATTGGTATTGTATGTCAATATGTTTCATTCTAGCATGGAAAGTTGGCTTCTTTGCCAGACAAATGGCACTCGGACTATCACATAAAATTGTTATTTCTCCTGCATCAAAACCAATGTTAGAACACAAACATTTCAACCATACAGCTTCTTTACAAGCATGGGTAGCTGCCATGTATTCAGCCTCTATAGTGGAGAAAGTGATTACAGCTTTCCGCTTGCTCATCCAACTCACTGCACCACCATTCAACATGAAAACGTATCCACTGGTGGATCTCCTACTATCAATGTCCCCTGCCTAATCAAAATCTAAATATCCATGAATGCTAAGAGTCCTCTGTGATTCAACCGAATTCCCATGGTAACACAAAGCAAAATCTGAAGTTCCCTTCAAATATCTAAATACTCTCTTCACAACATCCCAATGTATTCTACCTAGATTTCCCATAAATCGACTAAGTACTCCCACTGCTTGGGCAATGTCTGCCCTTGTATAGACCATTGCATACATGAGACTACCTACTACACTAGCATAGGGTACACTGGTCATGTCCTCCATCTCAGTAGGATATTTTGGATAGTCCTCAATAGATAGCTTTGTTCCCTGTATGACTGGAACAACTAACTGCTTGCAGACATTCATACAAAATCTCCCTAGAATAGTCCTTATATAATTACTCTGACTGAGCCAAAGCTTTCTATTCTTCCTGTCCCTGGATATCTCCATCCCCATAATATACCTTGTTGCACCAAGATCCTTCATTTCAAACTTAACAGACAACTAAGACTTAAGATCAGAAATCACTAGCTTGCTATTTCCTATGAACAACATATCATCAACATAAAGAGCAATAACAAGCATTTGATAACTTTCAACTTTATAATATACATAGTGATCAGATTGTGATCTCACAAAGCCTAAAGATAATACATAAGTATCAAATTTTTGGTACCACATTCTAGGTGACTGCTTTAACCCATACAGAGACTTCTTTATACCATTTTTTCTTTACCTTTCTCAACAAAGTGCTCAGTTTGGGACATATAGATTTCTTCTTCAAGATCACCATAAAGAAATGCTGTCTTCACATCCATCTATTCAACCTCTAAGTCATACGCTGTCGCAAGTGACAATAGAAATCTAATGGGCATCAGCTTTGCTACAGGAGAAAAGATTTCCCCATAGTCAATTCCCTCTACCTAGGAATAACCCTTTGCAACCAGTCTTGCCTTGTATTTTTCTACATTGCCATCCAAACCAATCTTTTTTTTAAATACCCATTTGCAGCCCACAGGTTTTCTGCCTTTAGGCAAGGGCACCAGACTCCAGGTTTCATTTTTATCTAATGATGCCATTTCTTCCTCCATGGCTTCCAACCAAGAATCTGAATCAGACATTTTAATTACCTCCTTTACAGTCCTAGGCTCATCAGTGCTAGAAATTAAAGCATAGGCACAAGTAGAATCAATTAATGAGAACCCATACCTATCTGGTTATTTCCTTTTTCGGGTTGACCTCCTCACAGGCTGAGGCTAAACTTCATCTTCTTCAGAAATTTCAAAACTGCTTGAGCTCTCCTTAGTTTCAGGTATGTTTTGAATCTTCAATTCCTCTTTCACTTGTGTAGGAGTAATTACTGCTACATCCTTACTGTTTTCTAACTTTGTCTCTGACTGCAGATCCAAGGTGGAAGGTTTCAACTCATGAAAGATTACACTTCTATTGTATACAACCCTCTCTATAACATGATTCCAAAGCTTGTATCCTTTAATGTTAGCACTATAGCCAATAAAAATACACTTGACAGCCTTGTTCTCCAACTTAGATCTTTTTACATCCAACACATGTGCATATGCCTCACATCCAGAGACTCGAATATGTCTAAGAGAGGGCTTCTTACCAAACCACACTCCCAAAGGTGTCTTATCAACAAGAGCAGAGTTTGGAGACCGATTAACCAAGTAACATGCAGTAGCAGTAGCTTCAACCCAGAACTTCTCCTCCAAACCAGCACTATTAAGCATACTTCGTGCTCTCTCCATCACTATCCTATTGAACCTTCCTGCAACTCCATTCTGCTATGGAGTATAAGGTGTAGTCTTGTGTCTTTTTATTCCATGGTCTGTACAGTATCTTTCAAATTCATCATAAAAGAATTCACCGCCATTATTAGTCCTCAAGCATTTTATTGTTTTACCATTCTAATTTTCAACAAGATTTTTAAACTCCTTAAATCTACTGAACACTTCTGATTTACTTTTCAAAAAATATATAAATGCTCTTCTTGAATAATCATCAATGAACAACACATAGTATTCTTATTTAGACAAAGAAGGAACATCTACTAGACCAAACACATCCAAATGAATATAGTTTAACAAACTAGAAGATTTATCAGGACTGTCATAAAATGAAACAAGATAATGCTTCCCATATATACAATGTTCATAGAATTCAAATTCCATATTACAATCTTCAAGCCCCTCAACCAGGTTTTTATTTTTCAAAGTTTTTAAACCTTTTTCTCCTATGTGGCCTAACATATGATGCCAAAGCATAGTCTTCTCTATAGAAAGTTTTACTTCCGTAGAGTTTACATAATTAGGGATATTTCCCTCTTTACCTCCATGAGCAGCTTTGAGTGACTTCGAAGAGACACTGTTACATTGAAAAACTTATGCATCTAGCTTGTACAGGGTACCAATTCGAGCACCTCTAGCCAGCACCATTGAACCTCTAGTCATCTTGCAACCACTTCCCAAGAACAAGACTTGTACTCCAACATCATTAAGCTTGCTGACAGATAGCAAATTTTGAGCCAGACCTAGTATGTGCATAACATCATTAATTCCCTTTATTCTGCCATCAAGGAATTTGATTCTGACTCTTCCATGGCCAGCAATTTCCAAAATTGAATCACTCACCAAGTATACCTTCCCACCGTCGTATTCTTCATACTTTGTGAACCATTCTCTGTGAGATGTCATGTGGAAAGATGCTCCAGAATCAATCAGCCAGACATCATCTGATGCCTATGTAGCCAAGGCTGCAATGAAGGCGTCACCATCACTATGAGAAGAACCATTATTGGAAGAGCCCTTCTTCTTCTTTTTCTCCTCTTTACAATCCTTTCAGACATGACCAGGTTGCCCACAGTTCCAGCACTTCACCTTGAACTTTTTGCCAGGAGACTTTGATCTCCCCTCTAATTTTGACTTGGACTTCTTGTCCTTCTTCTTTCCTTTCTCCTTTGACCTTCCTCTGATAGTAAGAGCCTCCTTCACCATCTTAGAAGATTTCCTTCTCATCTCTTCTGATAGCAAAGATGCAACATCTTCCATATTGAAACTGGATGTTGTACTCCCAATCGCCATCACCAGATGATCCCATGAGTCTGGCAAAGAACACAATAGAAGCATATAGCGATCCTCTTCTTCAGTATTTACACCAACAGATGTTAATTGTGCGAGCAACATGTTAAATGCATTCAAATGATTAGCTACAGACCCTCCTTCCTGTATTCTCAAAGAGTATAGTTTATTCCTTAGGAATAGTTTATTCACCAAGGACTTCCCCTGATAAATAGACACCAGTCTCTTCCACAAGGAAGATGCAATCTTCTCTTCATGCACATTTAGAAGCATTGAGTCTGCCAAACAAAGCTTTATTAGCCCCTTAGACTTCCTATCTGTAAGGTCCCAATCTTCTTGCTTCATGCCTGTAGGTTTCACTCAAACCACAACAATCCAAAGATCACGGCCAACAAGAAGATCCTCCATCTTGAGTTTCCACAACTCAAAGTTACTACCATTGAATTTCTCTATTTCAAACTTTCCAGATGTACTAGCCATCTTAACATATAATCAGAAATAACAATCTCTACAAGACTCCCACTGAACAGTATTGACACAAAAGACCCAATGTACCCCCAAGGATAACACAACTGGCCAGGCTCTGATACCACTTGTAAAGAAAATTAGATGCGGAAAATAATTCTCGTAATGTTAATACCTCAGGAAAGAATGCAGATACACTTTAAAATTTATAATTACAGTCAAGTTAAGATGCACTATGAAATAGATTACAGAAACAAAGTATTAGAACAAACACACATGAACACCAGATATACGTGGGAAAACCCTTACAGGAGAAAAACCCACCACACCAAGAGAAATCACTTTGTATTACAAAAATCAAAATTATATACAATTCTAGACTTATCTTTTTGCTGTCATTATACAACAGCATTCATCATGAACATTCTTCGAACAAAAAAAATCCAAGTTATAGCCTTTATAGATTTTAAATCCTTTACTGATACAGTTTCAATTCTTCACACTTCACTATTGATCGAACTACTATCCAACCCCCAAGCATCTACAACTTCCAACTATATCCATTGTGTTCCCTAACTATTGAGCTTTCTCACAGAACTGTCGCAATGAACCGACTACTAATGATTCATTATCGGCTTCCCCTATTCGTCCATGAGATTCCACGTATGACAGTTAGACAGTCAACATAATTCATAATGCACTGGCATCTCGGTGAGACACTAACAGTGTCTCGCCGATGCCACATATACTTCATATTGATGTCACCAAGAGCCTCTATAGTCGCCAAGATGTTATATCAAGCTTCAAGAGATACACCGAGTCATCACATAGTCACCCTAACCTATCGCTTTTTCCAGGAGGTCATAGCGAGACATCAAAGGTTATACCAAAGTCCCCATACCTACCGAGCACCAAGGAGAAGTCTGCAAGACTCACACCTATCACCAAGAGTTCATACCAATCTCCATATGTTACTCTGATGACCAATTGTCACCAAGAGCTACCCCGATAGCCATCGGCTATTGGCAAGACATTCGCCATTGCTAAGAGGTTTCTCCGATAGCTTTAAGTTACTCTAAAAATTCTTCAACATCAGTGAGACTCATCAGAGTCACTGGGACTTTGTATCGAAACCATCATGTTCCACTGATGACCATCATTCACCAAGAGCTACACCGAAGACTTCCAAAAAAGTGTTTCTTTTAGTGAGACCTTCAATGTTCACTGAGACATTTCTCTGACCACTTTGAGTTACTCTGAAGACTTCAATACATACGCTATTGGCAAGAGATTAACACTTCACTGAGACTTCTTAGCGAGAACCTTTAGTTATCCCAAAGCCCATAGTTGCCAAGAGTCTCGCCAATACACGATTGAATGGCCTTTCAGCCAGAGGTCTCCCAAGCGCTATAAGGTCACAACGAACACACTATGTAATAGTGATAGACTTCTTAGTGTACAAATCGGCAAGATAGTAACAAGGTCACATCGACCTTGTCAGAATTGAATAAAACAAACTGCTAGTCGGACAGACATGGAACCTATCACACTAACTTGGCACTCATGGAGGTTTTAGCCTGTAATGTTTGAGGCACATATTTCCAACAATCTCCCACTTGACGAAGATCATATAGGAACCTCCATAGCACATCATAATTTACTGAAAATCATGGGCACTAAGGCCAATTGAACTGACACACCACCTAAACTTGTCTATGCTCACTGGCTTCGTCAATGCATTTGCAACATTCTCCAGAGTATCAACCTTTTTCCAAATTGACCTTTCCATCCTCAACCATATCTTGTACAAAGTGGTATTGTACTTCAATATGTTTCGTTCTGGCATGGAAAGTTGGGTTCTTTGCCAGACAAATGGTACTCTGACTGTCACATAAAATTTTATTTCTCTTACATCAAAACCAATGTTAGAACACAAACGCTTCAACCATACAACTTCTTTACAAAAATGGGTAGCTACCATGTATTCAACCTTTGTAGTGGATAAAGCGACTACAGCTTGCTGCTTGCTCATCCAACTCACTGCACCACCATTTAACATGAAAACGTATCCACTAGTGGATCTCCCACTGTCAATGTCCCCTGCCTAATCAGAATCTAAATATCCATGAATGCTGAGAGTCCTCTGTGATTCAACTGAATTCCCATGGTAACACAAAGCAAAATCTGAAGTTCCCTTCAAATATCTAAATACTCTCTTCACAACATCCCAATGTATTCTACCTGGATTTGCCATAAATCGACTAAGTACTCCCATTGCCTGGGCAATGTCTGGCCTTGTACAGACCATTGCATATATGGGACTGCCTACTGCACTAGCATAGGGTACACTAGTCATGTCCTCCATCTCAGTAGGAGATTTTGGATAGTTCTCAACAGATAGCTTCCTTCCCTGCATGACTCGAACAACTAACTGCTTGCAAACATTCATACAAAATCTCTATAGAACAGTCCTTATATACTTACTCTGACTGAGCCAAAGCTTTCTATTCTTCCTGTCCCTGGATATCTCCATCCCCATAATATACCGTGCTACACCAAGATCCTTCATTTCGAACTTAACAGACAACTAAGACTTAAGATCATAAACCATTAGCTTGCTATTTCCTATGAACAACATATCATCAGCATAAAGAGCAATAACAAGCACTTGATCACTTACAACTTTATAATATACATAGTGAGCATATTTTGATCTCACAAAGCCTAAAGATAATACATAAGTATCAAATTTATGGTACCACATTCTAGGTGACTGCTTTAACCCATACAGAGACTTCTTTAATTTGCATACCAGGTTTTCTTTACCTTTCTCAACAAAGTGCTCAGGTTGGGACATACAGATTTCTTCTTCAAGATCACCATGAAGAAATGTTGTCTTCACATCCATTTGTTACACCTCTAAGTCATACGCTGCTGCAAGTGACAATAGAAATCTAATGGATGTCAGATTTGCTACAGGAGAAAAGATTTCCCCATAGTCAATTCCCTCTACTTGGGAATAACCCTTTGCAACAAGTCTTGCCTTGTATTTTTCTACACTACCATCCAGACCAATCTTTTTCTTAAATACCCATTTGTAGCCCACATTTTTTCTGCATTTAGGCAAGGGCACTAGACTCCAAGTTTCATTTTTATCTAATGACGCCATTTCTTCCTCCATGGCTTCCAACCAAGAATCTGAATCAAACATTTTAATTGCCTCCTTTATAGTCCTAGGCTCATCAGTGCTAGAAATTAAAGCATAGGCACAAGTAGAATCAATTAATGAGAACCCATACCTATCTGGTTATTTCCTTTCTCGGGTTGACGTCCTCACAGGCTAAGGCTGAGGTTCATCTTCTTTAGAAATTTCAAAACTACTTGAGCTCTCCTTAGTTTCTGGTATGTTTTGAATCTTCAATTTCTCTTTCTCTAGTGTAGGAGGAATTACTGCTACATCCTTACTATTTTATGACTTTGTCTCTGACTATAGATCCAAGGTGGAAGGTTTTAGATCACGAAAGATTACACTTCTGTTGTATACAACCTTCTCTGTAATAGGATTCCAAAGCTTGTATCCTTTAATGTTAGCACTATAGCTAATAAAAATACACTTGACAACCTTGTTCTCCAACTTAGATCTTTTTACATCCGACACATGTGCATATGCCTCACAGCCAAAGACTCGAATATGTCTAAGAGAGGACTTCTTACCAGACCACGCTTCCAAAGGTGTCTTATCAACAAGAGCAGAGTTTGGAGACCAATTAAGCAAGTAACATGCAGTAGCAGTAGCTTCAGCCCAGAACTTCTCATCCAAACCAGCACTACTAAGCATACTTCGTGCTCTCTCCATCACTGTCCTATTGAACCTTTTTGCAACTCCATTCTACTATGGAGTATAAGGTGTAGTCTTGTGTCTTTTGATTCCATGGTCTATACAGTATCTTTCAAATTCATCATAACAGAATTCACCGCCATTATTAGTCCTTAAGCATTTTATTGTTTTACCATTACGATTTTCAACAAGATTTTTAAACTCCTTAAATCGACTGAACACTTCTGATTTACTTTTCAAAAAATATATAAAAGCTCTTCTTGAATAATCATCAATGAATGACACATAGTATTTTGATTTAGACAAAGAAGGAACATTTATTGGACCAAACACATCCGAATGAATATAGTCTACCAAACCAGAAGATTTATGAGGACTGTCATAAAATGAACCATGATGATGCTTTCCATATATACAGTGTTCACAAAATTCAAATTCCATATTACAATCTTCAAGCCCCTCAACCAGGTTTTTATTTTTCAAATTTTTTAAATATTTTTCTCCTATGTGGCCTAACCTATGATGCCAAAGCATAGTCTTCTCTACAGGAAGTTTTACTTTCGTAGATTTTACATAATTAGGGATATTTCCCTCTTTACCTCCATGAGTAGCTTTCAGTGACTTCAAAGAGACACTGTTACATTGAACAACTTGTGCATCCAACTTGTACATGGTACCAATTCGAGCACCTCTAGATAGCACCATTGAACCTCTAGTCATTTTGCAGCCACTTCCCGAGAACAAGACTTGTACTCTAGTATCATTAAGCTTGCTGACAGACAACAAGTTTTGAGCCAGACCTGGTATGTACATAACATCATTAATTCCCTTTATTCTACCATCAAGGAATTTGATTGTGACTCTTCCATGGCCAACAATTTCCAAAATTGAATCACTCACCAAGTATACCTTTCCACCATTGTATTCTTCATACTTTGTGAACCATTCTCTGTGAGATGTCATGTGGAAAGATGCTCCAGAATAGATCAGCCAGACATCATCTAATGCCTATGTAGCTAAGGCTACAATGAAGGCGTCACCATCACTATGAGAAGAGCCATTATCAGAAGAGCCCTTCTTCTTCTTTTTCTCCTCTTTACAATCATTTCGGACATGACCAGGTTTCCCACAGTTCCAGCACTTCACCTTGGAATTTTTGCCAGGAGACTTTGATCTCACCTCTTATTTTGACTTGGACTTCTTATCCTTCTTCTTGCCTTTCTCCTTTGACCTTCCTCTGACAACAAGAGCCTCCTTCACCATCTTAGAAGATTTCCTTCTCATATCTTCTAACAGCAAAGATGCAACAACATCTTCCATCTTGAAATTGGATGTTGTACTCCCAACCGCCATCACCAGATGATCCCATGAGTCTGGCAAAGAACACAATAGAAGCATACAACGATCCTCTTCTTCAGTATTTACACCAACAGATGTTAATTGTGTGAGCAGCATGTTAAATGTGTTCAAATGATCAGCTACAAACCCTCCTTCCTACATTTTCAAAGAGTATAGTTTATTCCTCAGGAATAGTTTATTCACCAAGGACTTCCCTTGATAAATAGACGCCAGTATCTTCCACAAGGAAGACGTAGTCTTCTCTTCATGCACATTTAGAAGCACCGAGTCTACCAAACAGAGCCTTATCGACCCCTTAGACTTCCTATCTGTGAGGTCCCAATCTTCTTGCTTCATGCCTGTAGGTTTCACTCTAGCCATAGCAATCCAAAGATCACGGTCAACAAGAAGATCCTACATCTTGAGTTTCCACAACTCAAAGCTACTGCCATTGAATTTCTCTATTTCAAACTTTCCAGATGTACTAGCCATTTTAACCTGTAATAAAAAATAACAATCTCTACAAGACTCCCACTGAACAATATTGACACAAAAACCCAATGTACCCCCAAGGATAACACAACTGGCCAGACTCTAATACCACTTGTAAAGAAAATTAAATGCGAAAAACAATTCTCCTAATGTCAATACCTCAGGAAAGAATGTAGATACACTTTAAAATTTACAATTACAGTCAAGTTAAGATGCACTATGAAATAGATTACAGAAACAGAGTATTAGATAAACACACGTGAACACTAGATATACGTGGGAAAACCCTTACGGGAGAAAAACCCACCACACCAAGAGAAATCACTTTGTATTACAGTAATCAAAATTACATACAATTCTAGACTTATCTTTCTAGTGTCATTATACAGTAGCATTCATCATGAACATTCTTCGAACAGAAAACATCCAAGTTATAGCCTTTACAGATTTTAAATCCTTTACTAATATAGTTTCAATTCTTCACACTTCACTATTGATCGAACTACTATCCAACCCCCAAGCGTCTGCAACTTCCAACTATATCCATGGTGTTCCCTAACTATTGAGCTTTCTCACAAAACTGTCACAACGAACCAACTACCAATGGTTCACTTTCGACTTCCTCTATTCGTCCACGAGATTCCACGTATGACAGTCAAATGGTCAACATAATTCATAATGCATTGGCCTCTCGGTGAGACACTAAAAATTTCTTGCCGATGCCACATATACTTCATATCAATGTTGCCAAGAGCCTCTGTAGTCACCAAGATGTTATATTGAGCTTCAAGAGATACACTGATTCATCATGTAGTCGCCTTGACCTATTACTTTCGCCAGGAGGTCATAGCGATACATCAAAGGTTATATCAAAGTCCCCATACCTATTGAGCACCAAGGAGAAGTCGGCAAGACTCACACCTATCACCAAGAGTTCATACCAATCTCCATATGTTACTCTAATGACCAACTGTCACCAAGAGCTACCCCAATAGCCATCAGCTATCAGCAAGACATTGTCCATTACTAAGAGGTTTCTTTGATAGCTTTAAGTTACTCTAAAGATTCTTCAACATCGGCAAGACTTATCAAAGTCACTGGGACTTCGTATCAAAACCACCATGTTCCACCGATGACCATCATTCGCCAAGAGCTACACTGAAGACTTCCAAAAAAGTGTTTCTTTCAGTGACACCTTCAATGTTCGCTAAGACGTTTCTCCGACCACTTTGAGTTACTCTAAAGACTTTAATACATACACTGTCGGCAAGAGATTAACACTTCGCTAAGACTTCTTAGCGAGAACCTTTAGTTATCCCGAAGCCCATAGCCGCCAAGAGACTCACTGATACATGATTGAATGGCCTTTTAGCCAAAGGTCTCCTTAGCGCTATAAGGTCACAATGAACACACTATGTAATAGCGATAGACTTCTCAGTGTACAAATCGGCAAGACAGTAACAAGGTCACAGCGACCTGGTCAAAACTGAATAAAGCAAATTGCTAGTCGGCCAGACATGGAACCTATCACACCGACTTGGCAGTCATGGAGGTTTCATCCTATAATGTTTGGGGCAGATATTTCCAATAGTTGTAAGATCGATATTCTATCTAAACCTACTCTAACTGGGGGGTATAAAAATAAATAATCACAATTGAATAATAATAAACCCCCATTTTCCATTTAATATTATTTTAAAATAAAATAACATTAAATGATATTCTGCATAGATTTGAAATCTATAATGTTTCCCTGTAAATCAAAGCAAAGGAACAATTAATTAATTCATCCAAAATTGAATCACAAAGATTAATAAATTAAAAGATATGAGTCTTTTAATCCCTCTACTAACTGACAATGGATCTATCACACCCCTTCAACAAAATAAAACTTCTCAAGGCATGATCACAACCAATACACTAGAATTGCATCTTCATTGTATTTTTGTTATCCTAGGAGCATCATTTACACTTGGATCACTTCTCACCATGGGATGACAAGATTTATTTATTTTATATTCCTTCTTTACACCTTTGGCACAAAAATATCATGCTTGGCACATACCTTGTCTACCTCAACAACAAAGCATGCCCAGATCTTTTCATTGCAAGCTTCCATGATACCCTTTAAGATTGTAAGCCCCAAGTTTCGAATGATGTGAGCTATTTCTAGAAAGAGCCCACTTTCTTCACACAACATCTCTACAATCATCTACAAGGCTCGATTCAAATTATCCACAATGATGGGACACCCTACTGCTTGACTACCAAACTCAAATGCCCAGCTAGCACCACCTTCCTATAGTCATCGCACTCCATAGACATCACTTTTGAGGAATTTTGCGAGGCAGTTCGTTTTCCTTGTCGATGCTTCCACATTTTGGATTTATCTCTACTAGGCCTTTTGTCCAACATTTTACATGCCATTTTGCTTCCTCATTTAGGTTTGATCTACCATCATTTCACTTGGAGAGACCACATTTCTATTGAGGCATTTAGTCAAAATAGTTTATTTTCCTTTTCATTTCATAGGCATGTCTATCAAAGCAACTGTAACTACTCATCTAATCAAAACCCGCCCTTGCATTTTGTGCATACTCGCAAACATTGCATGCCACAAGGTCACATTTATTTGAGAGCATTCTGTTAAACAGTCCATGCATTCGATGCCTTCACATTTTGTAGGAATTTTCTAACAAAGAGGTCATTGGAAAAGGTTTTGGAATCGGCTCCAGACTAGCCAATAACAATTGCTTGAAAGTTTTTAAAGCCCTTTTCATGAGATCTATTCGGTAAGCCCTTGTCAAATAGTGGGTGGGCCTTCAAAATACATTTTGCACAAATCCTGCAATCATGTTCCCATGAGTATGCATTTTGATGAGCAATTCTGCAAACAACTCATAATGCCTCATTTTATTTATGTGTTTTATGCATATCGTGCAATCATACATTTCATGAGATGATGTCTATTGAGGCATTTTGTCGAGCAGCTCGTACCTTACCAATGCTTTCACATTCTTTTTTCTCTCACTGCTATCCATCTCCTTAAGAGGCATCTTAGAGACCACATTTCTTCCAGGCATCTCCCTTGAGGCATTTTGTAAAATAGTTCATATGCCTTGTGTATGCTTCTCCATCACTGCCAAGCGTGTATACCAAGGCAGTTTGCCAATACAATATTCCATAAGCTCCCTCTTACCCTTAATGCTTCCACAAATCAAATGGTAGATAGGGACTCGGCTTTAAGCATGTTGCTTGAAGATTTTAAAGCCTTTTCAACAGATCCATTTTGTGCAAATCCTGTAATCAAGGTACTTCATGAGATCGCCCTTCTAAGAGGCATTTTTTCATACAAATCGATGTCTAGTCTATGCTTTCACCTTTTCTATGCATTTCGGCTTGCAATCATTTCGTTCCATGACATGAATCATTTCCGAAATGTGTTATGTCAAATAGTTCGGCCTTTCATCTATGCTTCCACCATTTGCATTCACGGGATGGGAGTTCCATCAGACTGACCCCTACGTGTGTACGATCGAAGATCATTCTGGCATAGGGTTTTCATTTTTTATAGGCAGGTTCGAAGCAATGATGAGCATAGGGTCAGAGCAAATTCAGTGCGGAGGTGGAACAAGATCAAGACAGGAACTTGCGAGAGCGGAATGAGGTCAAGGTGGGAAACTTTCTTTATACTTGGTTCAGGGTTCTCCCTGGATCCAGTTCCGATTAGGCTATGGAATGGGACTATTTTGGAACCTTGAAGCTTTTAATATTTATGGTGCCTAAAATTTTTTAGACCCGAGTCCACCAATTTCATGTTTTAGAATTATTAAAGACTCTTGTAATGTCAAGGTCAAGATTTTTTTTTGGGCTCTTTTATTTTACTCCATCATTTTACCCCCTTTCAAAAATGCCTTTGGATTGGGTAAAACCCGAACCATATTTTAACTTTATGATTTATATATATATATATATATATATATATATATATAAGTTTTACAAAAAAATTAATATTTTTATATTTTTGAAATTTTTAAGAGTTCTTAAAATCTTTTTAAATAAAAAGATTTATTTAATTTTTTTTTTAAACTTTCTTTATTCAAAATCTTTAAAAGGATTTAAGTTATATTAATAGTTTATTTATTTGTTTATTATTATTATTATTATTATTATTATTATTATTATTATTATTATTATTATTAATTTAAAAGATTAAATTTTATATTTTAAACTTTTTAAATTTTAATCTTTTAAATTTATTTATTTGATATGTAAATTTTTTTTTTTTTCAAAGTTTTTATTTTTTGTATTTTGCAAAGTTTTTTTTTTGTATTTTCTAAAGTTTTTAGAGCAGACACAAAAAAAACAAAGAAAATTGAAAAAATGAAAAAACAACGAAAGAATAAAACACGAATGAAGCAAAAACAGAAACGAAGAAACAACGAAGACGGAAACAAACAAACGACACAATGAGATGACAACAAAAAGATGACAATGGAAAGACAAGGACCAAGATGAACGAAACGACCAAAAAAATGAACAATGCAATGACTAAAGACAAAACAAAGCAAAAACGGGTCAGAGAACAAGACGGGGACGAGACGAGACCAGAAAAGGAACACGAACCCAAACAACACCCGAAGGTGAAGTGAGGGGGGAACCAAGAATGGGAACCTTGGAAAGGTTCCTTGTTTCGGTTCCAGTCCGATATCTGAATCCGACAGAGACAAAGAAAACAAAAAGAAGAAAAAGAAAAGGGGGTCCCCAACTTTTCCAAGAAAATGTTGGGGCGTGTATGCAAGGCATAACAGGACCAATGTAAAATGGGTTTGTTTCAATAATACCAACTAAAAATGTGTTTGTTTTAATAGCATCAAAATGAAAACATTTGATTTGTCTTATTCATTTTAATTGCACCAAAATAAAATGTGGAATTTGTAGGTGTTGTCTAGCAGATTGGGAACCTTGAGATGTCACAATTCCATGCTCGAAAGGAGCCAAAATTAACCAAACAACTCTAAATATTAACCTTTAAACAATGACAAATATACTCTAAGTTTTGTCAAGGTACAACTCCCTCACAATATTTTCAATGAATTAAAATGCTTAAAATGAAATATCATGTATGCTTTTAACCAGAAAGCAATAAAGGCATACCTAATATCAGGAAAAATCCTAAATATCAAGTGCAAGATCTGACAAGTAAGAAAAATTGGCACAAAGACCAAATTTAGCTAAAATATTCAGGAATAAAAACATACACCCAATACCATCTGAGAAATGCAATTAATTATGAAGAAAATTGCATCACTTACACAAAGATAAGATACTGCATTAAGATGTTCTCAAACACAAGATTCAAGAAGCCAGATTAACTTCACAAACTAAATGCACAAAGACAAACAGTAATTTCATTCACAACAAAATATCACATCGAGCAGTTTCAAAGTGTCTAGAGAGAGAGCATATGAAAATAGATACAATTAAATAGGTAGATGAGTAACTGCCTCTTTATCTTCTCCATAGCCGATCAAAATGAAAAGACAAATAAAAGAAAGAAAGGAAGTTGAGCCATCATGATGGCATCGCTTCGTTTCCAACTTCCAGGGTCACCAAGGGTTTCTTTTGCAAGGCTTGGAAATCCTTAAGCATGTGTAATAGTTATTTATGCTAAGGAATAACCACATTTTTCATCCTCACCTTCCATGTTAGATGATTGTCCTCAGCTATCTCCACACGGCATTCACAAACCTTCATGAGATCGATTGCTTGGTATGTGACTAAATGTAATTCGCTAAGCTTTTGCAGTTGCTCAGCATTGAGAGAAGGTAAATCAAGTGTTTCCTTAACCATTTTTTAGAAACTTTCTATGAGACCCTTGATGTCTACATCATTCCTAATCTCACCTTTATCCAAGAGTAACTCAAGAGCCACCAAGGTGCCTAGTGCTTCTTTTGAAATAGTAGTACACTCAGCAATGATTTCCTTAAGCAATCTATAACTTCAACTCTACCCCTTTGTTCCATGTCAAGTAATGGGTGTCTGAAGCATTAGGTATAATTTTCTCTATAGTTAGCTTCTTGATATCCCAGCTTAACTTCAAATTCAATTCATTTTGTTAACTGCTCCATAACCTCTCTTCTTTTTCAATCACAACAATCTCCTCCCCCAAAGTGGTCTTCAAGGAATTTACTTCTTGCAAGCATTTTATGGATTCAAAAATGACAAAGCTTCCCTTTTTAATTAGAGACTCACTCCAATCATCTACAGCCTTAAGGTTTGACAACTTTTCATTTTAATCATGGCCTCTTTTCCAACCATAGTTAGATATTCTACAGAGGAATCAACCTGAGAGAGGGGTTGAGGAACAAGCTCAAAGATAGACCTTAGAAATTCAGTTACGTCTTAGACCTAGGATTTTAATTCATTCTTACTTTCTTTATCCTTTTTTTATCTTTCAACCATTTTGGCCGTAAACACCTAAAAAATCTGAACGTCTCCATCTCTGGTAGGAGGGCCAAGATCTACTATGTTCACCTCAAAATCCCTTGTTACTTCCTAAGTAACATCCTTTTGTGCTGAAGGGTGCACAATCTCTATTTGGAGGCTTCCTGACTCTGCATCATCTATCAACCTAGCAGTAGTCTTTAAATTTTTCAATTTTGGGGTTGAAGATCTCTGTAACAATTGGCCTACCATATCCTACTTAGGTAAACTAGGCTATATAGCCTTTCTTTTTCTTGAAAAAGAGTCCTCCAACAAGGATGGAGTCACTGAGACCTTGGTTGCTTTAAAACCTAGTGATTCAAATAATGCCCTAGTAACTGGAGGGATGTCCTCTACAGATGCAATTGATTTCAAATTCTGAGATACATACCTACTTCTCTGATAAGTGATTAATCCTCAGAGGGAGAGGAGTTGATATTTAGGGTTTCCAAACCCTCTTCTTCCTCATCTCCTTCATTCTCTTTTTCTATAATAGGCAGGTTAAAGATATCTTCCCCACAAGTTTTTGAAAAAACATTTTTTTCAGTGGATCCTCGCCTCCATCTCCTTGAGCCTCTAATGGTAATGACTGGGAAATATCACCAGTTGATTCCCAGCCTGCAGAAGCTTGAGAAGTGACCTTGATAGGTCGCGACTCTTTAGAACCGGTGTGAGGATGGGACTATTCTATTCTTTTCTTGGTCACCCATTCTCATATTCTAGTCAAGACATTGACAGTCCTTGCCTCAATAGTCTCTTTCTCCCTATCGCTCCTGTCCATGGTAGGGATAGGTCAGTTTTCTATTAATTCAGTATAGACTGGGTCTACCATTTTTGACCCATCTTCCACAATGCCCTATAGATCCAATTTCAAATCATAGAGTATTATCTATTCCACTGACAACCTCATCCAACTCCTTTTCTTCACTTCATACTCATCAAAATAGTCAGCCCAAAAATCTTCAAGGCTAGGCTGATGAAAGAAATTAGGGCTTAATTTCAAATTATTCTTAATATAATATTTTGAATCAAAAGGAACTCGCTCTCCATATGAAAGCATATTATACTTAGATAGTTCCTTTTCAATATTTAGGGCATCAAACATTGATTGAAAACTATAAGAATTGAAACCAAAAGGATAGTGAACTGTCAATCTTTTCCTGCCTTGGTACAACCTATTTACATCAACCAACTACCTACTTACTTAGATGATCACCCACTTATCCTCGGGGTATTTAGGAAGTTTAATCAGAAATCCAACATATCCACCAACCCTTATGTAAGATAATATCTAAAATTGAATGAAATGACTGCCATAGAAGTCCATAAATTGCATTGGTTTAGGTGATAACCACATTGCACGATGTCCCTATAACTCCCTGACCATTCTCATAGTGAAAGTATCAGTTACTCTCCTGGAATACTGAAAGCTCTTATGGAGCTTTAGCTTATCAAAATAATCATAAATGGGTTCTTTCTCTGGAGGTAAATCACTTGGTATTAACCAAGGCCAAGGTCTAGTGTTGGTGATGGCATATATCGAATATGAGGACATGTAGAAGAACCTATTGAGGGTAAAGAATGTCATCAGCTCATGCAGGCAATCACTAATAATTTTTTCCCAATCCAAGAATTTCTCTTTGCATAACATAATTTGGATGAAGAAATACATCCATTCTTCAAATCCATGAATGTCTTCATTTCCCCTTAACCTATATAGTAACACTACAATGTCAGCCACTTCTTCCACAAAATGAGTTATGTGCAAGTTCCAAGACAATTGAGACTTACCCCTCTTAGGCTTGGCCAACCTATTTTTTTCTATTTCATTCTTGTAGACCCCTTTCTTTGCAGATAATTCAATTTGAGAATTTGTCATATTCATAGGTGAATACTCATCCTTTTATGGGATTCTTAGGCAAGACACGAGGGTGGACCTCTAGACTTTCAGAACCAGTCAATTATCTTCTATCCTAACCTCATGTGTTTGCGAATTATAGTTCCTAATGCAATCTAAGATGAGTTTGAGGCATTGTACTACTAAAGGAAATTTAGAAACTTTGACTAACCCGCTATCAATTACTCATTTAGTGATGGGTGATGGATTTGGTTTATTTAATTTACTTCTTATTTCATCCAAACTCACAAGTCCCAGATGGGTATCTCCAATTTTTGGTCCTTCATAAGTTAACTTGGACACATATTCATAACCCATATACTTAACCCTCACCATGAATGAGAGTTTATATCTCAAACAATAGATAACCTTTTGAAATGCAGACAAAAATATTCTAGGAAAGCAAGTTGAAACAAGTGAATACTATAAATACCTCAATGGTGAATCTTGCTGCTAGAATTTCATGTTTCATTTGGCTCGTCCACGAAGAACTTTTTCAGAATGAGAATGTTTGTCCGACACTTTGAACTTTCTTAAAACTTTGTGGAAAAACATGGGAATTGATGAGCATTTAATATATTTAATTACTTCATGACATGTGGTAGTTGTCGCTTCATCGTTTTCAATATAACCATCTTTCAAAATTTGAATGTAAACACCTATAAGCGGTAAAGTTGAGATTTCAACAAACTACACAAAAATGTGCTTGATTTTGAATAACATATTGAGATGTTGCTTAAATAACAATTATCATGCAGGAAGGAAAGGAAAGTTTGACAAAGTACACAAGACACCACCCAAATTAGAGAACACAGAAACTTAATAGAAAACAAGCTCAAGCGGCAAGGTAGGAGATTTAGTGAACTATATAAAATACTGTTATGCCCTGCATAACCACCCCATTTTATTCTGGAACAAAATGGGTCCCCCTTCTCTTTTTGGTTTCATTGCCTTTGTTATTTGCTTTGACCTTTGGATTTCTTTTGTTTTCCTCTTAAATTTTTCTTTTGTTCTATTTGATTTTGGTTTTGTCTCCACTTGAGTTGGTTTTCTTCTTGCTAAGAATTGAATGAAATAATCCTAAACAATAGTGTACTTTATATGATTTGAGGACTAATGGAGGCATTTTTTTTGCAGGATTGAATCGCTCATCTGAGGATATCTCTCAGGGAAGTCAACTGAAGGCATGCCTCAATCACATTTAGCATAAAACTCCTCAAGAAGAAAGTTGCTGGGACCTTTCAGATGTCATGCCGACTGGTGGCTTGGCTCTGTTTGTTTGAAATCCAAAGGGGGTTTGCATCGCTGAGAAGTCTGCCCGACAAGCTGGGAGTCTCCCTGAAATGGTCCGAGCTCACCAAAATATGAAGATCTCACAGAGAGAGATTACCTTCGGCATAAGGTCTCGCTGACATGGGAGGTCACACCGAAGAGGGATGTCATCAGGGGGATCTTGCCGGGAAAGATTTATGTTAGGCATGAGGTTTGGCCGAAGAGGAAAAGTCTCGCCGAAATGTTCTCTCCCTTCGGTGTAATGTTTGGATTTTGGCAGAAGGTCTTGCTGACCAGGGAAATTCTTGCCGATATGGTATGATATTGGAGTAGCATCTCACCGACCAAAGGAATTATCCCCAATCATTGTGCACAAGACTAGCATCACTGAAGGATAAAGAGCTCGGCGAGAGTGGAGTGATCTCGGCATAAAGTTTCACCGACAAGTAGAGGATCTAAGTTCGTAATGAAGTCCCAGCGACCAGGTGATGTCCCACTAAAAGATGTTACCTTTGGGGTAAGGTTTTGGTTTTTCCGTGAGGTCTCGGCGAAAGAAGCTCGAGCTCGGGGAGAGTGGTTTGCTTTCGGCATGAAGTCTCGCAGACCTAAGAGAGATTCCCCAATGTGATCTCAGCTCGCCAAAGGGGGTAGGCCTTCGGCATAATGTCCTATTGACAGAAGGAGGTCCCACTAAAATTTTTGAGCTCAGCAAAAGATTTTTCCTTCGGCATGGGGTTTGGCCAAAGGGTGTACCTTCGGTGTAACATAGTGAGCTCAAGGGGATGTCATGTCGATATGGGATTGTCTCACCAATGGGGAGGATATCACTATAACTCTTTTTGCCTGACAAAATGTCTCACCGACTTGACGGAGTCTCACCAAAATATAATAAGCCCAAGGAGAATGAATGAATTCAACGAAAGGTCATGCCGATATAGTGAGGTCTCAGTGAAAGGGGTATGCCTTTGGCATAAGGTCTCACTGACAAATGGAGATCTCCCCGACATAAGATGAGCTCATCGAAAGATATTGAACTCGGCAAAATGTCCCACCGAAGTCTTGCCGACGAAGAAGGGGCTTAAGCTCAGGGAATAAGAATGAGCTTGAAGAAGCTCTGAGCGGATGATTAGGGCTCAAGGGGATGTCTTCCTGAGTGCGATGGTCTCGCTATGACTTCTGGTAGATAATGATTGTCTTGCCAATAATTTTTGTGGTATTGATATGACTTCTACAGCTCGCTAAAAGGTCTCGCTGACTGTCATATGTTATGTCGATAGCTACTATGAGAGGCATAATCGCATTGAGGAGACACGATTAGTGTCTCACCAACATGTGATTTAATATGGACCACTTTTGACTGCCCAGAAATCTGGCGTGATGTTTATTCTCCCAATCAAAAGGAACTAAAAGTGAGCCATTGACTGATTGACTACCACCTTGAAGAAGACCAACAGAATGCAACCAGTTTGGATCTGCTTCGTGAATGAGCTGATGGAACACCTTGATGAACAATGGTGTGGAGATCTAGCAGGGAGGTCATAAATTATTTCCAAAAGGGACGATCAATGGGTAGAAGGAGGAAGAAACTATGAGTCACAGGGATAGTTATGAGGTCTGTTGGCGAAAGGCAGATCGGTATTAATGACAATGCTTTAGAGCATTCAAGGCAGCTCTGTAAGGGAGATCGAAGATGGACACAGGGACCAGAAGTTAATGTTGTAGCTACAAAAGATCTGAGATCACCCCCTAGAACAATCCTTCACCAACATGGATAGCGGGGATTCACATTAAATGCACAATCAACTTTATTCAAAAGATCTAAGGGCCGACCCTCCTCAACCAGCAGATATTGTAAACCCTAAAATAGGGTCCAACGCATTCTTTTTGGTACACTCTATATATATGGAATTCTTGCCTCTTTGTAGAAGTTAGCAGAAATAGAGGAGATAATAGAGTAGATAGGTCTAGAGATGATTTTCAAGAATAGGAATTTTTTGAAGGATAGAAGAGACAAAGTTGCATCCTAATTCTTGAAATAGGAGCTTCTTTTGCCTTCTTAATTAGGAGTTAGATTTAGTAGAAGCTAATAAGGTATCTTTCGATTTTTCTTAATATAGATGGAAACAATTTGGAGTCATGGATTTTCTGTACACTAGTGATTGTGCTAGATTTGTAAATGTTGCTTATCTATTTCACTAGCAGTAGAAGCAACCAGATAAAAATCTACTTCATATTGTGTTCCAGAATGGTGTTTGTCTTGAGTTGATCATTTGATTCTGAGAGGCTTTCAAGGAATGAAGTTTGATTCTATGTTTTCTTTAAATGGTAACTTGCAATCTGTTATTGAAATTAGCACTGTGAATGAATGAAACTATGTGTTAATCATAAGTTAATTTTGTTCTACAGTTTTAATTAGGAGTTCCTTGAAAGCTAACAAGTTTGGTTAAATTGGATGAATTAACGTTCTTTTTCTATTCCAAAGCTATGATCTATCTTTTTCGTTTCTTTAAAAACCCCAGTTAAAATAGGTTTGAATTTATGCTTGATCTTAGAACAATCTAGAAGCTCAACACTAGTAGGTCCTTTGAACATTATAGTTCACATCAATCACTGAGCAACATCAGCATAGTTGAGAACCAACTACAAAGACCCTGGGAGCTAAGATATCCATGTGTTGTCTTTCTCTTTCAGGAGAAACCGAATAGTAATCTTTTTTTTACACATTGTTGTTCCATCAAACACATCAAAAAATACCACCTAGGTTCGAATGACTACAAAAATAACCACCTAAGTAGGTCTAAGTTGTTTATAAGTTGGTAGATGACTTTTCATGAAGCAAGGAAAAATTATAGGGTAACAGTGGCTCTAACTGGGGACAAAGATTGACCGGGATGAATTAATGAACCCAAATCCAGATTAGTATGATTAGTGCCCTATCCATTGGGCTACAGAGTTAGCTAAAGTGGAAACACACTCTCCAACACCCAAGAAGGAAACCAAAAGAAAACCAAAACTCTAAGCTAACTATGTACAAAAGGGGTCGTGAGGCGATCAAATTTGATAGAGTTTCAAGTTAAATTGGATGAATTAACGTTCTTTTTCTATTCCAAAGCTATGATCTATCTTTTTCGTTTCTTTAAAAACCCTAGTTAAAATAGGTTTGAATTTATGCTTGATCTTAGAACAATCCAGAAGCTCAACACTAGTAGGCCCCTTGAACATTATAGTTCACATCAATCACTGAGCAACATCAGCACAGCTGAGAACCAACTACAAAGACCTTGAGAGCTAAGATATCCATGTGTTTTCTTTCTCTTTCAAGAGAAACCGAATAGTAATATTTTGTTTACATGTTGTTGTGCCATCAGACACGTCAACAAATCTAGTGCTAGAAGGAGGACCTATAAGGGAAAACTGGATAAAACTGGGTTTTCCTCCCATGAAAGGCCCCACATAGTTCTTCGATTAGCTTAAAATCCATCACCTTTCATAGAACTCAAGACCCTAACAAGACACAAGGTTCACAAAATTGGGGCAACCATCATACCACCCTTGTCAGCTCCACTCACTCCACTAGGTTTTTCACCAATACCACAATGGATTCCTATCAACCCATCACTGAAACCATCTCAATTGTCACTACAGCTAGTTCAACCCATCCAGCCACTAGCTCAACCACCACCACCATCACCAATGGTGTTCTTTCAAAATAATCCCTCTCCATTGGGGACTATTCCTAGAGGTTTTCATGATATGCCTAAGAATCCTGAGAAATTTTGTCCCAAGTACATTCATGGTGAATCACGGAGTGCTAAGGAGAACATACAAGCTTTTAAGGACGCTTGTACCAGAGCTCAGATAGCTCACCATGATGTATTTTGTAGGTTGTTTCCTTATTCCTTAGAGGATATGGCATACAATTGGTACTTGAATCTCCCTCAGTGTTCTATTATGAGTTGGACAGACTTGGAGAATGCTTTCATTAATGAGTTTAGAATCTACGTGGATCCCACCATTTTGTTCCACCAATTTGCTATTATTAGGAAGGAGCCAGGTGAACCTTTTCCCTTGTTTAATACCAAGTTCCAACGAATGTATAGGAGATTGCAAGACCCCTATCTAGTCATTGAGAATAGTGCCATTCAAGCTTACTTTAGAGTTATAGACCCCTTGCTTGGCTTGTTCTTGCAAAGGACTTATCAACTTGTAGACATTGATTCCCTTTCCAAAGTCTATCATCTAGCTATCAAGTTGAAGCAACAAATTAGTTCTCAACAAGGAATTTTGGGAGGCAGTTTTCCTTCAATAGGGTATCAGATGCATAGCCCAACCCCTTTATTCAATAATGTCCCAGGGATGTCTTCTTCCCATTATGGGCCTATGTCTGAATTGCAAACTCAACCACCTGTTCCATTCTTTGCTAATGGAACTCCTGACTTCATCCAACAACCACGGGTTCCTCAAAGTTCTCATGGTCATCATAACCAAATTGGAACACCAAATCATGGTCGTCAGCCACCTATTGCTAAGAGTGTGGAAAGTGAAAAGATAGTTCAACTTACAAATGAGGTAGAGACCTTGAATAAAACACTGTCTCAAGTTACAAATGACATGGCTCAGCTTAGACTGAACCCTTCCTAAAACCAAGGTAATTATCCTAATCAGAACAACAACAATCAGGGTACTTATCAAAATAACAACATGATGTAGAGGTGGGGAAAGATCAAATTAAAATGTATTCAAACTCCCAAAAACACAATCTTCCTCAAGGGAAACTTGCTCCAACTAGCCAAACCACAAAACCTCATTTTTAAGCCAATTTGAGGAGGTTTTAATGAAAATATGGGTTCTAAGAATTATCATAACACTCCAGTGCCTCAGAACTTCATAAAATTACCTTCAAAAACTCAAAACACTATCACATATATAGTTCCAATCATATTATCCAAAACCTTACTTTAGTTCCTCAATTTCACATGGAAAACTCATGAAAACACCCTAGGGCATCACCCTAAAACCATAAAAATTGCATTTCCTACCTCCCAAACCATTGGTACATCTAAAATACCATGAAACAAGTCATTCCACTGAGTTACAGGGCTGGACAACAGGTGGAATGGCTATAACATCACTTTTACACCAATCAAACCCTCAAATTAGTTAGAAACAGGCAGTCCTAGAAAAATGAAGAGATCTCCCTCAAAACTCAATATTAGAACCTCTAATTGGATTAAAATGAAATCTATTTCATGCCCCTACAATATGATATAAGTCTTAGAGCATATGGTGGTGGTACAGATTAGTACAATGCTTGCAAAGTTCAGGAAAATAGGAAAAACATGGGGTTTGAGACCACCCAATAGTAAAATGAGGCTATCTCACTCGATTCTCAATGAAATAACACCATTCCAACACCAAAATAAAGTTTATTCAATTATTTATCCATCCATTATATGCTTGGAGTGTGGAACAATATGTACAAGTTGTACAATGCACAGGATCAACAATTTATTAATGGAAAACACAAAAAACAACAAACTTCTTATTAGAAACTCATTCCAAACTTCTTCAACAGCCTCCCCTTCAAGATATTACAAAAATATATCATGATACCACCTTAAAACTACATCTTGGGGTGTTCAACTACCATAACCACCCTTTAATTAGATTCTAAGATGACAATTTTGCCAATTTTGCTCTTAATCACTATCCCATTACAACTTGATCAACTTGATTTTGTAAATACCATCTAACTGACCTACTAAGCCCTCCAACAAATTGAAAATGGTAATTGATACCTTATTTAACATGGAATAAGACCCTACTCCCCATATCCCTTAAAACTCATGATTTCACATGGCTTTTGCATTATGAATCAAACTAACAAATTCAACTAAATGATTCAAAACCCTTTCAAATTACATTATGACTGGTCCTTTAGACCTTATTAAGCATAAATGAACAAAAGACACACCTAGGTATCAACTTAGACTTCACAAGGTGTAGGTGCTCCTGCACCACAACAATCACAGCTAGAGGGGTTATCAGGGCCAAAACTCCCTTAACCAAGGTTATCAAAATCAAAATAGGGGATATAACCAGAGGCCAAATAACAACCGACAATGGAATACAGGACCAAAAAATGGTGGATTTTCCCATAATTATCAAGAAAATGAGGAAAGGTCACATACTGCAAATGTGTTTGACCTGAATTTTATGACTAACTGGTGCAAACTACATGATACTGCAACCCATTTTGAGGTAAACCGCCCTGAAATGGAGAAAGTTGTCAAGATGGCATAGGCAGATGTCCAAACATTCTAGGAGAATTCAAATAAAGAGGGTGGATCACTAGATACAACAATGGATTATGACCTCTTTGAGGAAGAACCTTCATTCCCAATGCAAAGTGAGAATGAACCTGAGGAAGATTCGTATGATGCCCAAGCTTTTCAAACAAGGGGAGGACACTTCCTAAGAAATTAGAATAAGGGCCCATTCACTACATCGGTACCACCTAATCACATGGTGCCTCCAAATCAAAGTGCTGATAACAATCCTCCTCCACCAAAAGGCCCACCTGACTTCTATAATGGAGGTAATTCGCTTGGGTTTGTCAAAAGTAATGCAAGTTATAATATAGAATTTGATATCATTTCTGAGATGTAGAAACAAAAAACCTCTTTGTCATACTTCTACATCCTAAAGTGGTGCCCTGCCCAATAGGAGATAGTGTTGAAAGATTTGGAGCAAGCTCATAAATTAAAAGAAAAGAACAAGGTGGCACTTGTTGCAGACATAAACACAACCTTGTACAGAAGCAAGCTAAGTACTCCACCATTTCTTTTAAGTTTAATAATTTTTGGGAAGAACCTACATAATTGTCTTTAGATTCAGGGGCTTTTGGAAATGTTATGCCATTTTCTATATGCAAGAAATTTGGATTAAACCCTATCCAAACAAACAATAAATTCATCCAACTTGACAAGACAGAGGTTAATGTAGTGGGAGAGTTAAGAAACATACATGTGCAAGTAGGCTCAGACCCTAGGATTCAAACCAATATAGATGTTCAAGTGGCAGACATTCTTGAGACCTATGGTATGCTGCTAAGTAGAGATTTGATGAAAGGTATAGGGGGGTATCTCTCCCTTGACTTTTCACATATGTGGCTACCATGGAGAGGAATTCCTACACAGATTATGATTGAAATTGAGCCTCATCTCAAGCATGTCATCACTGAATATGATTGCCCCAATGAGGTAGCCTATTTTGAAACCAAGATAGGGTTTTATAAAAGAGATGAAATTTTAACCTTTTCTATCCTTCATCCTAAAGAATTGCCAATACCAAAATTCCTTGATTCTGTGATTAATGAAAACTAACAAGCATTGATCAAGAAGCTACAATAGGATCAGCTGGTCTTAGGGGAAGATACCGATTTGTAGAATCTTCTACTCCCTAATTGGTGCAGGGTACATACCAAAATCATTCTAAATTAACCTACCAACACTGCATTAACATTTTAAATCATGTTTCCCAAGCTAAGGAAGCTTGCTTAAGTCACCCCGAGACCATTACAGATCACTTCTCATTTGAAGCCAAGGAAGCAGTAATGTTAACCAGGGATAGGATACCTTCAAAGGAAGTTCCTTCTCAAATTGAACCTACCCTAAACACATTTCTAAATCAACATATTGATGAGGAGCAACCCCAAGGTTTGTTTGACACCCCTACACTCACGAATATACCAAAAACCAAGGGGTTAACTGAAGGCACAAATTACTGTCAGAAGGATAGCCACAAATTATATGATATAGCTGAGCAGGAATTAGAAATTACACCTGAGGAACCCATTGAGCGCCTTTTATCAACATTTGACGCAAAAGATCAAGTAACCCCACCTATGGCTCATCTTATCCAAGCGCCCATAACAACTTCAAAAGGATCAACTCCAACTCATGATCAACTATGGACCCTCATGTTTGATGGATCCAAATCCAAAATAGACTGTGGTGTTGGAATTAAATTAACTAGCCCGAAAGGGAAGATTTTCTTTGCTTCTTACAGGTTGCAGTTTGAATGCACTAACAACATAGCGGAATATGAAGCTCTAACTTGAGGGATGATGTTCGCACATAAGAAGAAGGTCACTACCTTGGTGGTTAAAGGAGATTTAGAAATATTTATCAAGCAAGTGCACAACCAATACACATGTCACAATAGAAGGATGGCAACCTATCGAAATCGGGTATGGAACCTGATTGAAGATTTTGATGCTTTTGGGATTAGTTTGATCCCTACAGAAGAAAATCAAATAGCCAATTCATTAGTTGTTGCTGCAAGCACCCTAGAACCTATGCAAGGTTCCAAGCTTAAGAGATTCTCAATGGAATTAATTTCCACCCCTGTAGTTCCTGACAATATCGGGAACTTTAAAGTCTTTGATGATGATCGACATATTCTTGCTTTTCTAGCAAGCTCGGATATTTTTAAAGGAAAAATCATTGATGAGTCCAACAGGGGTCAAGGAGATTGGAACCCTAAAGATTGTGATACATAAGGGGTCCTCAATTTAAAAAGCAATACCATTCCCAAGGGAATGGTGGCCTTGGAAAGAATTTTTGATTTAGACCCAAGGGCTTGAGAGAAGATATCAGTTGAAGATAAAGGAGGCAAATATGAAACTATTAACTTGGTTGATTCTAGCCCTGAAAGAAGTGTTTACGTAGGGAAGGCTTGCCCTGAACCAATCAGAAAAGATATACTGAAGGAACTGAAGAAAGATATTGCTGCGATAGTCTGGGGATATGAATATCTAAAAAAAATTGATGCTTCTATAATGACTCATACTCTCCCTTTGAAGCCCGAAGCTAAACCCTTCCGACAGAAGAAGCGCCCTATCAACGCCCTGATTGAACCACTGATCTTCAAAGAAGTTTAGAAATTTCTTTCAGCAAGGATAATCTTCCCTTTGCGACATTCAACATGGGTGGCTAACTTGATCCCAGTCCGTAAGAAAAATGGAGATATCAGGCTATGTGTAGACTTCAGAAATCTGAATAGAGCATCAGAAAAGGACAATTACCCACTCCCTTCTCTGGATGAAGTCTTGCAAACTATCAATGGATCTTAGATGATATCATTCCTGGATGGTTACTCTAGATACAATTAGGTAATGGTTAACTGTTAAGAAAAAATGAAGACAACCTTCACTACAAAGTGGGGAACATTTGCATACAAAAGGATGCCATTCGGTCTGATAAACACTGGAGCAAATTTTCAGTGTGCCATGGACATAGCATTCAAAGAATTAATCAGTACATGCATTATTGTTTACATGGAAGACCTGACAGTGTTCTCCAAGGATAGATTGAACCACGTTGTAGACTTAGCCAAAGTTCTTCAAAGATGTATCTAGTATGGAGTCTCCTTGAATCCTAAAAAGTGTGTGTTCAGGGTTTCTGAAGGGAAGCTTTTGGGACACCTAATCTTTGAAAGAGGAATATCAATTGATCCAGACCGAGTTGAGTCCATTCTAAAGATCACCAAGCCAGGAAGCAAGAAAGAAATGAGGTCTTTCTTTGGAAAGATCAACTTTATGAGAAAGTTTATCACAGGCTTTGCAGAAATTGTAAAACCGCTAAATGAAATGATGAAAAAAGATGCCAAGATAGAGTGGAGTGATGAGGTGAAGGTTGTGTTTTCATAGGTCAAGTGATCCATTTCAGAAGCTCCAGTCCTCACCAGCCCTGACTAGTTGAGGTTGTTCTATATTTACTCTTTTTCCTCTGAGCATTCTTGTGCAGCTGTCTTAACTCAACAAAGAGAAGAGGGAGAGGAGAGGCCAATCGCCTTCATGAGATCAAATACCCACCTCTTGAGAAACAAAATTTTGCGCTAGTTAGAGCTGTCAAAAAGTTCAAGCACTACATTCTCTGAAGCCAAATCATTGTTGCAGTTCCTAACGCTGCTGTGAAGTCTCTACTTATGCAGAGCGAGCTGGGAGAAAGAAAAGGGAAATGGATGGCCATCTTGTAAGAGTTCGATCTAGAGATACACCCTATGAAACTTGTTAGAGGCATAGGCCTATCTAAATCCATGGAGAAAGCTGGTGAGAACATTATATGCTAGCAATACACAACCCAGTTCTTCTCTAGTGACCCTTGGTATACAGATATTATCTATTTTATGCTCAACAATTGGTGCCCAGAGGGAATGAATACTACTCAGAGGAGGGCACTGAGAATGAAGAGCTCCCATTATATGCTCAAAGGAGGATTTCTATACAGGAATAATTTCGAGGGGGTGTACTTATGATGCCTTCATTGGCAAGAGGCTAAACATGTGATCACTGAATTCCATGGGAAACACGGCATAGGTCATGGTTCAACAGACTCATTGGCACACCAAATCCTCAGATATGGTTATTACTAGATGTGTGTGTTCAAATATTCCCATTAGTACATAAGGACATGTCACATATGTCAGATTTTTGCATTGAAAGAACTCTATTTGGCCATGCCGTTGTAGCCTGTCTACGAGGTAAGACCATTTTCCCAATGGGCACTGGACGTTATCGGGGTCATTAACCCAAATTCTTCTATAGGACACAAGTTTATTTTGAATTCTATAGATTACTGCAGAAGATGGACAGAGGCTATACCTTGCAAGAACAACACAACAGAGGTAGTGATCAAGTTCCTCACCGAATGCATCACCACTAGGTTTGGAGTACCCTTCGCATTGGTATGTGATAATGGCTCTTCCTTTTCTTCTGTTGAATTCATTTCATGGACTTACAATCACAAAATTGTTTTAAAGTATTCTTCAAACTATTACCCACAAGGAAATGGAGTTGCAGAATCAACCAATAAGAATCTTTTAGGGGTAATTAGAAAATTGTTAGAAAATAGTCATAGGGACTGGCATACCCAGCTAAGATTTGCATTATGGGCAGATAGGACTAGGATTAAGGATGCTTTAAAGACTTCACCATTTAAGCTGGTGTATGGGAAGGAGCCTGTGTTCCCTATACATTTTAAAATACCTATCCTTGAGTTCATGCATAAATTCTACTCTAGTGATGATAGGATAGAGGTAAGATTAGCCACCTTGTTGAAATTAGAAGAGTAGAGAGATGTCGCCTTGCAGCAATTCTTTAGACATCAGGCTGTTGTCAAACGTTGGTTTGACAAAAGAGCCAAAATCAAAGCTTTCAGGATATCAGACCTTGTGTTGTTATGGGATAAAGCTAGTGAAAAGAAGGGCAGTCACCAGAAATTCGATAAGCTTTGGTTGAGTCCCTATCAGATTGTTGAGATCCTAGGAGAAAATGCTTTCAGACTGAGTAGTTTAATTGGAGAACCTATTCCCTTGCCTATCAATGGGCAATTTCTTAAGCATTATTTTGAGTCATAAAGCTTTCTAATTTTTTTCTGTATGTAAATAGTTTGATATTCTTTATGTAAATAATTTTTTTTGTTTCCTAAAATAAAAATAATCTGCTTCTATTCGGCTTGTAAATAGTTTAGTTGTTTATTTGTTGGTTCTTTCTTTCTATCCTTTCATTCCCTTGGTTGTTTGGTCTTTGTCTTGTTTGTTCTTTGGGGTTTCCTCTGTTCATTCCATCCTTGAGTTGTGGGTTAAGGTATGCTTTGGTTATTGGGACAGAAGTGGTTTAGGTATTTTTAGGCTTGTTGATTGGGTGATTTTGTCCTAAACTTTTGCTTTATGCCCATTGTCAATAAGAGTTGTGGAAAGTCTTGAAAGCAAGGTACAAAATAAATGATCTTCATCATCTCCCCCTAAATCTTCCACAAATCATCAAGATCATCTCCTCTTGTAATGATATGCTTGTCCTAGGATGATAGTGTTGTAAGATTTGAGTGAAAAATTCAATCTCCCAAGTGTTGTTATGAGGTCCATGGTAGTTTTCAACCCTGAAAAGATGTATGACATCTGACATATTGAAAAATAAAAATGAAATGAATAAAATACCTGAAACTCCAAGAGGAAAGAAGAAGAGAAAAGAGAATTATCAGAAACAAAAGGAGGACTCAATATGAATGGGTTATTCCAATATCTCTATCGGGGCTATGGACGCCTAAGTGGCAGTAGTGAAATTTTGTGAGAAAACTAGAGGTATCTCCATCGGGGATATGGATGCCTGACTGGAAGCAGAGCAATGCCCAGGATGTCATTGCACGACAGCTAAAGGGAATCAATTCATGTAGTTCAAATCTTGCACATTGTTGTTTGAAAGATGAGGAAAACTTTATAAAAGAGTGATGCACAATCAAGCACACACATAGATTTAGGGGTAGCTATTGTTGATTTACATTTGAGATTCTAGCTTAGTCTTGGTTATTAAAACTGACCCAACTGGAGTTGTGATGTTCATGAACCAGGAGTTCTAGGTAGCTGAATCCTTCAGTTTCTTGAAAATGGTTAAACCATTTTCCCATCCGAGTCACCATTTGTTATGCACTGCATAACCACCCCATTTTATTCTGGAACAAAATGGGCCCCCCTTCTCTTTTTGGTTTCGTTGCCTCTGTTATTTTCTTTGACCTTTGGATTTCTTTTGTTTTCCTCTTAAATTTTTCTTTTGTTCTATTTGATTTTGGTTCTGTCTCAGCCTGAGTTGGTTTTCTTCTTGCTAAGAATTGAATGAAATAATCATAAACAATAGTGTATTTTATATGCTTTGAGGACTAATGGAGGCATTTTTTTTGCAGGATTGAATTGCTCATATGAGGATATCTCTCAGGGAATTCAACTAAAGGCATGCCTCAATCACATTTAGCATAAAACTCCTCAAGAATAAAGTCATTGGGACCTTTCAGATGTCTTGCCGACTGGTGGCTTGGCTCTGTTCGTTTGAAATCCAAAGGGGGTTTGCATCACTAAGAAGTTTTCCCGAAAAGCTGGGAGTCTCCCCAAAATGGTTCAAGCTCGCCAAAAGATGAAGATCTCCCCGAGAGAGATTACCTTTGGCATAAGGTCTCACCAACATGGGAGGTCACACCGAAGAGGGATGTCATTAGGGGGGATCTTGCCAGGAAAGATTTATGTTCGGCATGAGGTTTGGACAAAGAGGAAAAGTCTCATCGAAATGTTCTCTCCCTTTGGTGTAATGTTTGGATTTCGGTAAAAGGTCTTGCCGACTAAGGAAAGTCTTGCCGATATGGCATGATATCGGTGTAACATCTCACCGACCAAAGGAAGTCTCCTCAGTCATTGCATGCAATACTAGTGTCACTAAAGGATCAAGAGCTCAATGAGAGTGGGGTGATCTTGGCATAAAGTTTCACCGACAGGGTGAACTCTTGCTGAAATAAAATGACATTGGGCAGAGGATCTGAATTCGTTATGAAGTCCCAGTGACTGGGTGATGTCCCACCGAAAGATGTTACCTTTGGGGTAAGGTTGTGGTTTTGCCATGAGGTCTCACCGACAAAACGGGGTCTTGTCGAAAGAAGCTCGAGCTCGGGGAGAGTGGTTTTATTTTGGCATGAAGTCTCGCTGACCTAAGAGAGTTTCCCTGATGTGATCTTAGCTCGCCAAAGGGGGTAGGCCTTTGATATAATGACCTACAAACAGAAGGAGGTCCTACCAAAATTTTTGAGCTTGACGAATGATTTTTCATTTGGCATGGGGTCTTGCCGATTAGCATGTGTCTCATCGAAGGTTGTGCCTTCGATGTAACATAGTGAGCTCAGAGGATGTCCTATCGATATGGGATTGTCTCACTGATGGGGAGGATATCACTATAACTCTTGCAGCTCAACAAAACGTCTCACCGACCCGATTGAGTTTCACCAAAATATAATGAGCTCGGGGAGAATGAATGAATTTGGAGAAAGGTCCTACCGATACAGTGAGGTCTTGGTGAAAAAGGTATGCCTTCAGCATAAGGTCTCACTAAAAAATGGAGATCTCTTCAACATAAGATGATCTCACCGAAAGATCTTGAACTCAGAAAAATGTCCCACCGACTTGAAGAATTATTGCTGAGGTCGAAGGGGCTTAAGCTCGGGGAAAAAGAATGAGCTTGGAGAAGCTTCAAGAAGATGATTAGGGCTCGGGGGGATGTCTTCCTGAGTGTGATGGTCTTTCCATGACTTCTGGCCGATAACAACTATCTTGTCAATAGTTTTTGTGGTATTGATATGACTTTTGTAGCTCACTAAAAGGTCTCATCGACTGTCATATGTTACACCGATAGCTGCTAGGAGAGGCATAATCACATTGGGGAGACATGATTAGTGTCTCATTGACATGCGATTTAATATGGACCACTTTTGACAACCCAAAAATCTGGCATGGTGTTTGTTCACCCAATCGAAAGGAACTAAAAGTGAGCCATTGACTAATTGACTACCACCTTGAAGAAGACCAACAAAATGCAACCGGTCTAGATCTACTCCGTGAATGAGCCAATGGAACACCTTGATGAAAAATGGTGCAAAGATCTAGCAGGGAGGCTGAAAACTATTTCCAAAAGGGACAGTCAATGGGAAGAAGGATCTGGAGCGAGGAGAAAGGAAAAAAAGAGGAAGAAAATATGAGTCACAGGGATAGTTGTGAGGTCTGATGGTGAAAGGAAGATTGGTATTAATGGAAATGATTTAGAGCATTCTAGGAAGCTCTACAAGGGAGATCGAATATGGACATGGGGACCAGAAGTTAATGTTGTAGCTACAAAAGATATGAGATCACCCCCCGGAACAATCCTTCACCAACATGGATAGCAGGGATTCACATTGAATGCACAATCAGATTTATTCAAAAGATCTAAGGGCCAACCCTTGTACAACCAGAAGATATTCTAAACCCTAAAACAGGGGCCATTGCATTCTTTTTGGTACAATCTATATATATGGCATTATTGCCTCTTTGTAGAAGTTAGCAGAAATAGAGGAGATAATAGAGTAGACAGGTCTAGAGATAGATTTTCAAGAATAGTATTTTCTAAAGGATAGAAGAGACAGAGCTGCATCTTGATTCTTGAAATAGGAGCTTCTTTTTCCTTCTTAATTAGGAGTTAGATTCAGTAGAAGCCAATAAGGTATCTTTCCAGTTTTCTTAGTATAGATGGAAATAATTTGGAGTCATGGATTTTTTGTACACTGGTGATTGTGCCAGATTTGTAAATGTTGCTTATCTATTTCACTAGCAGTAGAAGCAACCAGATAAAAATCTACTTCATGTTGTGTTCCAGAATGGTTTTTTTCTTGAGTTGATCATTTGATTTTGAGAGGCTTTCAAGGAATGAAGTTTGATTCTATGTTTTCTTTAAATGGTAACTTGCAATCTGTTATTGAAATTGGCTCTATGAATGAATGAAACTGTGTGTTAGTCATAGGTTAATTTTTTTCTATAGTTTTAATTAGGATTTCCTTGAAAGCTAACAAGTCTGGCTAAATTGGATGAATTAACGTTCTTTTTCTATTCCAAATCTATGATCTATCTTTTTTGTTTCTTTAAAAACCCCAATTAAAATAGGTTTGAATTTATGCTTGATCTTAGAACAACCCAGAAGCTCAACACTAGCAGGCCCCTTGAACATTATAGTTCACATCAATCACTGAGCAACATCAGCACAGTTGAGAACCAACTACAAAGACCTTGGGAGCTAAGATATCCATGTGTTGTCTTTCTCTTTCAGGAGAAACCGAATAGTAATATTTTTTTTACACATTGTTGTGCCATCAGAAATGTCAAAAAATAATACCTAGGTTCGAATGACTATAAAAATAACCACCTAAGTAGGACTAAGTTGTTTATAAGTTGGTAGATAACTTTTCATGAAGCAAGGAAAAATTATAGGGTAACAGTGGCTCTGACTAGGGACAAAGATTGACCGGGATGAATTAATGAACCCAAATCCATATTAGTATGATTAGTGCCCTATCCATTGGGCTACAGAGTTAGCTAAAGTGGAAACACACTCTCCAACACCCAAGAAGCATACCAAAACAAATCCAAAACCCTAAGCTAACTATGTAGAAAAGGGTTTGTGAGGCGATCAAAGTTGATAGAGTTTTAGGTCTTTCCCATTATAAGGAATAGGCAAAGTCCCGTCAGGGTATGTGATATGAAAATTATTAGGCACATACTCATGAGTTATTTTGAAAGGACCAATCTAGAGTGCATCAAACTTATTATGGGCGCCTTTAGGCTCTCTACGCTTATCCCATAGCAAAAATGAATCTCCAACCATAAAATTTCTTGGTCTAGCTTTTCTGTCAAAAATCTTCTTGACCTTTGCTTGATGTATGGTTATCTTATCGACCATTTCCTCCTATTGTTCCTAAATCTTAGCCAAAATAAATTCCTTCTCTCCAAGGCATCACTGAATTCAGCCTCCTCACTAGCAATCTATAACTTGTGAACTGATAATTCCAGTGAAAGAGGAAGCACTTTTTACCCTGTATACTAGCTTGAAAGGGGTCACCACTATGGACTTTTTAGGAGTCATCCATTATGCCCATAGAGATTCATATAGTCTTTTATTCCAATCTTTTTGGTTTTCATCAAATTAATTTCTTGATAATACTTATCAAATTCTTGTTGTTTGACTATGCCTGACCATTCCCTTGAGGGTAATAGTCAGCTAAATTAGATAGGGAGATTCCATAATCATAGCAGAAAAGTGAAATATCACTAGAGGAAAAATAGTTCGCATTGTCAGCAACTAGTTTGTGTGGAACTCCATACCTAACCAAAATATTCTCTTTAATAAAATTACAAACCACCTTCAAACTGGTTCTCTTGACTGGGATTGCTTTCACCCAATTGGTGAAGTAATGAGTGGTTGTAATAAGGTGAGTATGACCACCACTAGACTATGGATTGATTGGGCCTATGAAGTCAAGACCCCATTGTTGAAATGGTCCATTGATAATTATAGGCTTAAGTGGTAAAGTTGCCAACTGAGATCTTCCTGCGAACAAATTGCATTTTTCGCACTTGGAAACCCAGTGATAAGTGTCTTTGAACATCACAGGCCAGTAATAACTATGTCTTATAATTTTGAAAGAATTCATGGTGGAAGAGAAGTGACCTCCATAGGCCTCATTATGGAAAATGGTAAGCAACCATTCATATTGAGCTTTATCAACGCACTTCAAGAACATTCCATCTATGCCACGTTTGTACAAGGTTTCACCACAAATAACATACTTAGATGCTTTCAATTTTAAGTTCCTTTTCTACTTGGTTGAGAGGTGCTTAGGGCATTGTCCATAAGTGAGAAAATAAGCTATATTATAAAACTATTCATCTTGTAAGCTGATGATCAAAACCAATGGTAAATCCTCATCTTCTTCTTCCTTCGAAATTTCCACCATCAACTTACAGAGTCCTCTTCCTCTAATTAATTTTTTAGGTTTCAATTCTAATTCATACTCTTGCACCTTTTCTATACATCCATCCATCTTGTTGCAATCAATATTATGTTGAGTCAATATACTCTTAACAATGGGTTCTGGCACATATACCACTGAGTTTGAATGTAGGATATAGAAGAAAAATTGCTTAACTACCCTGACTACTATAAATGCCTATTTATTGATTGGAGAATAATTAAGCTCATGTTTCTTTAATGTCTTGCTCATAAAGGCAATAGGCACCTAAATTTTATCCTCATTTTCTTGTAGCAGTGTGGCAAACATAGTATGCTTAGAATCATAGCAATAGATAATGAAGTCCTTCTTGAAGTCAGGACCGACCAAGATAGAAGCTCGGGCAATTTCTTCCTTGATATTTTTGAAGGCCTGCTTCCTAGCCTCATTCCATTTAAAATCCTATTTTTCCTTCATCATGTCCATAATGTGCTTAGTGATTTCAAAAAAATCTAGAACAAATTTCCTCAAGAAATTTACTTGGTTGAAAAAAGACTTCACACCATTCCGGTTTGAAGGAAGGCTTAAATGTAAGATAGCCTTTACTCTATCTGAATCTATTCTAATACCTTCTGTGGACACAATGTGACCCAAAATTTTACCCTCAATGACAAAAAAAATAGAATTCTTGGGGTTCAGAGAGATACCAAGTTCTTTACATCTTTCTAAAAATCATTCCAGATCCTATAGGTGATCTGTTCTTTTCTTAGAGAACACCATTAAATCATCAAGATAAATGACTATAATCTTGTTTTGGAAGTCACCAAAAGAAAGATTCATAGCCCACTAAAAGGTTGCTCTTGCATTAATGAGTCCAAATGGCATTCGATTATAAGAAAAGGTTCCCCAAGGCATGGTGAATGTCATTTTGTGTTGATCTTCTTCCGCCACACTAATTTGATTGTAACTAGAGAAGCCGTCCAACATGGACATCATTTCTGAACCAGCAACTACTTACAAGATATGTTCCACATTAGGAAGTGGATACTTATCTTTTAATGATTCTTGATTAAGATTCCTGAAATCAACACATATATGAATTTCTCCATTTTTCTTGTGAATTGGTACAATGTTCACTACTGAAGTAGAATGATGTATGGGATATATAATTCATGCTTTCAGCATCTTGTTAATCCCTTTAAAGATTACATTAGTTACCTTAGGATTATAGTTCCTCTACTTCTGTTTGAAGGCAGTCGTTGCTTCTTTAAGTGGTATGTGGTGTTGAAACTTCCCATCCATGAAGTTTTTCAAGTCATTGTAGAACCAATAAAAAATCTCTTTATATTTAATCTGCGAGAATATCAATTTTTCTTTCTCCTCTAGAGAGAAACATTTTATGATGCAAACCATCTTAGGGGAATCAAGGTCCCCAATGTTAACTGCTTCAAATTCAATGAAGTGTCCAATGAAATTGCTCATTTTTTCATTTTATAGAGTGATCATGGCAATCCAATAAGTCCTCAAGAGAAACCAACTCTTTAGGTATTTTATTCCCCTTTAGCTGAATTATTTCATCTTGGAGACCACCCATCCTACCAAGACAAAAATCCTTACATTGATTATCACTTCCTTTAAAAAATACTTGACCAAAAGCCTGGGCATTTTCTAAGAAGGCTTGAATTTGTTTGTCATCTTCAAAAACCTGCTAGTGATTTATGTTGTCAGGAACGTTGGGCAGATAAATAAATTCAATCCTATAGGATTTATCTTTAAATTTTGAGTGTGGAAGGATCAAAGAGGCCGAGACTGCTAGTGATTCAGCCTTTGTGTTAAATTCCCTAGGAATGGCTTCCATTGAGAAGGCATCAAAACTTTCGATGGTAGTCCAGACTCGATTTCGATAATGCTTCAACCTTTCATTCTTAATAGTGAAAACATTTCATACCTACTTAAAAATTAGCTTTTCATCTCCCAAAACCTTAAGCAACTTTATTCCCATACCATTAGCTTCGATTAACCCTAACAAAAGGGCTTCATATTTGGCATATTGTTTGTATTCTCAAATTCTAGCTTATAAGCAAAAGGAAATTGCTCACCAAAAGGAGAAGTAAGAACGAACCCTACTCCTGACACAGCATGGGAACAACTTCCATCAAAATCCATTGTCCAGAGCTCAACTTCTGAATTTGGAATATGTTCATCATCCTCTTTTTCTTCTCCTAAGAAAATCATATAGTTTCCAAACTCATTTTCTTCATATAGGATCTGTGCTTTGGGATCTTTAGACTTGAGCACAGATATCTTGGATTTTCACTCAAGCTGGAGGTGTACTTTCTCCTTACTGATAGTTATAGTGGTATATGACTAGTCCAATTGTATGTCTCCTCCCAAGCCTTTGCAAAAAATCCTACTCAGAAGCATACCATAACTAGTAGGTATATATGTGACCAATATGGTGAGTTTGAGTCACTTGTTTAGATAAGCCACAAGTGCAACTTGAGCATCATTAATTTTTCCAAGGGAACTTGCTTGGAATCCATTGAATAACACTTTTTGAATGTCTTAGTCATTTCTATCCCTAGGGATTTAGCAATTTGTGTGGGCATACATTGTCAGAAGCACCTGAATCAATGATGCAATTGTTAACTTTGAACCCATTTACAAATAACTATACATAGAATGGGTAAGGTTTTGTATCAAAGGTTGATGAAGAGAGAATTTTACTACTAGATACAACATTAGTGGTTGAATCCTGGGGTTTGATCATTGCTTCATCTAGGCCTGCATGTGATTCAAAATGTCCTGGCCTAACATATTCAATTAACCTGTCTAATTCCTTAGGATTTATCTTTAAATATTCAGCCTGAGAAATCTAAAATTTAGTAGTTTTACAAAACTCCACAATATCAAAAGCCCTTGCTTGACCTTCTTGGGGTGATAAAATAGGATTTTTAGGAGAGCTATTAACAAAACTTTGTGAAACTTTTTCACCCTTGGAAGTTGCAATAGATTTTTGTAAGTAAAACCTTAGGGGAATTTGGAGTACCTTTTTTATTGCGGTGTTGTTGGCTTCGAGTAATAGAAGCATAGGTAGCATCATCCAAGGTGATATAAACATATCCTCCTCTATCATCATCGGGTTCGAATTCTAAGCATCCATTTGTACAGTTTCCATATTGATTAGATGAAGTACCTTCCTCTGTGACTTCTTCAATAACTTCTTTGGTAGTGATTAATTGCATAAACCTATTCATTTCAAGGAAGTCAACACCATCGTTATTAGATGTGAGGTGAAAGACACACATATTATTTTTAATGTCTAGAGGAGGAGCTTCAATTGCTAGCCTCTATTGAGTTGGAGGCAAAGCTAGTGTCTTATTTCTTGGCTAAAAATTTGTCCTCCTGGGAATGTATTGATAGGGTTAGTTACCTTTCGGCATCTACCTTTTGAGAGCAAATATGTCATTAGCCAATCTTTGAATCATAGGATTAGAGGAAGTATTAGGAAGTGCTTTGTTCATATGTAATTATTTTTTCCATTTCCCAACTGAAATAAAATTGTCCTCTAATTCAATGACCCATGCCTGTGTAGCTTCCAAAGTATTCAATGGTTGTCTCTTTAAGAGAAGACCAATATCAGGATGTTGTGCGTTGATGAAGAAACATTTTTCATTTCTGTAGAGGGTCTCTTAGCGACTGTAATTCGATTCACTATCCTATTAAACTTGGCCACAAAGTCCCTCATAGACTCATTCACTTCTTTCTTCATCTGAGTAACTTGTGCTATTAGAGTTAGGTCATCATTTGCACTTTTCAATCTCGCTTTAAACTCACTACACATAGTGGCCCAATTAGTAATACATTCATGAGGCAACTGATAAAACCATTGTTCTGCTGCATCAACTAAAGACTCTATGAATAATCTGACTACTACATCTTCTTCTTGTACTACAAGCATGTCGCATGCGATGAAGAAAGCATCAATGTGTTCTTCTAGTGAAATATTTACATCTCCTCAAAATTTAGGTAGGTTCTTATGAGAAGCCTTGGGTAAATCATGCAAGTTATTTCCCAACTGCAATGGTCCAATAGCGGCACCCCAAGGAAGGGGTGGTTGATTAGCCATATTAAGGGGAAAATTAATTACAACTGGCAAAATAGTTTCGTGTAAAACGAGTGCTTAGGAGATGGAGTGATCTAAATCTATTCTAGTAGGTGAGGCAGGTTTTCTTCTTGCCCCTACCCTTCACCTAGAGGGAATAATATAGGAAAAATCACTTCTTTGTAGGGTTTCAAAAATAGGATTAGAAATTCCCCTACTTCTTTCCCCTCTAGTAAATCTATAAAAATCCAAGGTTAATTAAATTACTCATGAAGTATGCCCAAACAAGACAACCCAAAACTTTACAATTATTTCCCCAATGGAGTCACCAAAAATATGTTGGCTAACAGATTGGCCACCTTCAAATATCACAATTCCATGCCCGAAAGGTGCCAAAATTAACCAAACAGCTTTGAATATTAACCTTTAAACAAAGACTAATATACTCTGAATTTTGTCGAGGTATAACTCCCTCACAATATTTTCAATGAATTAAAATGATTAAAATTAAATATCATGTATGCTTTTAACTAGAAAGAAATAAAGGAATTCCTAATATTAGGAAAATTCCTAAATATTAGGTGTAATATCGTGCAAGTAAGAAAAATTGGCACAAAGACCAAATTTAGGTAAACTATTCAGGAATAAAAACATACACCCAATACCATATGATAAATGAAATTAATTATGAAGAAAACTACATCACTTACACAAAGATAAGATATTGCATTAAGATTTTCTCAAACACAAGATTCAAGAACCCAAATTAACTTCACAAACTGAATGCACAAAGACAAACAATAATTTCATTCGCAGCAAAATATCGTATTGAGCAGTTTCAAAGTGTCTAGAGAGAGAGCATATGAAAATAGATACAATTAAATAGGAAGATGAGTAATTGCCTCTTTCTCTTGTCCATAGCCAATCAAAATGAAAAGACAAATAAAATAAAGAAAGGAAGCTGAGCCATCATGATGGCATCGCTTCATTTCCAGCTTCTAGGGTCACCAAGGGTTTCTTTCGCTAGGCTTGGAAAGCTTTAAGGATGTGTAATAGTTCTTTATGCTGAGGAATAGCCACATTTGTCATCCTCACCTTCCACATCAAATGATTTTCCTTAGCTATCTCCACACAGCGTTCACAAACCTTCATGAGATCGATTGCTTGGGATGTGACCAAATGTAATTCGCTAAGCTTTTGTAGGTACTCAACATTGAGTGAAGGTGAATCAAGCATTTCCTTAACCATTTTTTGGAAACTATCTATCATATCCTTGATATCTACGTCATTCCTAATCTCACCTTTATCCCAGAGTAACCCAAGAGCCACCAAGGTGCCCAATGCTTCTTCTAAAATAGTAGTACACTCATCAATGATTTCCTTAAGCTTATGTAAACTTTTTTTAGCAATCTACAACTTTCACTCAACCCCTTTGTTCCATGTCAAGTAATAGGTGTCTGAAGCATTAGGTATAATCTACTCTACAACCAGCTTCTCCATATCCCAGCTTAACATCAACTTCAATTTAGTTTGGTAACTGTTCCATAACCTCTCTTCTTTCTCAATCATAGTGATCTCCTCCCCCAAAGTGGTCTTCAAGGCGTTTGTTTCTTGGAAGCATTTTATGGATTCAAAAATGACAAAGCTTCCCTTTTTAATCAGAGACTCACTCCAATCAGCTATAACCTTACTTAAGGTTTGGTAACTTTTAATTTTAATCATGTACTCTTTGCCAACCACAGTTAGAGATTCTACAGAGGAATCAACCTGAGAGAGGGGTTGAGGAACAAGCTCAAAGAGAGACCTTAGAAATTCAGTGAGGTCTCATACCTAAGCTTTTAATTCATTCTTACTTTCTTTATCCTTTTTTTCTCTTTCAACCATTCTAGCCACAGACGCCTAAAAAATCTGAATATCTCCATCTCTGGTAGGAGGGCCAAGATCTACTCTATTCACCTCAAAATCATTGTCGTTTCCTGAGTAACATCCTTTTGTGCTGGAGGGTGCACAATCTCTATTTGGAGGCTTCCTAACTCTGCATCATCTATCAACCTAGTAGTAGTCTTTAACTTTTTCAATTTTTGGGTTGAAGTTCTCTATAACAATTCGCCTACCATATCCCGCTTAGGTAAACTAGTCTATTTAGCCTTTCTTTTTCTTGACAAAGAGTCCTCCAACTAGGATGGAGTCACCAAGACCTTGGTTTCTTTAAAACATGGATATTTTAATAATGTCCTAGTAACTAGAGGGATGTCCTTTGTAGATACAATTGCTTGCGACTTCTGAGATGTACTTACTTCTCTGACAAGTGATTCATCCTGAGAGGGAGAGGAGTTGATATTTAGGGTTTCCAAACCCTCTTCTTCCTCATCTCCTTCATTCTCTTTTTATAGAATAGGTAGGTTAAAGATATCTTCCCCACAAGTTTGTGAAAACACATTTTTGTCTAATGGATCCTCACCTCCATCTCCTTGAGCCCTTGATGGTAATGACTGGGAAATATCACCAGTTGATTTCCCACTTGTAGAAGCTTGAGAAGTTCCCTCGGTAGGTCGCGACTCTTTAGACCTGGTGTGAGAATGGGACTATTCTATTATTTTCTTAGTGACCTATTTTTGTGTTCTATTCAAGACATCGGTAGCCCTTGCCTCAATAGTCTCTTTCTCCCTACTACTCCATTCCATGACAAGGATAGGTCAATTTTCTATTAATTCAGTATAAATTGGGTCTACCATGTCAAACCTATCTTCCACAATTGCCTGTAGATCCCATTTCAAATCATAGATGATTATCTGCTCCACAAACAACCTCATCCAACTCCTTTTCTTGACTTCATACTCATCAAAATAGTCAGCCCAAAAATATTCAAGGATAGGTTGATGAAATAAATTAGGGATCAATTTCAAATTATTCTTAATATAATATTTTAAATCAAAAGGAACCCGCTCTTCATATGAAAGCATATTATACTTAGACAGTTCCTTTTCAATATTTAGGGCATTAGACATTGATTGACAACTGTAAGAACTGAAACCAAAAGGAAAGTGAACTGCCAATATTTTCCTACCTTGGCACAACCTGTTTACATCAGCCAAATATCTGTTTAGTTTGATGATCACCACTTATCCTTAGGTTATTTAGGTAGTTTGATCAGAAATCCAACATATCCACCAACCCTTATGTAAGAGAATCTTTGAAATTGAATGAAATGACTCCCATAGAAGTCCACAAATTGCATTGCTTTAGGTGATAGCCACATTGTAGGACATCCCTATAACTCCCTGACCATTCACATAGTGAAAGTATCAGTCACTCTTCTAAAATACTAAAAGATCTTATGGAGCTTTAGCTTATCAAAATAATCATAAATGGGTACTTTCTCTAGAGGTAAATCACTTGGTCTTAACCCAGGCCAAGGTCTAGTGTTGGTGATGGAATATATCAAGTATGAGGACATGTAGAAGAACTCGTTTAGGGTAAATAATGTCATCAACTCATGCAGGCGATCACTGATAATTTCTACCCAATCCAGGAATTGCTCTCTACATAACATAATTTTGATTAAGAAATAAATCCATTCTTCAAATCCATGAACGTCTTCATTTCCCCTTAACCTATGTAGTAACACTACAATGTCAGCCACTTCTTCCACAAAATGAGTTATTTGCAAATTCTGAGGCAATTGAGACTCACCCCTCTTAGGCTTTTCCAACCAATTTTTTTCTATTTCATTCTTGTAGACCCCTTTCTTTGCAGAAAAATTCAATTTGATAATTTTTGATACTCATAGGTGAAAACTGATCATTTTATGGGATTCTCGAGAAAGACACGAGGGTGGACCTCTGGACTTTCAGAACTAGTCGATTGTCTTTTGTCCTAACCTCTCATGTTTTTGAATTATAGTGCCTAATAAACTCTAAGATGAGTTTGGGGCATTGTACTGCTAAAGGAAATAGAGAAGCTTCAACTAACCTTCTATCAATTACTCGTTCAGTGATGGGTGATGGATTTTGTTTATTGAATTTACTTTTTATTTCATCCAAACTCACAAGCCCCAGATAGGTATCTCCAATTTTTGGTCCCTCATAAGTTAACCCAAACACATATTCATAACCCATATACTTAACTCTCGTCATGAATGAGAGTTTATAGCTCAAACAATAGATAACCTTCTAAAATGCAAACAAAAATATTTCAGGAAAGCAAGCTTAAACAAGTGAATACTATAAATACCTCAATGGTGAATCTTGCAACTGGAATTCAATGTTTTGTTCGGCTCATCCTTGAAGAACTTTGTCACAATGAGAATGTTTGTCCAACACTTCAAAATTTTTTAAAACCTCACAGAAAAACATGGGAGTAGATGAGAATTTAGTATCTTTAATTGCTCCATGACACGTGGTTGTTTTCACTTCACCGTTTTCAATATATCTGTCTTTCAAAATTTGAAAGTAAACATCTATAAGCAATAAAGTGGCTCAAGTTCAACAAACTACACAAAAATGCGTCTAAGTTCAAATAAAACATCTAGATGCCACTTTAATAATAATTATCATGCAGAAAGGAAAGGAAAGTTTGATAAAGTACACAAGACACCACCCAAATTAGAGAACACAAAAACTTAATAGAGAACAAGCTCAAGTAGCAAAGCAGGAGATTCAGTGAGCTATATAAAACACTGCCTAAGTAGGACTAAGCTATTTATAAGTTGGTAGATGACTTTTCATGAAGCAAGGAAAAATTATAGGGTAATAGTAGGTTCTTTTTAGGTACACCAAAATGAGATGTGAGATATGTAGGTTCAAATTTAGGAGCACCAAAATGAAATGTTTTAACTGAAAATGCTTTGAAAATTGTAAGGCCTTGGATCGTTTGTCAACTCCGCAAGCAAAATGTTAGTTGTTCAAATGAAAATGCACCATAATCTTGCAAGGGCTACACCAAAAATGTTAGAAAACCTCACAAGCACAGCAAACAACTAGTGGTTAGGGTTAAGTAGACTAAAGAATCTGAAAAAAAGCTTTGTAGATTGAAACAGAATAGAAAGAAAAATAGTAGTAGATTTGTTTAGTACAATAACAAACTTATCACTAGAATGACCACAACAATGACATACGATAGTGGTACTAAAAAACATTATATCTAGTGGACTTGTTTAGGATGAAAGAGGCCCTATAAATGTTAGTTTCTTCAACAACTTGCAATACAAAACAAATAGTAGTTGACTTTTGACAATAGTGGTTCACTTTAGGATGATAGCGATCAAACTTAGGATGATCGCGGTAAAACCATAGAGATAACCACATTAGAATTCTAGGACTTTTGTGTTTCAAATAGCAATAGCATTTTCTATAAAAGACATTAGTGTTCTAGAACTTGTAACTACTCAAAACAAATTATGAAAATATTAGTGTTAAGGACCTAGGTCCCACCGAGCATGCCAATTAATGTAAGGGGGGAAATAAGCATAAGGAAAGAACAATGAAATCAAATGAAAGAGATCAAAGCAAGATCAAATCCCAACCATACTCATGAAATTAAATTATAAACTAAGAATTCAATGAACAATTCTACCATAAAAGAGAACATAAAATGAATTTAAGCATTACAATGTTACCATCCCATGGTGAAGTGTAATTCATATTGATGTTGGATTGCTTGAATCAATACAAAGCCTCCATTTTTGCTACAAAATCTTTAAAAGGTATGTTAATGGTGATCAAAGATGGAAAATATGCTAAATGTGCTTCAATGGCTATTTCGACATAACCTCTCCACAAATTCTCTGATCATTTTTTAGAAGAAAGAAGGTTGTTTTATAGATTTTCAAGTTTCAGATGAATGATCAAGATTCAATAATGAAAGATCACGATCAATGATTGAGAACCATTGAGAGGAAATAGATTGGTCAGTTAACTCATCTGATTGATCCAATCAAGAATTTTAATTGGATAATCAGTGGGATTATATTGGAATGATTGGTGGGATTGGGAAAGTCATATTGAGTGGTTAGTGGGATTAAGAAAGTTAGGGTTGAGTTAGGGAATATATGGGTTAGTCAACCAATTAGAGTGAGAAATTAGTGGTAATGATTTACTCAATCACAAAGGGGTGAAGATAATTAATTAATTGAATAATTAATTAATATTGGAGATGAACGTGCAAGTTTGCTTTTAAATAAAGTATATTTATTTATTTGACCATGTTGAGTGATTTTGAATAATTGATTTAATTATTCAATTTTAGAGAAGGGAAAGTGGTTTAATTAAATTATTAATGATAACAATTTAATTGATTTAGATGAATAGGGTATATTAGTGACATAATTAAATAATTGATGTTTATTTAATTAATCAGAAGGAATAAAGTTATATTAATGATGACATAGTGAATTAATTAAATAATTAAAAATTATTCAATTAATAGAGGAAAATAGGGTTAATGATGTAAATAATGTGAAATGCAATTGTATTAATGATAATGATGTTGGTGATGGAAAAATGCAATTCGAGATATGTGATATGTGTTGGGTCATTTCTACATGTCTACATCTCGTACAGATTCATCCTTAACCTCGGCATCTTCCTTATTTTTCCAAATCTTATCCATATCCTTATTTGTTTTTGTTGGATCAATCTTTTGTACTGGATCATTCTTCTTTACCATATTATCCTTCTTCATATTTTTTCTTCTATAAAACTTAGAAATGTGTTTAGGTCTACTACAATTGTAGCATATAACATTCTTTTAAACTGGATTTCTTGCACTCATCTAGAACTACATTGATTAATTTTATGCCCAAATCCATAGCATGTATAACAATAGCCATTAAAAATTTGAACCATTCTAATATTGTTATACTCACTCATCCTTTGACCTCTTCATTCACTAGCTCTATGACCAAATCTCTTGCATGTAAACCATTGACTAGGAAAAGGTGTAACATTCTGATTCATTTTACTTCTACATTTCATAACCTTATAACCAAATTCATTTCAAGAATAACATAAACCATTAAAAGATGGGTACCTTTGTGCATTTGGTTTTTTGACTGGTGGTCTTCTAATTTTATTCCTCTGATTCTAGATATGCTTTCCATTGTTCTTCTTGTCTTTAGTCTTCTTTTTAGCATTTGATGTCTGATCTAATTTTGAAATTTCACCCTTTTCAAATCCTAAACCTTCTTTATCTTTGGAGCTTTTATGATTTGCAATCATTTCATCAAGCTTTTTAGAACTCATCTTGAATTTTTCATGACTTTTATTTTTTCAAATCTGATCTCAGATTCATAACTTCTTGTTCAAGCCCTATGCATTCTTCATATTTGCTTTTCACCACTGCATTCAAACATTCCTCAACTCTTTTTCTCTCTTCAACTTGCATCTTTAGACATGTGATTGTTTCATTTTCTTGATTCAATTGCTCACTGGCCTCCTTATGCCTTTCTCTGAATTTCTTGATTTGCTCCTCAATTTTTAGATGCATTCGTCTACTTCCTTGACATTTTTTTTTATATTTCTATTTTCACCTTCAGTTCTCTCAAGATCTTCAAGAGCAACTTGGAGTTCTCCATTTATGTCAAATATGCAATCTTCTTCTATAAATCCAATAGTAGGAATCTCTTTTGGATGAGTAGGTAATATTTTAATAGCCATGTGTTCAACCTCCAAGATCTTCCCCAAGCGGTTAATCTCCTTCCAAGGAACCAAGCTCTAATACCAATTGTTGAACACCCAAAATATTGAGATGGGGGGTGAATCAATATTATTTTAAACCACTTAAATATTTAACCATGCAATACATAACTTATTCAACTTTTAGTAATGAAGGAAAGCATACAAACATCCAACAACATCACATAACATATGAACACCAATATTTTTACGTGGAAATCCCAAAATGGGAAAAACCATGGTGAGGATTATCTCACAATATATTATAATTTGTTATAGTATATTATAGAAGTTCTCACTGCAGGTGGACTCATTACCCACTAAGAAAAGAAAAGAGATAGAAGAGATTGTGGCACACAACTAGATTTGAATTATTACAATGGCATCTAACACATGCATGAAATACAATTCCAATGAAGCTCAAAATATAGACTCAAAACTCTTCATACCGATTTGAATCAACACTCTTCTCTGCATTGCATTCACATTAACTTCATAGAATTCACATCTACTAACTCTTATTACATGTCACCTTCTACAAAATACTAAAAAATATCTAACTTATATATTTTTTTAACCCATAACATGAATTAGGTCAGCCTAATTAGATGTACCATTCAAAAGATACAAAATATGAATTTTTGGCTTAAATTCAAAATATTTCACCTTTGTGTCATAAACCATGGTTTGTAATATATCATTGTAGGTTAGCATGGACATATAATAGCTCCCACATAACTCCATAATACTTAATTAAGTTTTGCATACCTTCAAACCTATTAGGTCAACACCACAAAGGACCTAATTTCAAAATTTTCCAACTATACATCCACATTCAGACACACGGACTTCCAAATAGCATGCCAACTAGAATGCACACTCATCTAACATTTGTCAACACTTCCACAACTCTACAAAGCCAAAAACCAATCTATAGAGAAGTGCAGATTCTCCAAATTATATGCATAGAACTAGAAAATACCTATAATTTTCAAGCCAAACTTTTGTTACTCATAACTTTCACACCACAAGCAAAAACAAGATGAAACTCTGGAATTATATACTTCTACCAACCAAAAACATTATACTAGAACTATAGAGAAAGTTATTCAACAACAAACCATTGCAGACCCAATTACTGGATCCCTTATACATAGAATCACTGGTATTAACACTTAGTCAATTTTCATCACAATTTTCTTCATTAGATCAAACCTTCTTGCAAAGTTATCTTTCAGAATCATCTTCAACCATGATCATGACACCTAAACTGATCTACACCATAGTCTTTGTACTAGGATACAATGTTGACATCAATAACAATACTTTGATGCATTAGTGTATGTACCTTGTGCTCATTCCTCATGCTCATGTTTCCAAAAAATGCATCAATGGCATCTCTTCATTATTCCAACAATAGATTGGTCTCTTGGTTTAGTAAGAAGAAAGATTCAGTGTCCTTATCAATAGCAAAAGTAGAATATATATCGACAACATATTGTTGCACCCAAGTGTTGTGGATGAAGGAAACAATGAAGGATATCAAGGAAATGAATGATGATCCCATTCCTATTTATGTGAAAATTCAAATTCCATGAATATTTTGAAGAATCCAGTGGTGCATTCTAGAACCAAGTATATATCTATCAGGTATCATTTCCTAAGAGAGAAGGTTACAAAGTGACAAGATTGGATTATGTGCCCACAAAGGAATGAGTTACAAACATCTTTACAAAGGCTTTTTCAAAGAACACCTTTGAATATCTCAAACAAAAGTTAGGGGTTGTTTCCCCTTCTAACTAGATGTATAGTTGGTGCATCTATCCAGGGGGGAGCAATTCAAGACATATTTTAATCCCTGGATTGATGAAGGCTACCTCTTAGGGGGAGCGGGTAGAAGGGTGCTAAGGTTTGTGTAGATAGGGGGAGCTTGTATGTTGTAGGAATAAATGAAGACCACTAGCCCTTTACCTTTGATGTCAAAGGGGGAGAAAACTTTTATTAGGTCAATTTTTCCATCAATGCTAAAGGGGGAGATTGTTGCAAGCTTGTTTGAGGTTTTTTCATTGATGTCAACAGAATGGAGGCTTTTGTAGATGTTGTCTTGTTTAAAGGTGTTATCTCTAATGTCAACAAAGTGATAGTGTGAAAGGTTGCATGTGATACAATTAGTGTGTTGATTAGAAGTGTTTTGGATGATTGTATTCTCCATCTCTTGTTGTAAAACATTGCATAAGAGATGAAAGAAAGTATGAAAGGTTCTCTTGTAGTCAGTGGCTCAAGAAGTTGTATCAAAGAAGCTCAAGAGAAATCTCTACATTCCTCCATATTTAAAGATATGACCTTGTGGTTTGGAAGTTATACATAGGAAAGTGTGAAATATGTATGTTCCTATTTTCAAAACATAGTAGTTACCATAGAAGTTTTTTGTGCTAACAAAGTGTAGACTATGATGTTGTAGTAAAAAAGGTTTAGATAAATATTTTGTATTTCTCCATTGTTGATGTTGTGGTCTTGCAGACTAGAGGATGAGCTTAAATTTCCTATATGTTCTCTCATTTCATGTTTTAGGTGTTGAGGTGTACTATAATTATGTTTTTCAATGATCTATCTCAAGATTGTGTTTTCTAGGTTTTTAAGTAATGTTGGGTTTAGTGTCTTTTTTCTTGCACTAGCATAAAGTTACATGAAGATTTGTAAAAAGGATGCATGAGAATGATGTTGAATATCATTTAATGTTTATAATGTGATCTACTTGATGTTATCTGGTCTCTCCAGTACCACTTGTGGTCTAGAGTTAATAATTGGAGGGTTAAGTGTTTGTTGGGTTGACTTGGTATGTCGAGTTATTTGTGCCAAGTCTTTTTTGTGTGTGCTAGCATGGGATTATGTGCAAAAGTAAAATAGATCCTTATTATTTCCTGGCTTGTATTGTATTTGATTTCTTCTTCCTTGGGTGTTTTGGAGCTGACTTATTATGGCCACTACACATTTCATTTTGGCTGACAATGGGAAACTTTTTGAAGCTTGTGGAAGATATAAATGGAAGATCAAGTGCGTGATCAAGGTTTTTGTGTGGTGTGTTTTATTTTCTATTTTTTTGAAGTGAAATGTGCCAAAAGCAATGAGCTAAAGGTAGTATAATGTGTGTAATGTGTTGAAAGTAGTCAGTTGAAGGAAAAAGAGTATGTGTTAGTATGCAAAGAATTATTTAAAGTGTGTTGAAGGCAGTGAGTCGAAGGAAAAAGTGTATAAGGAAGTGTATGTGGTCAAGAAAGAGTGTTGGAAGAAATAAGATGAACATAGCAAAGTGAAAGTGTGATAAAAGCAGTGAGATGGAAGTAATAGAGGTGTTGTGCATTACAGTGGTGGTTGATCACTAAAATTCATCTAGTGTTGTATATCGAGGTTGTAGCCTCCTTTAGTAAGTGTTGTAATTTGAAGGGAATTGTAAACTTCGTTTGGTTGAAGCCATTCAAATTTTTTAAAATCTTGTTTCATTTTGTGAGGTTGGATTTGGACAGTAGCTCCAAGTAGCTTTCTCATCATGGTTTTCCCTTGTAGGGTTTTGCATGTAAATTTGGTGTTGCGGTTGTGTGCTTGTGCTTTGAATGCTTTATATGTAATAAGTTTTGTTCAAGAAGGTTGAATTGGATAAAATTGAAGGATATATTGATTCACCCCCCTCTCAGTATATCTGTGTGTTCTAACAATTTCATTGTAGCCTAATTTATTTTTTTATAAAATAATTATACAAACATACACCAAGTTGGTTAGAAATTTATAGCATTCCACAATTATGGTGTCTTATTCTGCATGCCTTGAAGCTACATGAAGATTAGAATTTAAACCATAAAACAAAATGTAAATACAATTCTTTTTAATTCTAGAACTACTTACAAACCTCATGATTAGGAAAAAAACAAAAATTGAATAATTACAAATAAAAAATAAAGTTACCAAATTTGATTCTCATGATGAAGTAGATTTGCTCCAAGTGTTGGGGTGTGATTGCTCAAAAACTTTCTTTAGAAATGTAGCATATATATGTTAGAGGTGATTTCTTGATTTGCATAAGATGATATGCCAATTTATAGATTGTTTATAGGGAGATGGATGGTGAGGATTTGATTAGAAGATTGAAGTGGAGAGTAGATGTGAGAAATTCCCTAGGATAAAGGAGAAATGACAAGGTTTAGATTTAATAGTTTGGGATGTAGTCCCATTTGTAAGGAAGCTAAAGTAGGATAACAACTTCCTACACTAATCTTGAGAGGAGGATAATGCAAAAATTTATATATCTTTTCAAAAGTTACAAAAAATTAAGCATAAATAAACATAAATCTCATGCATACCACAACATAGTGATTTACACGAGGAAAACTCTTTCGGGAGAAAAACCCTACACTCCAAAAGATGCCCAATATATTGTTCAAAAATCACAAAGATTACAATATACTTATCAAGCAAGCTTCTCACAGGAGTATCACCAACTAGAGATCCAGAGGTAACATGACCCTTATCAGACTCTCAAAATACATCACAATACATAGTCATAATACAACACCCTCATAAAATAGGTTTCCTTCAATGTAGGGAAAGTCAAGGAAACAAAATATCAACTGTTGGATCTAAGAACTACTGATGAACGATCCAAATTTATAATAATAAAATTCACCTTTCAGGGGTGTTTCCCTTAAGCCCTCATCGGGGCACACGGCCCTTAGATGCCCTACCTAGGGATGATCCCCCTGGACCCCTCACTGGGGGGTAACCCCCCCCCCCCGCCTCCCGCACCCCCCATCACTTACATATCAATAGTACCTTATGCAATTTCAAGGTTGAGACATTTTTTCAACAAATCTACCACTTTTCAAACACCTTACAAGAGAAAAAGGAGGGTGTATAAACATCATCTCTTAATTGCTAGGGGTCGAAAGGCCTATTGTCTCTAAACACCATCTGAACTTCTCTATGCTCACAGTCTTAGTTAAAGAATCAACAACATTCATCAAAGTATCCACCTTAACCAGCTTCACGCTGTCATCTTTGACCATATCTCTAACAAAATGATATTGTACATCAATGTGCATGGTCTTGGAAAATTCTCCACCTTAACTAGCTTCACCTTGTCATCTTTGAACATATCTCTAACAAAATGATATTGTACATCAATGTGCATGGTCTTGGCATGAAATTTTGAGTTCTTAGCTAGACATATCATACTCTGACAGACGCAATAAATTGTCACTACACCTTGTTTTATTCCAATATCTGAACACAATATCTTAATCCAAATGGGTTATTTATAAGAATGAGTAGTTTCCATATACTCAGCTTTAGTAGTAGAAAAAGCAACCACAACCTGTTGCTTACTCATTCAACTAATTGCACTACCAAATAAAGTAAACACATAAGCACTGATGGATCATATGTTGTCAACATCACCTACCCAGTCTGAATCCACATAACCATGAATATCAAGGGGAATCTTGTCTTCAGATAAATGACTATGATAGCACAAAGAATACTCTTACGTACTGCACAAATATCTAAATACTCTTTTAGTTGCATCCCACTGAACTCTACCAAGATTAAACATATATCTAGAAAGAACTCCCATTACTTGGGCAATGTCTAGTCTAATACAAACCATAACATACATCAAACTTCCAACTACACTCTGGTAAGGAACTCTACTCATTTATTCCATCTCTGATGGGGATGTTGGACAATTTGAAATAAATAACTTTTTCTAGCTAAAATAGGAACACACAATGGTCTACAATCTTGCATATCAAACCTCTATAAAATTAAATTGACATACTTTTTCCAAGCCATAGCTTTATGTTCAATCTATCTCTTTTAGTTTCCATCCCAAGAATGTGTCTAGTTGCACCAAGGTCTTTCATTTCAAATTTAGCAATAGTTTGATATTTTAATTATGAAATCATACCATTCCATTTACCAATAAATAACATATCATCAACATATAATGCAATCAATAGGAAATGATCACTGTAAATTTCATAATAAACATAATAATCTGATTTAGAATGCTCAAATCCATACTCAACACATATGGATCAAATTTCTAGTACCACATCCTAGGACTCTATTTTAGGCCATACAAATATTTCTTCAATTTGCAAACCAATTTACTTTTACCTTTCACTACATAGCGCTTTGGTTGTGTCATATAAATATCCTCCTCTAAGTCACCATGAAGGAAAGAAGTTTTCACATCCATTTGCTCAACCTCTAAATCATAAGTAGTAGCAATATAAAGCAAAAATCTAATGGATGTCATTTTTTCAATAGGAGAAAATATCTCACCATAATCAACACCCTCAATTTGAGGGAAACCTTTCACAACCAACCTTGCTTTGTACTTATCAATACCTCCATCAAAAACCAATATTTTTCTTGAACACCCATTTGCAACTAATAGGTTTTCTTCCCTCAGACAATGGTACAAGATCCCATGTATCATTCTTTTTTAAAGTTGTCATTTCTTCATCCATAGAAATCTTCTATGATTTTACATCATTCATACCTAATGCCTCTTCTACCGATATGGGTTCATCCATGTTAGTATTCAAAGAAAAAATATGTCTACAATCATCAGGTGAATACCTTTTAGGTGGTTGTCTATGCCTTGTAGACTTATGAACAAGCTGAGTTGAAGATTCTTCCTCCTCTTTTGAAAATTTAGAGCTAGATGAGCTCTCCTCAACTTTGCTTCCATCCATGGGCCTTAATTCTTAACTTTCTCAGGTGCAAAGGAAAATGAATCACATCTTCCTGTTTACTTTGTTTTGGCTGCAATGTAATAGAAGAAGGCTTAGTTTCTCTAGAAATGACACTTCTACTATGCATTACCTTCTATGAAACAGTATCCCAAAGCTTGTATCCTTTCACACCATAACTATATTCAATAAAGATATATTTCATAGCCTTTTTCTCCAACTTTTTTCACATCTGCTTTGGCATGTGTGCATATTCCTTGCAACCAAAAACTCTAAGATGTCTTAATGAAGGCTTGTGGCTTGACCATGCCCCTATAGGAAACTTATGAACAAGAGTTGATGTAGGAGACTTATTAATCAAGTAGCAAGTAGTAGCAATAGCTTCAACCCAAAACCTTTGTTCTAGACCAACACCACTTAAAATATTCCTAGCCTTCTCCATTAGTTTCCTATTCATTCTTACTGCAACTCCATTATATTGTGGAGAATACAAAGTTGTATTTTGTTTATGAATACCAAAATCCTTACAAAATCTATAAAAATCATTAGAGAAAAATTCACCACCATCATCAGTCCTTAAACATTTTATTTTATTTTTGTCTAAAACTCAACCACTGCTTTAAATTCTTGAAATCAACTAAAAACTTTAGATTTAATCTTTAGAAAATACACCCATGTCCTTCTATAATCATCAATAAATGAAACATAATATGTGGATTTACCAATTGAAGGAACATCTACAAGACCAAACACATCAGAATGAATAATATCGAATACACCACAAGATTTATGAGAATTCAAGTAAAACTAAACATGGTTTTGTTTCCCATAAATGCAATTCTCATAGAAATCAAATTCAAGATTACAATTAGATAACCCTTTAACAATTTTTTTTATTTTTCAAGGTCCTTAGACCCTTTTCTCCAATTTGGCCAAGTCTCTGGTGCCATAAAATAGTTTTCTCTACAAGTAACTTTGATTTAGAAGAAAGAGAACCCTTGGGTACCTAGAAGCCACAACCTTTGTTGAAGATGAAACCCTCACCTTTTCTATAGACCTTCTTTTCATAGAAGTAATATTTCATTCAATAGCGCATGCATCAATCTTATACAATGTGTCATATTTGACACCTCTAGCAATCACAATAACACCTCTAACCATCTTGCATCAGAAAATACTACCTACACACCTGCATCTATTAGTTTTCTCATAGATAAAAAATTTAGTGCTAATACAAGGATATGCAGCACATCATCAATCCTTTTTGTTCTACGATTAGGAAACTTGATTCTAACTTTACCACAACCAATGATATTTAAATAAGAATCATCACCCAATTACACCTTACCTCCATCAAATTATTCATATTGAGAAAACTAATCTCTATTAAAGGTCATATGGAAAGATACACCTGAGTCAATTAACCATGCATCATTACCTACATGAGTTGCCAAAGCTATAATGAATGCATCACCATCTTCCTTCTCAAACTCAAAATCAAAATCAAAATTATTTTGTTTCTTCTTCTTTTCTTTTTTGTAGTCCTTACAAATATGTACATGCTTATTGCAGTTCTAGCAAATAACTTTGGACTTTGTAGGATACTTGGATCCCCCCTTCGACTTGGATTTATCACGCTTCTCATTCTTCTTTCCTTTTTCCTTAGGAATTACACAAAAATTTAGGGCCTCCTTGGCACTAATGGATACCTTCCTCCTCACCTATTTAGAAAGAAGAGAACCCACCACATCTTTAGTCTTCAATATAACAGAAGTACTCCTAATAGCCATAAGAAGAGAATCCCAAGAATCAGGTAAAGAACAAAGCAAGATCTAACATTTCTCCTCCTCATCCATTTTGACACCAATTGATGCCAATTGAGCCACCATATTGAATACTTCTAGGTGTTTTGTAATTCATCCACCCTCTTGCATTCTCAAGGAATATAATTTCTTCCTCAAGAAAATATTGTTCACTAAATATTTGACTTGATTTGTCTCACCAAGTTTCATCCATAGTTTCTATACAGAGGTCTCTTCATGGAAATTGATTAAAACAGAGTCTACAAAGAACAAGCTGATTACACCCTTGGCTTTATGGTCCATAACATCATATTGAGTAGCTAAAGTATCATTTATAGGCCTTGAAACATTCTCATCAACAACATCCCATAAATCTCAATCTATCAACAGATCCTCTATCTTCAACTTCCATATTTCAAAATTATTTCCAAAAAATTTATCCACCTCTATTCTCCTTGATGAGCTTTCCATTTGAAAATTCCTGCAACAAGATCATAAAGTGTCTTCTACACAAGCTCCCTCTCAAATCTAGATTAGTTCAAAAAAAACAACAAACCACAACTGAAACAAAAGGTGATCAAGCTTTGATACCACTTGTAAGGAAGTAAGGTAGTGGAACAACTTCCTACACTAATCTTGAGAGGAGGATAATGAAAAGCTTTATAGATCTTTTCAACAGTTACAAAAAATTAAATAGAAATAAACATAAATATCATGCATACCACAACATAGTGATTTTACATGGGGAAAACCCTTTCGGGATAAAAACCCCACACTCCAAAGGCGGCCCAATATGTTATTTAGAAATCATAAATATTACAATATAATTGTAGAGCAAGCTTCTCACACAAGTATCACCAACTAAAGATCCAGAGGCAACACAACCACTATTAGACTCTCAGAATACATCAAAATACACAATTATAATACAATGCCCTTATAAAATAGAGTTGCCTTTTAGGGAAAGTCAAGCCAACAAAATATCAACTGTTAGATTTGAAACCTAATGATGAATGGTCTAGATTTTCAATAATAAAATATATAAAAAATTTACCTTTTGAGGTAGTAGCAACCCCCAGATCCCTTATCAGGGGATGATCCTCTTGGACCCCTTGCGGGGGTTCCCCCCATTCCCCTACCATTGCTTACATATCAACTGTACCTTATGTAATTGCAAGGTTGAGACACATTTTCCCAACACCATTTTGGAAGCTTAAGATCTATTTTATAGAACAAAAGGTCCTATGAGATGGAAAATAAATCATCTGAAAAATTAGAATCTTAACCTTGAAAATACAAGCCCCTACTTTATTTTTCACTCTACCTATCGCCTCTCCTTGTTGGTCATCATCATCACCACCTCGCTCCTCTCCTCCTCCTCCTACTCCTACTCCTACTTTCCCCTATGCACTGACATGCCCATGGGGGCATCTACCAAGAAAATCATGGTAGGACCTGCTATCACCCACTAGGTTCTGAAGCCGCAAGCAAGCCCTACATCATTGACAGACAATATTAGGGGATGATCATCATTGTCAGACCCATAGTCATTAACAATGGAATATGTTATGATTGGATGATGAAGATCACCTAGTTTGGTGGCACTCTTGGCTACTCAAACATACATACGGGGAGTTGAGGGGATGGTTTTTAAAATATCAAACTGTTGGGTGACTTGGTACCAATAATAAGGAACTATAATATAATCAGTGTTCCCTATCAAGAGACAATCATGTTGCATATGTCATAGTTTCCACCTATTTATGGGCCACTACATTCCCATATATGGTCGCCATCTAACCTCATGGGACCATAAAGTATCAAATTGTAATCACCAAAATTGAAGGTCTTTGTATCTCCAGTCGCATACCAATGGGTACACATGGGCCATCGATGTACTAAGATTTGTTCCCTATGGAAACTCGACTAGCCAACTAGCTATAATGTGTCCAAAATCCCACACCTACAAGAGTGTGTAGGCTATGAGACTGGAGTACTCATAATGCACATATTTCCATAGCTCATGGTACAAGTGGGTGAGCATGCTATGACCCCAAGAAAAAATGGTTCACCACTCCTCCATCTCACAAATCATATGGATGAGGCCCTCATGCCAATGTGAGCCTCACTCATCCATGGTGACTCGAATGACAACTATGACTACCATCACCCTCCTCAAAAGTGGGACTACCACTCATCCCTACTCAAACCACTATATATAGATGTGGCCAGTGGTTTCATTGGGCTTTGTGTGTCTAAAATAGTACTATTAGCCCTTTAATACCTCAAGGAGCGAGCATGTATCATCAAGAGCCACCCACCATTTATGGATGGGAAAGCCAATGATGCAGTACAAATCCTCAAGTGTGACCTTCATCTCTCCTAGCAGTAGATGGAAAGAGGAAGTCAATGCATCCCAACTCTCCATGAGCACCATCAGTATCAAAGGATGGTATAACATCTTGGGCAGGGTGTGGGTCTACCATAGGCCCATTTTCCAAATATGACCTTGGTCATCAAAATGCATCTGGGTTGCTTGATCTTGAAGTATAGTAAGCACATTCCTTCCTTTGTGCTCTCACATCTCAAGCTAATCCTACAAAATAGAAACAAAATCTATGTCAGATCCATCCAAATTATTCTAAATTTTATATCAATTTTTTCTCTAAGTGACCTTTAGGACAGAGGCATGTCACACAGACATCTATGTGACACATGCTAGTGTCTAGGGTCATCTACTATGAATGTTCTCTGGGTGGCAGCGTGCATTATGGACATCAACGCGAATGAAGGCTTCTAGTTTATTGTCAGAACAATAACATGTAGGTTGGATGCCTTTGTTCCAATCAGATGCATGTGTGCTACTTCGGATTTGAAAAAAAAATTAAAATGCCTAAAATGGAAACAAAGGGTCAAAATTGATGTACCCCATCAACCTTGTCTCCAGTGCCTATGACCTTGCATAGCTGCTAGATCTTTGGGCCCACGTAATCACATCTGTGAGGCATTTTTTTGACTTTTCTCTCATAAAATTCAATAATTCACTCATGGTGAATAGTTAATAAGTCATTTTTGGCCCATTTTTCTGAATGTACGTGATCTTTCTATTTTTCTTATTTTCATCCCACCTAGCTAGGGGTAAAATAGGAGGGAGTATATACTCACCTCTTCATCATATTTTTCTTCTGAACCACCAAATTTTTCTTGAGCATTCTTCTCACCATGGTAGCTTCTAATTTTTGAATTGACCTAAATTTGTGTTTTGTAGAATGACCCTTCATGTCTAATGTTGTGGTTTCTCATTGGGTTCGATCATTGGGGCATAGTTAGTATCTACCTACTTGACCTCTGTAGCCTCTACAATATCTTTTTGGCATGCAAATCCATAAAATTTTCAAAATTTTCATGCTTGCACTAATGTTTTCTTTTCTACTTTAGTGTAGCTGATTTTTCTCAAAAATCAGCTCACTAAAGTGGGGGGGAAATGTAATATGGTAAAATTGCACCCTGTGGAAATTTCACATTTGTGCATTTGGCCCCCACATTTAAGGTGCCTAGTTCCATTTATGACAAGAATCTTATGAGTCAAAATTTCATGATTCCAACTCCATAAGGGGCAATGATGAAGCAACAACAGTCCACCACCTCATTTCTTGCAAAGTTATAAGTTGGATGTCTACGTGGTACGATAGCATCCGGTGATTTTTTTAGTGGCTAATATTCGCCAATTGGCTAATAGTTCAAGATATAATGTGAGTTGAATCACCACATTTTTACAAAATTTTATTATACTCTTATTTAAATTGCCAAAGAATTTATTTTATTAAAAAATTTAATGCAAAAATTTGCCACAATATTCTATACATGATTAGATCAAATTCGTCTAAATTTGATAAATTATAGTAGAAATATATATTGATTCCCCAATAGTATATCATAATTATAAGTTCCTTTAGGACCATATTTCTGATCTTTAGTTTCCACCATTGATTTATAATATAATCTAATGGCCCTTGTATTCCATGAGGTAACATGTACCCATGATTTGTAATGCTCATGGGGCCCATAATTTTGGGTCTCATGAGCATTATAGATTGTGGGTATATTTCACCTCACAGAGTACAATGCAAGTCATTAGATCAATGATCCAAAAGAAAATTTCAAGCCCCATGAGAATTATAGATCATAGGTACATTTAACCTTACAAAATACAATGAGGGCCATTATATTATATTGTAAAAAAATGATGGCAAGTAAATATTATAGTCTACCTTAAACCCATCGATAATTTCTACCCTTAGGCCCCTACTTTTCCATGAGAATTATTTTTAGATTGGATGGATTAAGCCATCATAATTAATGCATTTTCGATGAGGGATACACCACTTGAAATCCATAAAAACACAACAATGGAATACCAACATAGAAGATGCAAGACAAAAAATAACTCGCCTTAAATTATTTTTCATAAAATGAAATTACACATTCAGAACTTACAATGCTACAACCTCATGGGCTTGATTCATTACAACAAAATCAACTCTAAAAGAAAATCTATTATTTAGAGCCACAATCTGAACAAATGGAGCCACCTTCTATAACCCCCACTTAACCCTTTTATTTTTCCCAATAACCTCCCTAGAATGTTCTAAAAAGTGTAACTTTCCCTTTTGTTTTGACACCAAAAGTCTTGTCGTTTGATTTCTTGCCTAGGAAGATATTTTAATGAAATTTAATTTTTAGTGGGGCAGCTTCACAGGGCCATAATTTTTTATTCAGGTGTCCGATTTTCTATTATATAATATATCGTTGGAAAGCTCTTGAAGAGATCTACAACAAGATTGTTTTGTCTACTTTTTGAGTTCTTTTGGGGCTTCTAAGGTTTCCAAATTTGAATTTGAAGTTGCATTGGAGAAATTTCTTGAGATGGAAACTTTAATATCTCCCAAACTGTAGAGGGTATTGAGATGATTCTTCTGCCATCAGAATTTTTTTCAGTTTCGCTCCTTGGGGTAAGTTTTTAAATCCATAAGATCCCGTTTAGGCTGACTTACTAAAAATAGTAAGTGACCATTTTTCACCTTTTCTAACTTCTAATTGTCTTACATCCCTTAAGTGCCATCTTGGGACTCAAACAACTAAAATAAAATAAGGAAAAACATTTTTTTGGGTGATGCAAGATTTCCCTACACCATTGGATGCTCATGCATCAGACACCCAGGGTAATTTGAAAAGTGACCCTGTCACTTCTAATCAGGAGTTAGAGGGAAACCAAGACGATTAAGTACAGCCTTAGAAAACTATGATGAATCTTCAATAGGCCTTCCTTTCCATTTAACCATATATTCTTCATGTTCTTTGTTTCTTGTATTTGTTCCCACATGACTATCCAAGATTTCTTCTATCTCTTCCTTCTTTGAAGTAGGTACTAGAATTTTCCACTATTCTTTTATCAGCCTATCCTCTATATCACCTTCATGATACTCTGTCAAATCAGTAATGTTGAATATAGGAGAAATGTTTATTCCACTAGGAAACTCTACCTCATAAGAATTTCCTGAATCATGCTTCTTTATGATCTTGCATGGTCAAAATTTCTTCATTTTCAATTTTTTATGGTTTCCCATTGGGAACCTTTCTTTCCTCAAGTGAGCCATGACATCATCGCCAACCTGAAATTCCTTAAATCTCCTCTTTTGATCAGCCTTAGCTTTGTATTGAGAATTCATCTTATTGAGGTGATTTCTTGCCTCTTCATGCAAGTTCTTTAGGTGCTCTGCAAAATCTTCAACCTCAGCACTACTCTTTTCTCCTTTGTCCATCTTCCTCAACTCAAAAACATTCCTTGGACTACTCCCATATACAAATTGAAATGGGGATTTACCAATACTCTTATTGACATAATTTTTGTAAGCAAATTATGCCTGTGGTATAATCAAATCCCATCCCTTGGGCTCATATCCTACTAATCATCTTAGCAGGTTACCCAAACTCCTATTCACCACCTTCATTTGTCCATTATTCTATGGATGGTGTGCAGAATTGAACTTCAAATATTTCTTCAACTTCTTCCATAATGTCCTCCAAAAATAAACAACAAATTTGGTATCTCTATCTAAAGCTATACTCTTTGGTAGACTATGTAGTCTCACCACCTCTCTAAAAGACAACTCTACAATATGAACAAGATCACTAGTCTTATGACACAAAATGAAATGCACCATCTTTGAAAATCTATCCACCACCACCACAAATATGTAATCATTCCCACTCTCTATCATTGGCAAACCAGAACAAAATCCATGCTAATATCCTCCATGGTCTCTCAAGTACAAGTAATGGTTGATACAATCTAATATTTTGACTTGTTCCTTTCGCCATCTGACATACTTTGCAACTTTGTACAAACTTCTTCACATCTTGTTATAACTGTGCCCAATTATAATTCTCACTAACTAGAGTAATGGTCTTATCTCAACCAAAATGTCCAATCAATCCTCCACTATGCTTCTCCTTTATTAGATTCTCTCTCATAGATCTCCTTGGAATGCACAATCGGCTTCCTCTAAAAAACATCCCATCTTTGATTAAGAAATCCAACCATTTTGTCTTATCTAAAGTGACATGTTCCAAACAAGCCTTCCAATCTTGTACAAAGTCTAGATCTTTTAGGATGCACAAATTCTTGAGTTCATTAAACCCAACAACCTCTATATTCCTCTCTATCAACAAATTTTTTCCTTCTAGTCAAGGCATGCTGCAACTCTGTTTGACCTTCCCACTCCTATGCTTCAGAAACAAAGAAATTATAACTCGCAGAAACAAAACCATTTTAAATTGCCTTTGATTTATTTTTCCTTGACTACTGAGATACTACAAAGCCTAGTGATCAGTATATAAAAAAATTCTTTTGGAAACAAATTGTGTCTCCATTTCTTTAAAGCCTAAAGTATAGCATAAAACTCTTGATCATAGAAAAAATATTTCTTCTTAGCATCATTTAACTTCTCACTAAAATAGGCAATAGGATTACCTTCTTGACTCAAAACAACTCATATGGTAGTGCCACTAGAATCACAATCTACCTGAAAAACCTTATTTAAATATGGAAGTGCCAAAATAGGTTGCTTTGTGACTTTCTTCTTCAACATATCAAAACTCTTTGTTGCTCCTATAGTCCATTTAAAATCCTTTTTATCCCCTCTCATTGCTTCAGTTAGAGGTGCATAAATACTACTAAAATTCTTAATAAACTTTATGTAAAAACTTGCTATACCATGAAATGACCTTGCCTCTGTAACACTCCTTGGGGTAGGCCATTCAATGATATCTCTCACCTTCTCTAGATCTATTTTAAGACCCTCTGCTGAGACAACAAATCCCAAATACACTAACTCTCTCTTCACAAAACTATATTTCTTCAAATTAATCAACAATTTCTCCTCTCTTAGCTTCTCAAAACTCTTTGGATATCCATCAGTTGCTCTCAAGTATCTTCTTGAGAAATCAAAATATCATCCAAATGAAAATAACTAATTTTCCTAAAATTCTTTCAATACCTCATTCATAACCCGCATAAATGTGTTTGGTGCATTGGTTAGCCCAAAAGGCATGACTAACCACTCATACAAACCCTCCTTGGTTTTGAACATTGTCTTCCATTCATCTCCTTCTCTAATCTAGATCTAGCGATATCCACTCATCAAATCTATCTTCATGAAGTACTCAGCTCCACTCAAACAATTCATAATGTCATCCATTTTCGGCAAGGGAAATCTATACTTGATGGTGATCTTGTTGATGGCTCTAGAATTTTTACACATCTGTCATTCCCCATCCTTCTTTGGTGCTAGTATTGTAGGTACTGTACATGGACTGAAACTCTTTCTGATAAATCCCTTCCACAATAACTCTTGCACATGTTTTCTCAACTCTTCACTCTCTACTAGAGTCATATGATGACTTACCTTATTCAAAAAACTGGCTCCAAGAATTAGGTCCATCTAATGACTAATCTTTCTTATTGGAGGAAAACCTTTAGGTACGTTATTAGAAACAATATCTTGAAACTCATTCAAAAAATATAAAACCTCTATAGGTACCTCATTAGTATCTTCTTTATCAACTCTAGGGATCAATGCAAAATACATATGTTCATGCCTCATACCTTCTAGGAACTTTATTCCATCAACCAAAAAAATTCTTGCATTATTGCATACCTTTTCTTTTGCCTCCCTCAGGGGTTTCAACTTATGATGAACCCCATCCTTTGTCAAGGAATAGGTGTTAGCATGTCCATCATGCACCGCTCATCAATCAAACTGCCATAGTATGCCTAACAACATATGAAAAGCATCCATAGGCATAATATCACACAATACCTCATCATGGTAATTTCCAATATTGAACTTTACCAGACATTGTTCATTTACCAAAGCTTTATGGTCCTTCTACAACCAAACAATCTAGTATGTATTTGGATGCCTTCTTCTCTCCAACCACAACTTACTAACCATCTCTTTTGGAACAAGGTTATCAGTACTACCTCCATCAATAATAACATTGCAAACTTTACCTTCACACTTACATCTAGTGTGAAACAAATTCTTCCTTTGAGTTGGTTCTTTCTCCTCATTTAGCAAGGCTCTTCTAGTAATAAGAACCTCTCCTTTTTTTGCATCCTTAGAATGTGAAGACTCAACATCTTCATCTACATGTGCAATTTGTGCATTACCCTCATGTCTTCTATTTGTCCTTCCTTGATGTTGAGGACACTCATAGGCTCTATATCCTTCTTCTCTGCACTAGAAATAGGTTCCACAAAAGCCTCCTCTTCCAAGTCCTCATCTAGATCTTCCTCTTCCTCTTTGGTCTCCATTATTTTGATCATGAGGACGGTAGGTGTTATCTCCTTTGTAGTTGTGGTTGCTACTAGAACATTCCCCCTTCTTTTGATCTTCATTTCAACCGCCATATGAATGTCCACTAGTCTTTCCACCACAACCCCCACCTCTTTGCTTGCTTTCAAACCTTCTATTCAACTTTTTTTCTACCTTCAAAGCAAACTAATATGCATCTTCAATGGTAGAAATTCTTACCAGACCCAACTCTTCTTGAATACCTGACTTCAACCCATTAATGTAACGAGCAACTTTTTCCTTGTTGGCCTCATAATGGCCTATTCTAATCAAGACACCGTAGAATTCTTCTATATGCTCCTTGGCAAATTTTCTTTCTTTTTTCAACCCTTGCATCTTCAACAAATCTAGCTCATAGTCCATAGGAATGAATTTTCTTTTTAATTTGTCCACCATCTGGTCCCATCTGGTTATTTTCTCTTTTCCATCTTGATTTATTTCTAGTTGTACCTCTTTCCACCAAATATTTGTATGACCCTTTAGCTTGGTCTTTGCAAATTTGACCCTCTCAGGATCTACCACCTCCTCATATTCAAAGTACTCCTCAATATCATTGATCCAATCAATCAACTCTTCTGGGTTAAGATTTCCAGAAAATGTAGAAACATCGATCTTTGGCCTTTTCCCAATCTTAGAGATGGCCTTAAATAATCTAACTTTCTCTGGATCTACTGCATCTTGTTCTTCTTTGAACTGTTCCTCATTTTCAGCTTCATCTTCACTTTCATCACCTCTTCTTGGCTCAAACCCTCAGCGTAGCTCCTCTTGCAATGCTTGAACTTGTCTCTACAATGCTCTAAAACCCTCTTCTGGTACAATAACATTTCTTCCACCAAAATGGTTTCTTCACATAGGCATTCTGATCACTTTTCTCATAAACCCACAACCACAAGTCCTGGTGCAAACTACCTCATGTTCAACGATCTGTTTACACACTCAGGAAAACCCACTTTAATACCACTTGATGAGGGATACACCGCTTGAAACCAACACATAACACAACAAGAGATACCAACATAGAAGATGCGAGAAAAAAAATAACTCATTTTCAATTATTTTTTAGAAAATGAAATTACAGATTCAAAACTTACAATGCTACAACCTCATGGACTTGATTCATTACAAAAAAAAATCAACTCTAAAAGAAAATCTATTATTTGAAGCCACAATCTACACTAATGGAGCCACCTTCTACAACCCCCACTTAACCCTTTTATTTTTCCCAATAACTGCCCTAGAATGTTTTAGAAAGTGTAACTTTCCATTTTGTTTTGGTGCCAAAATCCCTGTCATTTGATTTCTTTCCTAGGAAGATATTTTAATGAAATTCACTTTTAGTGGGGTAGCTTCATGAGGCCATAAGTTTTGATCCAGGTGTTTGATTTGCTATTATAATATATCATTGGAAATTTCTCAAAGAGATCTACAATGCTAAAACCATTGGAGATCATTTCATCCACTTTTCAAGTTGTTTCGAAGCTTCTAAGGTTTTCAAATTTGAATTTGAAGTTGCATTGGAGAAATTGATTTTGAAGTTACATTGGAGGAATTTCTCGAGACGAAAACTTTAATATGTCCCAAACCATACAGGGTATTGAGGCGATTCTTCTATCACCGGAAATGTTTTTCAGTTCTACTCCTTGGTGTAAATTTTCAAGTCCATACAAGCTCGTTTAGGCCGACTTACTAAAAATAGTGACCATTTTTTACTTTTGACTGTCTTACATCCCTTAAGTGTCATCATGGGACTCAAAAGAACTAAATAAAAATAAGGGAAAATATTTTTTTGGGTGATGCAAGATTGCCCTACACCGTTGGATGCTTCTGCATCATTTCCAATTACTTTTCAAGATTCACCAAAATTTTCTACAAAATTTTAGTTATGTAAAAAAAACGCCAATAAAATTAATATTTTTTTCAAAAAAGAGGAACTTGATTTGCCAATAGAATTAATTTTTTTTCCTAAAAATGAAATATTCACCAAGATTTTATATCTTTTTTTGAGGGGGGTTTCTTAAAGTTATCACTAATAGCGTCCCTTGAGCTTTACAAATTCAAATGAGGAGTCTCAGGAATCCTTTCCATGACATGTGTCGTTGTGGCATAATTTTGAGTGTAACGGCTCCTCCCACCCATGCAACTTCACAAAACTCTTCTTTGCACTCCCATTTGCATGCATTATCACTCGAACTCATTCCAACTTGTTCTCTTCTTTCTTTTCTTTTTTACATCACGATTCTATGGCGAAGCTCTTCCGGATTGAAGTGTCACCAACAACCAAATATCTCTTGCAAATGCTCAACATCATGTCTATCAAGCCAAGAGGGAGCCACAAACTATTAGTAATGCTCTCTTGCTTTCTTGTCTATTTGCTAGCAAACTTATTTTGTTTATATTTCATGATACAGGTTCTCCTCCATAGTGGGGTTTGCTTTTATCACTTAGCTATCTATTTTGTGATATGGTTTCTCTTCCATCATGGGGTTTTCTTTTATCACTCATTGTGTCTACTTTAATTTGTGTCTTTTATACTCTCTATCTATCTAGCTATCCATGGAGGTGGGAACAACAGAACGGGGGTTTGACTAAGGCAAGCCCCAAAATAGCCCCAAAATTTTTCCTCGTTCACCTTGTGTGCAAGTTGCTCTTGTGGAACTTTGTGGGAGGCTTTGAAGCATAGGACCCCTTGTGAGTTAATATCTTTCCTTTTTGTTCATTTATTCTCATTCCTTCTTTTTATCAAGTTAGTAGATTAAACAGACCTCAAATTCTGAATAATTAGTAGATTATTTAAGTCTTGTGCAAAGGGTCTAGTTCTTTGTCTGTACAAGACGCTAGCACATCCCTAAGACAACAACATGTTGCGTTGTCATCCTACTTCCACACAGATGTCCTTTGGCTGAGAGCTTATCCTCTTGTCTCAGAAATCTCTGCAATCTACTCTTTCAGTCCTCGAAGTCCTTTATTTATGATCATTCCAGAAACTCTAATTTAAGAACGTTTTGCAATCTCTTTCATCTTGAACCTCCATCACTCGAGTCTATGTCATTGAGGTGACTGGGGGAAATTCACTCCCTTTGGACCTTGTTCGTCTTGAGACTTGGGAGTAGCAAATCTCCTCCTTCACACATATACCTATTAGAGGTGATTGCTTGATTTACATAAGATGATATGCCAATTTATAGATTGTTTATAGGGAGGATGGATGGTGAAGATTTGACTAGAATATTGAAGTGGAGAATAGATTTGAGGAATTCCCTAGGATCGAGGAGAAAATGAAAGTTTTAGATTTAATTCTATTTAAGATGAATGGCTAAGATTGTATTTGCTAAAATAGTAGTTTATTGTAACCATAAAAAATTGGTAGGGAAATATATTTATTTTTAGCAATGATGGAGGGAATGTAGGTAAATTAAATTTTAAAATATTATTTAACTTAATTATTCATGTAAGGTAAAAAAATTATAATTTTTTGTGGGGATAATGCATTTGTTATTTTTTTAATGTTTTTTACTTAAAATTAAGCAATTGTTAAATGAATGGAATATATGTGTATTAATTTGTGTTAACAAGGAAAACATTGAAAGTAAAATTTGGAAAGAAATAGTAAAGAGGATTAAAAATTGTCTAGTCATGTGGCATATTTTTTATTATGTAGTGGCTACATAATTTCAACCCACCTCTTTTTTCATATTTTAGGATGTAGTCCTATTGTGGAAGCTTAAGATCTATTTTTATAGAACAAAAGTTCCTATGAGATGGAAAAGAAATTCACATGATAAATTAGAATCTTATGTTGCAAGTATGTTGCAAGTGTTGTCATTGATGTCAACAGTATGGATTTTTTTGATTATGTTGTCTCTATTGTCAACAAAGTGGTAGTATGTGGGTGGTTGCATATGCTATAATCAGGAAGTTAATTATAATGTATGAGATTCGATAAGTACGTATTTTAGCAAGGCTTCAAGAAAGGTACTACAAATAGTAATTTGTACATCAAAATAGAGGATGCAAAGATTCTAATTGTTATGGTGTATGTTGATGATATAATCTTTGGAGGCAATGATGAAATGTGTAAGAGGTTTGTTGAAGAAATGCAAAAAAAATTGAAATGTCTATGTTAGGTGAGTTATCATTCTTTCTTGGACTACAAATTACACATTTAGATAATGGTATCTTTATCTCTCAAGCAAAGTATATTAAGGAAATGCTAAACAAGTTTTGTATGGAAGACTATAAACTAGTAAGTACTCCAATGGTAACTAGTTGCCATTTGAGTAAGGATGATGTGTCACCTAAGGTAGATCAAACTTTGTATAGGTCTATGATTAGGGGCCTACTATACTTAATTGTTGCAAGGCTTGATATTATACAAGAAGTTTGCTTGGTTGCAAGGTTTCAAGATGATCCAAATGAAATTCATGTAAAGGTCATCAAGAGGATTTTCAAATATTTGAAGAGCACTCCAAACTATGGTTTGTGGTATCAAAAGGGTAATGATTTTTCTTTAAATGCATATATTGATGTTGATTGGGTTGGTAGTGTTGGTGAGAGAAGAAGTACGAGTGGTGGAGATTTATTTTTGGGAGAAAGATTGGTCTCTTGGTTTAAAAAGAAGCAAGACTCAGTGTCCTTATCAACAATAGAAGTAGAGTATATTGTTCCAGCATCTTGTTGCACCTAAGTGTTGTGGTTGAAGAAAACTTTGAAGGACATCAAGGTGATGTATGATGAGCCCATTCCAATTTTGTGTGATAATACAAGCACCATCAATATTTCAAAGAATCTTGTGATGCATGCTAGAACCAAGCATACATCTATCAGATATCATTTCTTAAGAGAGAAAGTTATGGATCAAGAAGTAAGATTGGAGTATGTGCCCATAAAGAAACAAGTTGTAGACATCTTCACAAAGGCACTCTCAAAGGATGCATTTGAGTATCTCAAACAAAAGCTAGGTGTTGTTTCCCCTCCTTCTAACTAGATAGATAGTTGATGCATCTGTCTAGGGAGAGCAATTTAAGACACATTTTTATCCCTAGACTGATGATGGCTACCTCTCAAGGGGAGCAAGTAGAAGAATATTGAGGTTTATGTAGATAGGGGAGCCTATATGCCATGACAAGCTCCATTGAAGACCATTAGCCCTTTGTCCTTGATGTCAAAGGGGGAGAGATGGAGCAATGGGTAGATATTACATATCTTGTTGGTGTTACCATCAATTCCAAAGGGGGAGATTGTTCCAAGTATGTTGTAGGTGCTGTCAAAATTATGGAGTTTTCTGATGATGTTGTCTTTGTTGTCAGTAAAGTAGTAGTATGTGGATGGTTGCATATGTTGCAATCAAAAAGTTAAGTATAATGTATGAATTTGGATGTCATGAGTTGCTATAACAGTTGTTTCCTATTGCTCATGAATAAGTGAATGATTTTGTGAATGTTGTATTCACTATCTGTTGATGTAATTTGTATAAAAGAATCTCTTACAATCAGTGGCTCAGGAAAGTGCTCTGAAAAGCTCCAAAGAATGCTCTGCATTCCTCCACATTTTATGATATGGTCTTGCGGTTTGAAGGATAGATTGAGTCAAGTGTGAAGCCTGTATATTCCTATTTTCATAACGTAGAAGTCATCACAAAAGTTTCTTGAGTAAGCAGAGTGAAGAATATAATGTAGAAGTCACCACAAAAGTTTCCTGAGTAAGTAGAGTGAAGACTATAATGTAGAAGTCACCACAAAAATTTCCTGAGTAAGTAGAGTGAAGACTATGTTGTTATAGTCTTGGAAGGTTTAAAGAAATGTTCCACATTTCTCTACAGTTGCTATTGTGGTCTTGTGGTTTGGAGGATGGGTTTTACATGTCTATTTGTTGTCTCTCTTTGAGTTTCGATTGTGTAAGTGTACCATAAGTCGAGTTGTCAAAGTTATATCTCAAGACTATGTTGTATGGGTTTGCAATAGATATTGGTTCTATGTCTGTTTGCTTGGGCCAGTATAATGTTGCATGAAGTTATGAAAGTAGGGAATGGAAATATTCTTGAATATCATTTGATGCTTGTGATGTAATCCGCGTGATGCTATCTTGTCTCTTGGGTACCACTTGTGGTCTAGAGTTAAGTTTTTGAGGGTTGAGTGTTCGTTGGGCCAACTTAGTACTCTAAGTTGTTTGCGCCAAGTTTCTATAATGTGCACCAACATGGGAATATGTGCAAGGTTAAACTAGGTCCTACTTATCTCCTAATTTGGACTGCATTGAATTTCCTTTTCCCATGAATGTTTTGGAGCTGACTCAATATGGTCGTTGCACGTTTCATGTTCATACATTTCTATGTGGCTGACAAGGAGAAACTTTTTGATACTTGTGGAAGGTATAAATGAAAGATCCATTGTGTGATCATGTAGTATAAGTGTTCAATGTGTGATTAATGTAATTTTCCGAAAGCGGTGTGTTGAAGGCAAAGGAATGTGTGAATTTGTAGAGAATTGTTTGATGTATGCTAGAGGCAGTGAGCTGAAAGAAGAAGAGTACAAGTGAAGTGCAGAAGGCAGTGAGCTGACCAAAGTGTGTAAGTGAGTGCTAGAGGCAATGAGCCAAAGGCAGAAGTGAAAGTGTGAATGTTGGAGGAAGTGAGTGAAAAGTAGAAGAGATTGTGCTAAAGGCAGTGATCCGAAGGCAACAAAAGTGTTATGGTGGTGGTTAATCATCTGATTCATTAAAGTGTTGTATTCTGAGGTTGTAGCCTCATTCTATAAGTGTTGAGCAGGGAGTTATAAACTTCCTTAGGTTAAAAACCTTAAAAACCTTTTGTAATTGTTGTTTCATTTTGTGAGGATGGATTTGGATAGTAGCTCTAAGCAACTTTCTCACTGTGGTTTTCCCCTTGTTGGATTTTCCACGTAAATCTGGTGTTGTGCTTCTATGCTCTTGCTTTGAATGGTTTATCTAACTAAGACAATTATAAGTTTTGATTGATAAGTTGAATTGAATTAATTTAAGGGATATACTGATTTACCAACCCCTCTCCTTCCCCACCCCCTGCACTCTCCCCCTACCCTTGGCCCACTCCCTCGACCAAGCCCTCTTCCCTAACCCACGCTCCCTTCCCCCTCTCCCCCCTCTCCCACAACCCCCCTACCCCCTCGCCCCTCCCAACTCCCTTCTCCCACCCACTTCCCTCTCTCAATATATATGTGTGTTCTAACATCTTATCCTTGAAAATACAAGCCCCTTCTTTTATTTCTCAATTTCCAACCATTGCCATGTCTTGAACCTACATTTTAGTATTAACTATTGCTTAAAAAAATATTTTAACTATATATTTTAGTATTGACAATTACAACATATATATATATATATATATATAGCTTAAAGATTTAAGCTCACCCACTACTTGTATGTGAAATGCTCCTATGGAATATTTTAGAAAACCTTGCTCTATAAAATTATAGTCTTATTTCAATCCCTATATTATAACAATTTCACTATTATAAGAGAAGATATCAAATTATCCTATATACTTAATTTAAAATTTGCATAGGCTTGTCAATGGATCTTTGGTGTACAGGTAAAGTTGAATGGTTTTGAATGAACCTTCAAGTATCAAATCTTGTTGAGTGCAAGGCCTCGACACCATAAGGGATGATACCAAAAAATAATGGTTCGGACAATTTTGACATAATGAATACCCCTTAATCCTTAACTCTCAACCGAAGAGGTTTTAACCTAAAACTTGTACTCCCATATCGAACAATTAAACAATAATAAACCCTACAATACAAACAAATTTACATAAAAGCAACTGTCCATGAACTTAATGGGGCCCTTCATCTAAACATTCCCAATGAGCAGGGCTGTGTAAAGTCCTAACCTGCATACAATCACCACCTAAACATTCACAATGACCAGGGCCGTCTAAGCTCCTATAGTCAAACCTGCTTACTGCAACCACCCCGTATTTATCTAGCCCGTGACGATAAATAATAATAAAAAACTCTTTAAATAACCATTCATCGTGGCTAATTATGCTAACAATGGAGGATCCAGACCCTTGCGAAAGGGCAAGAAAATGGCTTCAATCGCTCCTAAAAGTTGAGAATTTGAGCAAGATAAATCCAAGAGAAGCCCCAGTATCCCTCGATTCCTCTAATATTTACGAAGGATTCGTTTTCAGAGGCCTGCAAATCGAGCAACTCAAAAATGGCCGCGCTCTCTGCACATTCAAAGTGCCTCCTCGTCTTGTGGTATGTATGCTTTGAAATTCAATTCTCTGATTAACCCTGAAAATGATTTTCCTCTGCTCCCAGCTAATGAACATTTATTTATTTACAGGATGAATCCGGAATCTGGCCTGCCCGTGCGATAATGTCTTTGGTAGACAATGTTTGCGCAGCCGCCATCATGACCTGCAACAAACCCGTCAAGGTCTCTGTGGATTACAATCTCTCATATTTGTCTGCAGCCAAAACCCATGTAAGCATAAATCTTTCTGTTATTTTCAGTTTTCCCCGAAGTTTGCTTAAATAGTAATACTCCCCTGTGTTTATTTAGGATGAAATAGAAATTGATGCTCGAGTTTTAGGGCACAAGGGAGGGCTGTCTACAGTAGTTGTGGATATGAGAAACAAAATAACAGGGCAGCTTGTTGCTCAGGCTCGCCAGACTATGCATAATCTTGGAGGTCTTAAGCTACCACCACGTAGCAAAATGTAAGGCTAGTCTGTAAAAATCCTCTTCTGACATGGCCAGAAATGGATATATTGTCATTAGAATTTGTTTTGCAGATTTTTTGTTTTCAATATTTTTCTCAAATGTTGTAGACATGAGCTATGTTGCTATTTTAATTTCACATCCTTTATTCCTGGCTTTGTTTCAGAGTCTCAAAATTATTTGTTTTTAGGTGCTGTCAAGCTGCATTTAATGCCCAAAATATTTAATGTATTCTATTGAATTTTTTTATATTGAGAAAATGCAAAGTACATAAGCTAAAATGCAGTAATAAACTGCAAAACAAATCAACAAGTCATGAGAGTCAGGAAGTCGCTGCCAGCTGTAGTAAATTGCATAACAGCAGAGGGCAGAGTATCACAATTATATAAACAGCACTAAATACATAGCAGCAAACTGAAATAGCAACATTACAATGACCAAATAGAACAGTGGAGACGTAGATCAGCAACAAATACAGTAAGCTGAAGCAACAAGATCAAAACTGAGACCTTAGAGTCTGCGCGATATGAGGACACTTTTTGCTTAACAGCTATTTCACTTGCAGTTTGATTTGTTGAATGTGGACCTCCGGCATAGGATTCTTTTCTTTTCGGACTCCGCCTGCAATGAGGAAAGTGTAAATTCATTTATACTATAATATCCCAACTTAATGTCACAAAAGAAAAACATTAACAACAACAAATTAGTTATACCAACTTTCTAGAAGTATCAAAGTTATGAAAGTTATGTTGAAGATAATGGATTAGGAGTTGATTTCATCCAATCAATAGATGACCTCTTTGTTCTTTGACATGACTTCTAACATAGAAGATAATGAAACAATCCAGAAAAATGACAAAGTAAAGTCTTTGCAACTACAATTTTTAGATGAATAGTAGTATTAGAAAATAAAGTTGAACATTTAATTTTCATAAATGTAAATTGAGTCAGCAATAAAATTATTCCTCGAACCAATTCCAAATATAACATCTTTCCAACTTAAATAATGACCAAATAAATTTGATAAATTTCTAATAATAACCAACCATTATTTATTTACCAAACATGCATCCCCAAAGTAAGTGCTTCATATTTTGTTAGCATGACAAAAAATGTACTTAACTAGTTGAATAGACAATCATTTTAATCTTTCACCAACAAATAGTTTTTAGTATAATAATTTCCAAGCAAATATTTGAGCATTTGAATCAACCTTCGACTCTCAAGATTGAATACTTAACTTAATTCAATATATATGACTAAAATTACATTTCTATTTAATATTGAGATAAAGAACCTAGGAGATCTTGGGTAGATGATGGATATATATTTGCTCTAAAGAGAAGAAAAATAAATTTTAGAAAAAAAGTCAATATCAATCTTTGCGGTTTAAGATAAAGGAGTACATAAGTTAATAGTTAAATTAGATGGAACTAAGGATTGGACAAAGAGAAGAAAGTGCTTGAAGTTATTATTCAAGTAAAAATGAGTTGTAATATCCAACAAAGGATAGCATTGCAAAGAGGAAAAGTCCCATAAATTATCAAACTATCTAACATTTGTCTGGAACAAATGAAAAGTTTGTTTGGAAAATATTATAGCTAGTCGTTCTCCTTGAAATGGTATATTTGTTCCACCAAATGAAAGAAGAAGCAAAGCTAAAACTATATTCTAGTGATGACTCATTCCAATTAAAATTGATATACTTTTTCTCATGCTTACCAAATGGGTTGAAAAGAAGAAGAGGCTCTAATTTGAAAGTATGATGAAAGGAGAAGCTTATCCAACTAGTTAACCTTATTCCACTTCCCTTTAACAACATTATTAAGTGTATATTTCAATAAGATCCTCCATATCTCATCACTTTTAACAACTTTAGTGATTCATTTAGCCATTGAACATATTCTTTGATTTTAGGATTTGTAAGTCCAAGTCCACCCTTGGATTTAGGTTGTATGCATTGAGATCAGTAGACAAATTTACAACCGATAGTACCATTTCATTCAATCCCTATGAAATATGGAATTAGTTTACAGAAGTATCCATATCCTTTTCTCAATGACATCCAACAAGAGAAGTAAACATGAGTAGTAAGATAACTTATATTTGCCACTTGAACTTTCCTTACTAATGAAATAAACTTATTACCACAATTAAATAGCTTATTTGTAACTCTAAAGGTATTGATTCCAAAAAGAAATTAAAGATAAATCCCATAAAAACAATATGGATACCAAGTAATTTCACCATGTCTTATTTGCTTCCACTCTTTTTGAATCCACTAAGGAATTAGACCATCTCAATCTGTCAATAAAATTGTTTTATGATTAGCCAAATGAGATCTTGTAATAGAGCAATATAAATTTAAAATATCCAAATTATTATTCAACTCATTTTAGTGTTTTACCAAAATAATATGTTGTCATTAACAAAGTGTGAATTAATTATAATAATATCATGAAAGATGGAAATGTCAAAAATGAGTTGTAGTTATTTGGAATTTTGTAATATATACTTGAAAGCATCAACAATAAGAACATGTAAAAAGGGGCTAATGGACTGCCTAGTTTAATGGATCATTCTAAAATGAAAAGAAGCAAAGATAAAATGATTAAGCACTATATGCACATTAGAAATATTAAAAAGTATTTGAACATGAGCATAAATTTTGGGTCCAAAACACAACTACTATATCATTTTAATAATGAACCTCTAACATATTATTTCATAAGCTTTATCAAAGTCTAGTTTCACCAACAAAGCATTTTGAGAGCTCAATCACACATTTCCTAGGCAAGAATCAAGTTATCAAGAATATATATTTGTCCAATAAAACCTATTTATTTTAGTCTCACAATACCATGAATTACTAGTTTTAATTGCTTATCTAAGGCCTTCAAAATAATTTTATAAGAAATATTTAATAAGGTGATTGGACACCAAGTTGAAATGGTTCCTTTATTCCTCCTTTAGGAAAAAAATTAATTAAACCCTTATTAATAATTGGAGCTAGAGATCCTTCCCTAATAGCTTCCAAATAAAGCATTGAATAAAATCATCCTTGATGTGTGGTCACATAGTTTGATAGAATTCAACTAGGAGACTCTCAAATCCTAGACTATTGTTATGTGTCATAGAGAATAATGCACATTCAATCTCTTCAAGGGAAAGAATCCAATCTAGAAACCTACTATACCTAGGCTCAATTTTGTTTGGTATACAATTTTTAACTATTTTGTCAAGAGTTTCCTATATATCCTCAGAATGATTCCCCTCTTGAAAGAGTTTTTCATAAAAGTCTTAGAATATTGATGTTATTTTAGAAGGATCCGTGTGAAATTGACCCTTGATTATCCATCAAAGAGTAGTTTTTTTACTTTTCATGTTTATAATTTAAGTAATTAAATAATAATTTTGAGTCTTTGTTGCCTTTCTTGAGCCAATGAATTGTAGATCTTATTCTAGAACCTTGACCTTTGTACTTGTCAAGTTTACATAGCTATATTTTAGTAGAAGCAATGAAAGCCTAGATCAAAAGAAATCTAAGGTCATAATTAAGATGTCTCCTAGCATGTTTTGAATTCCCACATAAATATTTTTCCTTTTGTTTGCAATGCCAAATCATTCTTGTACCAAGGGAATGAAGGAATTATGTTCATTGAGAAAGAGAATTAATCCACCAACCATTCCATGACTCTCCTTCTTTTGGTTTATGTATAGAATTCCATATTCCCACTAGAGCAATCACAATAAAAAAGGTGTAAGACATTTAATTCAAATGGTGCCTTAGATGATGCAAGGGAAGAATAAGAAAGAGAAATGGAACAAAATATGGGAAAGTAATTAGATAGAATAGTGGAACAATCAACACAAAGATAGAGCCAAAATCAGAATGGTTAACTTGAAGATTATGAGAGACAAAATCTACGTACCTTGTTGAGTTTTCTATCTTATCTAGATCTACAATTGGACCTTGTAAACCAATTATCAATACTTGAGTATCTCCCATGTTAAAAGGCACAAAACAATTGAGGGGGGGTGAATCAATTGTCACCAAATACAAATTCAAATCTCAAACACTTATCAACTTCACAACCACACAATTTTGTTATTATGAACATGAAATGCAAATAACAAAAAGCAATATCAACATAATGAACACCAGATTTTACATGGAAAACTCAATAAGGGAAAAACCATGATGAGGACTAACTCACAGTATAAAGTAATAGTAAAACTAAATACAAGAGGCTTATTGTGAAGGGTTCACTGCCTAGATACAAAGGCTCACTGCCTACAGAAGGGATTGTAGTACAAAAATGGCTTTACAACCAGAATGAACTGATAAGTGTGCACCTAACAAGTGTTGATACGGTTTCAATGATGCTCAATAAACTGACTTGACACACTTCATCATTTTCGCACTTCTTCACATTCGTATCAATGCAATTTGTCTCACACACCACAATCTTCAAAACTGTTTGACATATATATTTGACCTGTTCACAAGCATCAATTAGGTTAGCCTAATTAGATGCAACCAAAAAGACCGATTGTCTGCTTCAAGAATTTAAAAAATAAATCCAAACAATAAATCAAAACATGTAGCACACTACATCATGTCCACATAGACCTAAGATAGGTCACACATACATCCGCATAACAAAATTAATTTACCATAACACCAATTATCCATGAGGTCGGCCAAAGATAGGCTAAATAGCAAAATGCAATCATGAGAATAATGTTGATACACCATTTGAGCACCTGAGCACGAGAGATTCTGAACATGCATGCTTCCAACATCCATAAACTATTTCCCAAAAACGTAAGCAACAATAATCAACAACAAAGGATTGTGGACCAAAATACCAGAGAATGTAAACTATATATCGATTCAGAATATTGGATCAAAATACCAGATCACACAATGACTTAGTCTTGTAGTTGCAACTCATCTAACATGGTGACATAAATGACAACACAAAAGCTGTATAGTTAGCCATTCTTCTTCATTCTTCCAACAATCTCCCCCTTTTTCATTGATGGCAACATCTGCCACAATATTCTCTCCCCCTTTCACTAGTATTTTTTCCCATTTTACTATTTTTCACGACTCTCCCGCTTTGACATCAATGGAAAAGGGTGACCAAAAAGTAGGATGTAAACGTGTGTACATGGTGACATTGTATATACAAAGAAATTCCAACTCCCCATTTCAAATATTCAAGTGAAAATGACGCTCTTTACATGAAAGATCTTCTTGTACCTTTCTCTTATGATTGGAAGAAACCTTTTCCAAGCAAGCACAACTAAATTCATCCTTACACTCATACCATCCAATAAGGAAAACTATGTAAAAGAGGATGTATGGTCCGAAGATAGACATTGTTGTTCACAATCTTCTGCATCAGAGAGTATTCTAGAGAGATGATCCAACCGAACCTCAACAATTTCTTTAACCAACCAGAAGGTTTTAACCAAGTCTTCTCTTTGTCTCTAAGTAATCAACAAATCTACTTGCAAGTCACCAACTCTTATTCTCTATTTTCCATTTTTGTCTTTTAAGAAATTGAAACTCTTTCCAATACAATTTATCTCAGATTTAATGGCTTTAATTATGCTTCTAAAATTGTCAATAGTTGTAGGCCACCAAAGACAATACCTGTAGATGTCAGATATTTCCTTGATGCATTCTCTTGTCTCATTAATGTGTTTAGATAACATTTGTTTGGCTTTGACACATCTTCTCTCAATCATAGCTTCAAATTTATGACCTTCAAGTCCTTTCAACAATGTTCTTTCTTCAATAACTTCTACTAGATCATCTGGTAATGAGTCAGACACATCTGAGATTGAAATTCCCCTTTTGAGCAGATAATTAATCAATACATCATCAATCTTAAGTCTCTTGATCAGAGAGCATGCATTCCATATTTCACCAACCTTCTTCATCTCGATTCTATCTAACATCATTTGTATACCCTCTGGATCAAAGGAGTCAGATTCAGACATAAATTATTCTTCATTCTTCTTTTCTTCCAGGATAGTGATAACATCTTTTGTGATAGTTTTTCTTCTTTTAGATTTTAGAGGGGATTCACAAATGACAACTTCCAATTCTTTCTTTCCAGAAGAGGAACCTTCTTCAAACTAACTAGGCACTAACATACCAGAGCACAAATTCATCTTCAGGGATGTGAAATAGGTTTTGCAAGCACTTGCATTATCCTCCATCAATTCAAAATACCTATAAACTTGTTTTCCATCAAGAAATCTGAATTCCCATTTAACATTCTCTCTTCCCGATAGCGAACTCAGAAAGTAAAACACCAAACATATGAGCAAAGACCCAAACCGGAAAGGATAACCCTCGATCAAAGACATTTGGACATTCTCAGTTAAATTTTCCATAATAAGGCTACACAAATCAAACTACTTGTTTTCCTTAACCATCATGTCTGCAAGATATATACCGCAATAGCTGAAGTCAAACCTTTACAATTTTTAAAATAGATTTTATAAGAGATGCCATACACAACATACCTTACAACAAGATTAGCAATAGTATTTATCAGTAGAGCTCGAGGGTCTTTGTTGATACCAGTAAGTTCCTCCACATCTTTATATTTCACGGTTTTCTTCCCAGGGAGGTCCCCAACACTGCATAAAACAATAATAGCTTTGATTGCCTCCTTCGTGATTAGATAGGGTTTGTCCAAAATAATGTTGTCACGTCCTTGAATCTACTTAACAAGAACAAGATAGATGATTTGTCCACAAACCAGGGAAATTCTCCCCATAAATCCATACCTAGGGTTTTTACGCTCTGCAATTCATTTGTCTTCAACCCTAGTTCCATTTCGTTCATCTTTCAATGATCAAATTCTTCCAATTCAACACCCTTCAACTTCAGCAGAATATCACCACATGTACCTCTATCCATCTTCATGCTTATCCTTTTTGAATTCCTTATTGTTTAATTGAAACTTCTTCCTTTTCCCTTCTTCCCCTTCGTAAATTGAGAAATAATTCCTAATTATCCGTAATAATTCCTTAAAATTACCTTAGAATTGCTCCAAATTGCTTCGAGATCGTATCAAGGTTGCTCCAAGTCATCTTTCCAACTCTTCAAGTGCACAAGTGATAAAAAAGACTTATGAATTCTACTTTATACACCATCGGTTTACCCTAATTTGCATTAAATGCAACAGTCTTCAAAATTTTGATATAAACCCTATTTCTTTGCACTATAAACCCTAAATCAATTTGCAAAAGAACATGCCTGCAATTTTTCTTCCAGTTTATTTTCCATAACCTTTGACTACTCATTCTCTACAACATATCCTTGTGCCAACATCTGACACACTATATACCCAAGGGTTTTGTACAATTTTCTATTAATGCTCCCCCTAAGACCAGGCTAGGTCTGATTCCCAGAGGAATTTTTTGTACTAGAGAAGGGCACAGACACATCTGTCGTCTCTGGTTCTTCTTCTTTCTTCCTGCATATCTTATTCATTTCTTGCTTCACCTCATCTTTGCCAATTTTCTTAATTGGCTCGTTCTTCTCTACCGGAGCAGATTGCTTTCCCTTCTTACTTCTGCAAACTCTTGAGATATGTCCAGGTTTGTTGCAGTTATAGCAAACGACACTTTTTTTATTTCTATTTACCTTTGATCTGCACTAATTTGTTTTGTGTCCAAACTTGTTACAAGTATAGCAGTAGCCATTAAAAGATTGATTCATTCTTCCTCCATCAAACCTTTTCATCATCACCTGACTAATCATTCTCACTTGAGATATGCATTCAGTAGCTTTATGTCCAATTTTCTTGCATTAAAAACATTGTCCAAAGAAGGAACCAAAGAACTAATTCATTTTATTTTTTCACTCAATTGCCCTATGACCAAATTTATTGCATGAAAAACAAACACCATTGAAAGATGAATACCTTTGTGCATTTGGTTGTTTGGCAGGCAGTCTTCTAGCAAAGTTTATTGAATTTATTTTTTCCTTCCCTTTATCTTGAGTCTTTTGATTATCCTTTGAGATTTCACCAGTTTCATATCCCAAGCCACCTTTGTCTTTACTTGGTTTTTGTCCTACAATCATCTCATCAAGCTTGTCGGAGCTAGATTTGAAATTGTTTTCACAAAGTTTTGTTTCTCTAGTTCTACTTTCAAGTTCACCACCTCTTGCTCAAGTCTAGTGCATTCATCAAACTTGCTTTGCACCACTGCATTTAGACATTCTTCAATTCTCTTCTTTTCTTCCACTAGCACTTTCAATCCGATGATCTCTTGTTTCTACTACTCACTCACTTCTCTATCTTTCTTTGAATTTCTTCAATTTCTCTTTCAATTTTTGGACACATTCATTTGCCTCATCAATATTTTCTTTCAAATCTTTGTTTTCATTTTCAGCCTTATCAAGATCTTCAAGTGCAGCCCAGACTTCTTCTTTGTCATCCATTTGTTCAACCTTTAGGATCTTCCTCGAGCAGTTAAGCTCTTCACCAAGGAACCAAAGCTTTGATACCAATTGTTAAAAGGCGCAAGACAACTGAGAGGGAGGGGGGGTGAATCAGTTGTCACCAAATACAAATTCGAATCTCAAATACTTATCAACTTCATAACCACACAATTTTGTTATTAAGTATGAACATGAAATGCAGATAATAGAAAGAAATATCAACATAATGAACACCATATTTTACGTGGAAAACCCAATAAGGGATAAACCATGGTGAGGATTAACTCACAATATAAAGTAATAGTAAAACGAAATACAAGAGGCTCATTCCTAAGGGTTCACTACCCAGATACAAAGGCTCATTGCCTACAAAAAGGACTCGTTGCCCAACAAGGAGGCTCACTGCCTACAAAAGGGATTATAGTATAAAAATGGCTTTACAACCAAAATGAACTAATAAGAGTGCACCTAACAAGTGTTGATAAGGTTCTGGTGATGCTCAGTAAACTAACTTGACACACTTCATCATTTTTGCACTTCTTCACATTCACATCAATGCAATTCATCTCACACACCACAATCCTCAAAATTGTCTGACATATATATCTAACCTATTCACAAGCATCAATTAGGTTGGCCTAATTAGATGCAACCAAAAAGACTGGTTGTTGGCTTCAAGCATTTACAAAAAACTTTCCAAACAATAAATCAAAATGTGTAGCACACTACATCGTGTCAACATAGACCTAAGATAGGTCACACATACATCCACATAACAAAATTAATTTACCATAACACCAATTATCCATGATGTCAGCTAGAGATAGGCTAAATAGAAAAATGCAATCATCAGAATAATGCCAATACACCATTTGAGCACCTGAGCACGAGAGATTCTGAACATACATGCTTCCAACATCCATAAACTATTTCCCAAAAACATAAGCAACAATAATCAATAGCAAAGGATTGCAGACCAAAATATTGGAGGATGTAAATTGTATATCGATTTAGAATATCGGATTAGAATACCGGATCAAACAATGACTTAGTCTTGCAGTTGCAACTCATATAACATGGTGACATCAATGACAACACAAAAGTTGTATAGTTAGTCATTCTTCTTCATTCTTCCAACATCCCATATAAGGGATCAACCACAACCAAGCATAGTTGTGTGAAGGATCCATTGGAATGTGAAGTCAATTTTATCATTTTTGGGACTTACTATTTTTTATAATTTCAAAAAATGTTTGACATGTTGCATGAGTCATACTTTACTTTTTTGGAAAGTTTTTCTTTAAAAAGCGCCTTGCAAATTAGATTCCTTATCTTATGCGAAGTCATTTTTTCTATACAGTTTGATGATTATTGTATCATTGTATTTTCTCCAAATCAATATAAAATATTAAAGATCTTTGCCCATGGTTTTTTCTTGGTATATTTTTACTAGGCTTTCCATGTAAATCTATGTTTATTATTTACTAATTTCTCTACTAATATTTGCATTGAAAATGTTCACAACAATTGGTATCAAAGCAATTTTTTATGCAAAAGTCATGTTTTTTGATAGTGATCAATGATAAGAAGCATGATTACCAAATATGAGGTGCAAAACTTTGATGGTCCTAATATTTCTCTATGGAAGCTAATGATTCAAGATTTATAGTTGAAGGGTGGATGTGCCCTAGCTCTCAAAGGGGCAACATTAAAACCTATAGTCATGACCCAGGCATATTGGGATGAAAAGAATAGCATGATTAGAGAAACAATCCAGTTATCTATAGCAGATTCAATACTATTCAATGTTGTAGAGAAGAAAATTGCACATGACTTGTGGAGTAAGCTTGAAAAGTTATCTGAGATGAAGTCATTGGAAAATAATTTTTTGTTATGCAAATAACTATTTAATTTGAGGATGCATGACAATTCATTATAGATCATTTGAATAAATATTTCAACACACTAACAAGCAAGCTAGCTTCAATGGGGGTAAAAATAAATGAAGAGGATAAGACAACAATATTATTATGCTCATTTTTTGAAATTTGAGATCAATTGGTTATGGATCTTAGTAACTCAGCACCAAGTGGGAAGCTAGTCTTTGAAATGTGGTGGCTACAGTCATTTTTGAAGATTCGAGGAAAAGGACATTTCAAGGATCTTCTTCCAATGAAGCCCTAATTGCAAGAGGTAGAACTCGATAAAGAAAAAATACTAAGCATGGACAAACCAAGTCCAAAAGGGGAAAAAAGAGTAAATATTGGAACTCTCGTAAAAACGGACATGACAAAAAGGATTGCAACTTGTTAAAAGCAAGCAAAAAATATTATAGTTTGCAAGCATCTAAGGAAAATACATAATTTTAAACACCAATAGAAGATGGAGAGGTATTAATTTTTAATATAAAAGGATCTTTACTTCATGTTTGGATTCTTGATTATGGTGCCTCCTTTCACATGAATCCACATAGAGATTGGTTTTATTCTTATTGATCATGTGATGAAGGTATTTCTTACATTAGAAACAGTAACTCCTATGAAAATTTTGGTGAAGGTGAGGTAAGAATCAAGATCTTTGATGGAATGGTAAGGACTATTTAGCATGTCAAACATGTACCAATATTAAAGAAAAATGTTGTCACTTGAAGTTTTTGATGAACAAGGTTACCAATTCAGTGGATAAAATAGTTGTCTCGAGGTAAGAAAGAGTGTGTTGGTTGTGCTAAAGGGAGAAATAGTTGGAAATATCTACTAGTTGGTTGGAGAAACTAGTAGTAGAGAGGTTACAGTGGCGTTAGATGCAAAAATTGACTTAGTATCTTGTTGCAAGTATGAAGTTGTTATCATTGATATCAACAAGAAGTCTACTTGACTAGTGGTGTCATTGATATCAACAGGAAGTCTACTTGACTAGTGTTGTCATTGATGTCAACTATGTGATGAAGATGTCAAGGATATTGAGAAAATTGTGAAAAAGAGGAAAACAAGTTGTGCATGAGTAATTGAGACCTTGAGGAAGTGTTGTGAGTACATGGAGCTATCTTTTTGTTGCAGAGTCTAAAGATGAATTGGAATGAAGTAATAAGTTGAGATGATGTCTCTAGTACTTGGTTTCCAAGTGCTTTTGAGAAAATTTTATAAACAGAGTAAATTGTATTATGCAAGTGCTCATAGCATGCTCCGCTATTGTGCTCTACATTTCTTTTGTTTTGACATTATGCTTGTGTGGATTTTATAGGTTATTCAAGGTTGTCAGAGGTTGTTATATTCATAATTTAGGATTTTGGATCGTTGTATAGTGCGAGATGTTTTCACCAGTGTGTGAACCATTTGTTCAATGATGTTTTCTATGGCCTGGGAGAAATTTATTTGCTTTGTTTTTCTCCATTGTTTGGCTTTAGGGTGTGTGGACTTGGGAAGTTGCTTATAATGCTTGTATCTTTTTGTATTCAATTTTCTACTTGATTTGGTGTAGTACAGAGTGAGTTTCATTTATCAATATGCAAATAAAGGTTACCAATTGTTCTGAGATTGAAGTATTTGTATGATGCGAGCTTGAATGAAGTGTTTGATGAATCTTAAGCAGTTCATGGATTATTCTAGATCATGCTCAAGTGAATTATGTTGTCCAGATATTACAAATTGATTGGTGAAAGTGTGTACTTAATGTTTGTGGTGTTTTGCACAGGTTTTGGTTGACCTTGTGTTTGACACCACATGTGAGCTTATGAAAAAAAATTAAGGTGTGTTGGGATCTATTTAGGTCCTAATTAAGGATTTATGTAGGCCACCTTCACTTCTATCCACCACGGAAATGTTTAGGTGGTGGCCTATTTTGAATTTGTATGTATAACAACTAGTTGCCATCATTGGAGAAGGTTTTTGAGGTTGAGATTGATATAAATATGTATGGTGTTGTTGTGAGTTGAGTATGAAAGAAGAAATAAACAAGATAGATGCAAGATTGATGCGAGTGATGTGTGTGATGCAAATTTGAGTAGAGTAGTGTGAATTTTAGTGTTAGGGTTCCCGAAGGAAGTGAGCTGAAGGCATCCAAAATCATTCATGCAAGACTACGAAAGTGTGCAAGAAATTGTGGTGGATTCCTTGTTGCATTGAGAAGTATTCTTTTTGTAACATCTTTCTTCTATCTTTCTTGTATTTCTTTCTATGATAATGAGCCCTAGCTGTGAGCCTTTTTGGACAGTGTGTCCTATTCTGGCAATGATCCCCTTTGTATCGATTTTTCTATTACTTATATTGTGAGCTAATCCTCACTGTGGTTTTTCCCTCATTGGGTTTTCCACATAAATCTAGTGTTCTCTTGTGTATGGTGTTGTGATTTCAGTTTTGTTATCTACATTTCATGTTTAATCATACTAACAGAATAAGGGTTTGATGAATGCATGTGATCTGATTACTGTTGAGGGTTTTGAAGGTTTAATTTTCCACAACTAATTAACCCCCCTCTAAGTTGTTTTGTTCATTCAACAATTGGTATCAAAGCAAGGTTCCTTGGAAAAAAGATTAACCACTTGAGGTAGATCTAGGATGGTGAACAAGGTTACTTTGAAATGTACTAGATTCGATGACACAAATTATGCATTTTGGAAGAAAAAGATAGAAGGATATCTGGTAGCTTAGGGATATGATATTGAGAAAGCTTATCAAACTACATATACTCCTTTGGAAAATGGTACAAGTACAAGTGTAGAGATCAAGGTGCATGAGATCAATGCTAAGGAAAGATTCATCATTGTGAATAGTCTTTCAAATACTAAATTAGTAAAAGTTATGAGTTTGAAGATTGCTGAAGAGGTTTGGGATAAGCTAGAAAGCATTTATGAAGGAGATCTGAAGGTCAAACAAGAAAATTTGCAGAACTTGAAGGCATGGTTTGAAATGATGCAAATGTTTGAGGAAGAAACAATTAAAGGCTACATAAAGAGAGTTGATGAGTTGGTAAGTGCTATGAGAGGCCTTGGTGCACCAGTTAAAGAATCTAAAGTAGTGAAGGAATTTATCAGACCTCTCCCTGATTGTTACAGTGAAAAGGTTTATGCTATTGTGGAAACTATAGATTTTGACAATTACTCTAGAGATCTATTGATTGGTACACTAATTGCATTTGAAATGAGAAAACTAAAGAAAGGTACAAAAGTAGAGACTTCTTTCAAGACTGGTAAATCAGAGAAGGTTGAAGATTCAAATGGATAAGATCTTGATGATTTGGAAGCTAAATTTGCGAGGAAGATGAAAAAGGGCACCGGTAAGTACCAAGGTAAATTACCCTTCAAATGTTTTAGTTGTGGTGGTATAGGTCATTATGTGTCAAGATGTCTGAAAAGAGCTATAAACAATAAGAAAAAGGAAAATAAAGGAAAAATGATTAAGAAATCTTACTATGTGAGAGAAGATGTTGTAATTTCTTATGATGAATCTAGTTATGGATATTTTGATGATAATTAATGTTTTTTGGCTATAAAAGAGGAATTTGGTTCTAATAACCTTGAAATTTGTGTGAAGGAAGGTGTTCTAGAGATGAAGGATAAGGTTGAAGGTACTTTGGTATTTTCTTTTCATGTCAAAGAAGATAAGAATTACTGGGTTATTGGCAGTGGTTACTATAATCACATGAATAGATACAAAAGTAAGTTTGTTAAACTTGAAAAGTATGATGAAGGATTAGTTAAATTTGAAGATGGTTTAGGAGCTAATATTTGTGGAATAGGTTCAATTAGTTTTGATGGCAAACATAATACTGACAATGTTTACTATGTTGAGGGTTTAAGGCATAATCTTTTGAGTGTTGGACAATTTTTTAGCAAAGGTATAATCTTTTGTTTAAGGATGAAACATGTGAGATCTGGAAAGGGTCCAAAACTGTGATTGTTGTTGGTAAGAGAATAGATGGAAACATCCATCAGCTTAAGGGTGTTGATGGTCATTGCTTTATGTCTCAAATTAATGATAGTTGGTTTTGGCATCGGATGATGTGACATGAATTTTGATAATTTGGCAAGAATAAGTTCAGTTCATGTAATGAGAGATTTACCTAGAATAATAAAGCCTATCAATGTTGTTTGTGAGGGTTGTCAATTTGGAAATCAAACAAGGAGTAGCTTCAAGGGAAAGGAACAATCTGCTATCTGACTACTAGAATTAGTTCATACAAATCTTTATGGTCCTACAAGGGTGAGAATTTTACAAAGTGATAGGTACTTTATGCTTTTGTTTGATGATTACTCTAGAGTGACATGGGCTACATTTCTTAGAGAGAAATTCGATGCATTAGATAAACTCAAGGAATTTAAAACTATGGTTGAGAATGAAATGGATCTAAAAATCAAATGTTTGAGGTCTAATAGAGGTGGAGAATTCACCTCCAATGAGTTTAACATGTTTTGTGAAGTTCATGGAATAAAGAGACATCTCTTTTCCCCTAGAACTCCTCAGCAGAATGGAGTTTTTGAAAGGAAAAATAGAACTTTTCAAGAAGCTGCAAGGACAATGATGAAAGAGGAAAATCTACTGGAAGCCTATTAGAGAGAAGCCATTCATATTGTTATTTACATACTTAACTAATTTCAAGGTAAAGCTAACAACACAAAGACTCCCTGTAAGCTATGGTATGGAAGGATTCCTACTGTGAAGTACTTCAGAGTATTTGGAAGAAAATGTTACATCAGAAGGGAAGAAGAAAACTTAGGAAAGTTTGATGCAAGGTTTGATGAAGGTATCTTCCTTTGATATTCTATTAGAAGCAAAGATTACAAATGTTACAACAAAAGGCTGAGAAAGATAGTTGAAAGTGCAAATGTTAAAGTTGATGAAAGCTTGTAGAATTCAATTACAGTAGATGGATATGTGTCAGATGAACCTAATTATAGAGAAGAAGAAGAAGAAGCTGACAGTCAAGAAGTGCAGAATGAAGAGGAAGAAGCTCCAGAGAAGACCCATAAAACCCCTAAGTATGTGCAAAAGAATCATTTTGAAGATCAGATTATTGGAGACAAGATGAAATGTGTACTGAAAAGAAGCAAAGCTACTAAAGTTGAGGTAAATCTATGTTTACTTTCTAAAGTTGAACCTAAAACAGTGAGTGAAGCATATAAAGATGAACATTAGATGAAGGAAATGGAAGAACTTATGCAGATTGAAAAGAATCATACTTGGGAATTGGTCCCTAGACCGGAAAACAAAAACATAATTGGAACTAAGTGGGTATTCAAAAACAAGATGAATGAGAATGGAGTAGTAAGAAATAAGGCAAGACTTGTGTGTAAAGGTTACTCAAAAGTGGAAGGTATATAATTTGGGGAGACTTTTTCTTTTGTGGTTAGGATGGAAACTATCAGAATATTTTTGGTATTTGCAGCACATAAATACTTTAAGGTTTATCAAATGTATGTGAATTCTACTTTTTGAATGGAGAGTTAGAAGAAGAGGTTTACATGGAACAACCAAAAATATTTTAGTTGTTGGATCTACCAGATATGGTATGTAAGTTGAAGAAGGAACTATATGGATTGAAGCAAGCTCCTAGAGTTGGGTATGCAAGATTGGACAAATATTTATTGCATCAAAGATTCAGTAAGGGCACCATAGATAGTAATATTTACTTCAAAGTTGAGGAAGAAAAAATCTTGATAGTAGTAGTATATGTGGATGATATTATCTTTGGTGGAAATGAAGCTATGTGTAAGAAGTTTGCAAAGGAAATGCAGAAAGAGTTTGAAATTTCAATGCTTAGGGAAGTGAATTTCTTTCTTGAGCTACAAATCAATCAAACAGATAAAGGGATATTTATTTCACAGTCTAAGTATGTCAAAGAGATGTTGAAGAATTTTTGAATGGA